>OU015496.1:138016033-138051033 GCA_907164885.2 Dolomedes plantarius
AGTTTTGAGAGTTTCGGATCAGCTCCAGTTTTCGTTCTGACCAAAATGACGGTTTTTTTCCGGTTTTCGGTTCAGTTCCGGTTCGAAGCCCCGATTTAAATATACTAATGACTGGGATCCCTATTCGGTCTACACGACGTCTGAACAAGTGTATTAGTATTAGAACAACTATATTTTTACGAAGGTTTAACCGGACGAACCGAAGAATACCGAACGACTGTACGAATCATTTCCTGTGGCTGCATGTTGTTTTACGATTCAAGAAATTTAAAATATAACAAATATTTTCATATATTACTTGAACCGCAATAAACTTCTTGAAGAGCCGCATGCGGCTCGCGAGCCACCATTTGGCCACCGTTGATATATACTATATATATAGAGAAAGATTCAATAAAACTTCTCTATGGCGGCCAGCGATGGTTCCTCAAAAAAGTGGCCGTTTGGAGGGGTGACCAAAAAGAGATACCGTTCATAACATTCATAACATTGGCTCAAACGATTCTTGAACCGGTTCCAAACAAAATAGGACCGTTTAGAGAGGTTTTACTTACTTACTATCTATCTATCTATCTATCTATCTATCTATCTATATATCTATATATCTATATATCTATATATCTATATATATATATAGTGGAATCTCGATCGATCATTCTCCGAATCATCGTTTTCCTGTATGTGTCGTTTATTTCACCCAGTCCCGATGATCATATTGCTTTGTTATGTTCCCGTATCTATCGTTTTCCCGCATTTATCGTTCAGTTCTGTCGGTCGCTTGAAAAACGATAGATCGAGATATATATATATATATATATATATATATATGTGTGTGTGTATATATATATATATATATACAGAGAGAGATATACAATAAAATTTCTCTATGGCGGCCAGCGATGGTTCTTCAAAAAAGTGGCCGTTTAGAGAGGTGACCGAAAGGAGATTTCGTTCATAACATTGGCTCCATAGATTCTTGAACCTGTTTTAAACAAAACAGGACCGTTTAGAGAAGTTTTACTCTGTCTCTCTCTGTGTGTGTATGTATATATATATAATATATATATTTGACGGCCCCTTTTTTTAACCATGACTGGCCGCCATAGAGAAGTTTCACCATATATATGTGTGTGTGTGTGGTTGTGTTTGTTCCAGCCTCACTCTGGAATGCTTCGAGCAATTTTAACCAAACTATTCAACCAAGCAACAGCCAAGCAATTTCAACCATTATATAGTGTTTTAAGTTAAAATTTTAAGTTTAACACCTTCAATAGTTGAGGGGAAGAGAAAATTTAAGATTAAAAAATTAAGCAATTATTAAGAATAAGAATTTAAGTTTAAAGAGTTAACTTAAAAATTTAGAGAAGGTAAGATGAAAAAATAAGCAAGTTTAGGATAAGGTGGCCCTCAGCAAAAGGGGAAAAAAAAGGCCCTGTTCAGGGTCATACAATTCATAATGAGATGATTGCAGATTTCCGCGAGGGAAAATGAAAATGTCAAGGTAGGGAAGTCCCTTCTGCTCTAGGAATGCTCTAGTAAAACCATTCGATTTAAGCCTGATTACTTTTAAAATTAAGTAAGGCTCAAGAAATATGTACATACCGAGTTTCATTAAAATCGGCCCAAAACAGACAGAGCTACACTTTTTGGAAAACTAATTATTTTTTCAAATGTGTACCAATGCATTATGTTTTTCCATTTTAAATCTGCTATATATATATATATATATATATATATGTGTGTGTGTGTGTGTGTGTGTGTGTGTGTGTGTATAAGAAATATTTTTAAAAATTTGATGTGAAAAGGGACTTAACCCTCAAAAGAAAACACGGACTGACTGATCACTGCATCTCTGGAACCATAAGACCTAAGAAGCTGAAATTTTGCATGGTGGCTCATCTAAGGCCCTAGGTACTAAGAAAGCTAAAAACTCCAGAAGGGGCATAAGGCGCCCAAAATTAAGAAATAAATATAAATCTAAAAACCCTTATTTAATGTTGGATTGGGTCATTAAATTATAGGGTTATCTCCTCAAAGAAATGAAAACACTTTACTACTGAAGTTATGTATTCCGTTGTGAAGCACGGGTATTTAGTTTTAGGTATATATAGGAAAAAAAGAAAAAGGTAAGTAAATATATACAGGACAGATATACGAAAACTTTCTTTCAAGTTCATCTTTAAAGTATAAGAAATATTAAGAACGAATCAATGGAGTTTTGAATGTATTGAAAAATTTCATAAATGCATTAAACACCGTTGTCTGGGGCCTAAACTATATCAACTAGTTTGAAAGTATTTGCCATTATTAGTTACTATTATATTATATCGTTATTTGTTGATAATTTCGTATTTTTACTCTGCCTCATTTTGGCGCCTCTTTCAATGTCTTATCCATGGGACCCACCATATTTAGAGAAACTTACAACAAAAACAATCTACCGTTTAATTATTCTAGAATTTCTACATTTGTGTTATGTAAAAACTTTTCAATAATCATGCACAGTTATTTATAGTACTTTTATATATATAACTTATATATATATAGTACTTTTATATATATAACTTATATATATATAGTACTTTTATATATATGTACTTTTATTATACCTATATTAGACAATTTTCTCAAGATATCGAACCTTTTCTGAAGTTTATGTGCAAGAAGTCAGTGTTTGTTTACTTTAACGCACACAAAGACGACGTCAGGAAGAATGGTTTTTAATTAAGTACATATAAATTAAAGGGAAAAAATGTAGTTCTCACTATGTTTAGATAAAATAATTCAAAATACGTTTTAATGGCTCTCAAATTTTAGAAAATACAGATACGTTATAGCATTAAAGTTCCGAATATTATAATACACAACAGATAAGCAGTTTTCTTTTAGACAACAAATTACTAACTTCAACAGAAGGATAAAGTAAGATGTGGCAGTTTTCGACCTGTATTCGCTTGAATTGGAATAGGTTGAAATTTGTGATAGTTGAACATAAAATATCTAAAATTGTTATTACAGTCATGTTTTATAATACATACACAGGATACTTATTAGCAGCAAACGACTGATGATTTCCAAATGATTAAATCGAAGTTACAATTAAAGATATCTGCAATATCTCCCCGACGTGCGATATTGTAGATATCTTTAATTTATCGGAATCCTATGAGCAATTCCTTGAAGATTCAAAGTTTTCCGAGATTATTTCTTTTAAACCTAATTTCATTATCACAGACAAATCCCAATTTTTCAGTATTAAAATCCTTAATTTACTATTGTCTGTAATGAACTCATATTAATAAATAGTTTCAAAGTACTAACTTTCTCTCTGTAGATAAGGATAATTTACAACATTGTTTCAAGACACAAAATCAGAACTTTCTTTCAGTAAAAATTATATTTTGTATATTTTGCTTTGTTTAATTTCTCGTTGATTTTGTGAAAGTCGGGTCTTAATTTTACATTTATGCTTATGGCGGGACCCATCGTAGCCGTGAGTTGATGGCAAAATCAAGCGTTAGGACTGTTTTAAATTTTCGCCCGCTACAACCAGCAGTTTGCGATTTCTTTGGATTTTCTGTCGGGGATTATTTGGAAAGGCAAGGATATCGCATGACCCCCTTTGGAAAGCGCATAACCCCCTATAGAGATACGGTCATTACAATCCCTCAAACTGTCAACCCTAAGGGGGGTGGAATTCTCGAACTGTCAACTGGACTCCTCCCACCACAAGAGTCGGGAAGGAATAGAAATGGGAAAGGAGATTTTTTTTTTTAGTACATAGCCACCTTAACGCAGTACGCATGCGACCGCAAGCAAACAAAATACATGAGGAGCAAGAGAGCGTAAAAGAGTTAAGAAACCAGGTAGCCGAACTAACAGAAACCGTTAAGCACTTAACGTTACAACTAGCCCAATGTAATTGGTGTTTAAAAATGGGACATCGCATCGAAGAATGTCGGACTAGGCTCAGAACAATTAACGCCAACAGAGACGTAGGGTATAACACGACTAATGGGAGTTACACAAACGCTTACCAAACGCCCCGGCAAAATCTTGCAATGAACCAAACAGCGGCAGGTAGAAACGGGAACGGTTATAGCAGAGACCAAAATGGATACAGAGAAAACCCCACGCAGAGGCATAGCTCCAATGGCAGAGAGTATAACAACTTTAGAGGGAGGAGTAATTTTCACAGAGGTAGAGGAATGAGCAGAGGTAGGCAAAACGGATATTCAAACACTTTAAACTAAAACAGGGGCCTCGCCAAGTCAGGAAGCAAAACCCATATATTAATACATACAAAAAGCGGTTTTGGGAGAGACCCCGCAATACTTCCTACCAACATGCAGAAAGATATACGCAGAGACACAGGTATGATAGATGGCGGAACGAAAGACAGGGGTACCATATAAAAAATAATCTTAATCAACCAATTTGGCAGAACGAACGACCAAAATATAGTTACAAAAAGCGCGAACGACAAGGGGTAAACAATAAAAATTACAGACACATCAAAGGTAAAAAAAACACAACGCAATACAGACGTAACAGAGACAATGTAGGAGACAGGTGGGATACACGGCAATACACATATAGGGCGATAAACAACATATCTCTCACAGAAAATCAGCTGCCCATAATCGAAATTCAAATCGCGGAAACATTCGAATACGCATTATTGGACAGCGGGTCAGCAATTTCTTTAATATCCCATGAAATGTTCGAGAAAGTAAAAAACAAAATAAAAGTAACATATTTATCGCGTCAGGTGAAATTGCAGTCCTTCACGAAAGAACGGATTGCATTTTGCAAGTGTGTGGCAATTAACATCAAAATCGGGAATAAGTTGTGTAAAACCACCCTGTATGTCACAAACGCAGAGATGGATACCCCATACCAAATATTATTAGGAATAGACTTTATGCACAACCACAAAGCAATCGTCGATATGAACGCAAGAAAACTAAAATTACAATTTCATGAGATACCCATCCTAAATGAAAAAGACGCGAATACGAACAAACGGGACCATAGCAAACGCGTGGCAGATCAGAGACACAATTTTGCCCGACTAATAAACAAAATTACGCTCCAACCGAACGAAGTACAGGCATTAACATTAAAACTAGACCAGGAATATGAAGACGGGACAAATATCTATTTATATGACATAACACACAGTATGACACCATTAGTCGAAGAATCGATATGTACAATTGGAAAAAGAAAAATACAAGTATGGGTACAAAACGCTACCGACAAAACAATTTTATTAAACAAGGACATGAGAGTCGGAAAAATCACTACAGAATTTCAGATAGAGAAAGACAGTGACTCAAAAGAAATAACGGGGCAGCAAATACGAAATATAAACAACATAAAATTGATGGATAGGACAGAAATACTTCAACGTAGAAAGCAGGAGCTTAAAGAAACAGACTTTGACGTTAAACATTTAAATCCACAATTACAACACGAAGTCATTCAACTTTTAATGAACAACTACGAAGTATTTTCTAAAAGCTATAAGACATTAGGATGTACAAACGCAGTGACCCCAGAACTAAAATTGAAACATGATTTTGGGATACAATGTAAGCCGTATACCACACCGCGTAATTTAGTACGAATATTAAAGGCGGAAATACAGGATTTGTTAGAGGCGCAACTCATCGAGCCATCGACGTCGGAATATTCATTTCCTGTCTTACTCATAAAAAAACCATCCAGTGACCCAGAGAAACCCCCAAAATATCGTCTCGCAATTGATTTCCGTTTGTTAAATCAAATAACAGAATTATATTCAGTATTTATACCACGTATCAAAGAAATAACACAAAAGGTAGCAGGATTCAAGTTATACTCAGTCGTAGATTTAAAATCGGCATTTTTCCAAATATTACTGCCAGAAGAATTAAGAAAATACTGCTCTTTTTGCACCGAATTCGGAAATTATCAGATATCCAGATTAGCGTTCGGTTTAAAGAATTCGGGAGCATATTTTTGCCAATTGATGAACACGGTTATGAAGGGACTCGACGAAGAAAATATCCATTTTTATTTAGATGATATTATTATAGCAGCAAATAGTGAGCCAGAGTTAAAACGCAAATTACAATTATTATTTCAGCGCCTAAAAGAATACAACTTAACCTTAGACCCTGCAAAATTACAATTATTCAAAACCGACATCACATTCTTAGGGTTTAAAATAAATAAACACGGAATACAACCCGCCGATAAAAGCATAGAGAAAATACAGAGATCTCCAAAACCAAAAACAGTAAAACAAACTAAATCATTTCTGGGGTTAGCAAACTATTTCAGACATCTAATTCACGACTACGCTAACATTACAGAACCCCTAGTAAAACTCACAAGTAAAAAAAACAAATTCACATGGAACGACGAGGCGGAAAGGGCATTTACTCGAATTCAATCGCAAATTTTAAGTCGCCCACAAATACACAAACCCAACGAAAACCAACAATACTACTTAAACACGGATGCTTCGGGAAAAGCAATTTGCGCGATTTTATCACAAAAAAATGAAAAGGGATTTTTAATACCAATAGAATTTTACTCTCGAAAATTAAAAGACGCCGAGGTTAGGTACCCTGCAGTCAAAACGGAACTACTAGCCATATACGAGGGAATAAGACATTTCAAGGAATACTTGTACGGGACACACTTCATATTATTATCAGACGCTAAGGCTCTACAATATCATCTTAAATTGGATAAACAGTCCGATATCACAGCAAGGTGGCTTTTGGAACTGAGTACATTTGACTTCGAATTCCAACACATCGAAGGTCAGCTCAACCCCGCGGACTATCTGTCACGACAGGTACTTAATATAAATATGCAAAATGATTTGACTAGAGATCTCTTCCAAGAAAGTACGGAATTAACGATCACAAATATTTTAAAGGGGCAAAACGAAGATGATAAAGTAAAGGGAATTAAAGAGTCGCTAAGTAAAGGAAAAAACTGTTTCGAAGGTAGATACAAGAAATATGTACTCGATCCGTCCACACAACTAGTAATGGTAAGAGAAAAAACAAAAAGGGGAAATCCATATTTAGCAGAATCGAAAGTAGTAGTGCCCACAAAGTTACAACGCATCGTCATTAAGTTAGCACATGTAGCGCACTTCGGGATAAGCAAAACGATCAACATCATCAGTAAGAAATATTTTTGGAAAGGAATGACGGAGGATGTAGCAAATTATATTAAATCATGCGAGGAATGATTACAGTACAAAAAAAAAATATATTACACCCGCACCATTAGAGACTTTCAATAACATTACATACCCACTACAACAAATAGCAATCGACGCAGTCGGACCGTTGGTACGTACAAGTACAGGGAATAAATACGTCATAACTATTGTAGACATGTACACGAGATTCTTAAGTGCGACACCAGTAAAAAACATTACAGCGGAAACGGTGATCGAAACATTAAAAAAGTTTTACGCGAGCTACGGGTTACCACAATCAATAATGAGTGACAACGGTACAAGTTTTAAAAATGAAGCATATAAAGATTTCCATACACATCTAGGCGTAGAGGTTAAATTTATTTCGCCTTATAAACCAAGTACGAACGGCAGACTAGAAGTCATTCACAAATTATTAAAGTCGGCAATCAGCTGTATAGCGAGGGAGAGTTTTAATTGGGATCAAGCACTCAATTGGTATAATCTGTACTATAACAACTGTCAACATCCAAGTACAAAGTACACACCCGCATTTTTATTCTTTATGCGTGACATTAAAACACCATTCGATGTGAGACTAACGGCAGATAAACTAGAAGTTACGGAACAACAAAATTTAAACACAAAAGGGGCATACAAGGAATATTTACAGAATCACCTAACATTTTTCGACAAAATACAAAAAGACGTGATAGCAAACCAAACACAGGCTGAACAGCAACAAAGAAAAAATTATAAAAGAACCGGAGATCGTGTGTTAGAAATAGGAGACAAGGTATACGTGAAAATTTTTCAAAAAACCCCTGCGTTAACACCGAAGTTCTCCGGACCGTTTCGTATTATAAAAGCTTTACGCCATAACAATTTTTTACTACGCGATATAAACGAACCACAAAATCGCTTAGTTAATATGCACAAAAACGCAATTATTAAAAGTGACGAACGAAAGCCACACCTAAAATATAGCAACCAAAGTATAGCAGACGATGAACACGTTAAACAAAGCGCAACGAATCTTAGACCATATAATTTACGAAGCAGGACCCATTAAATAGTAAGGTGCGATAAACGAAAGGGACGAATTTTAATGTACTGAAAGTGGATACGTTCGGGATTTAAATCCGGTGCGGGAGAAAAATAACGCGTATGTCCGAGAAATCAGGTTTCGAACGCGTTCCCCCCCCCCCCTCCCCGTTGTTCCCCAGGAAGACAACCACAAAAAGCGGAGCAGGGGATTACAGTTGAAGGTCAGACAAATCAGTGGGGTAGGTCAACGCAAGAGAGTTAAGGCCGAACAAAATGTTACGATTTGCGAGATTTACGACTGCAGGCGTAAAATCTTCAAATCGTGGCCGAAAGCTGAGATTGCATTATTGTTCAGTGATTTGGCCAGTCAATTGGGCAATAGCAATCATAAGTTTTTGGTAGCATATATCGGATTACAGCAAAGATAATATGTAGACAAATAAGTATATACAGGGGAATAAAATAGTGTAAAGCATAAATACATGTAGATAGTATTACAAGAAGATATAATATCAGCAGGATGAAACATGTGTAATTAAAAACAAAAAATGAATAGAAACAAAGTGCATATGAATATAAGTGTGTAGACAGTGAGCATAATATTGTGTATAGAGTAAGCAAAAATATAGAACCTAGTTATCTGGTCAGCAGCGTGGAAGGAAACAAATAAAGAGTGGATCCGCTTTTTCAAAAGGCAAGCAGTGAATCATGAGATAAATACGAAAGGAGCGAATGAAATAGCTAAATAATTGAACGACAAATATTAAGGTATGTGACTACCCAAAAATCCTCGTTTTAGCGAAAATTTTCGATTTTTTTTTTATTGGTTCATTTTATAGGCCACACATTTAGGATTCTAAAAATGCTTTATTTTTGTTTTTACGATAATTAGAAGCAAAGTTATAGTATAAATAACAAACCGGAAATGAAATTTCGAATACCGGAAGTTGCATTTAAAGGGCCGTAAAAAATGTAAACAATCAGTTTGAACAACTATTTTCTTACTCCAAAACAATATAAATATCCAAAAATTTTTTTAAGTATAGATTCAAGTTTCCTTTATTTATTTTCTGTTGTTTTATTTGCATCTGGCAACTATTTCTTTACTAAATTTCAGTTATAGAGTGGCAACGTTAATTACCGTTTGCACGTTATTTACACTCTTTTTGCGATCTTATTATAGTTATATACGAGCTATTTCTTCATATTTTTCTTCTTGTTTCTTGGATTTTATGATATTTTGAAGATTTTTTAGATTAAAAATCGTTTAAAAATGCCAAAAGCAAGGTCTAAGAAGGCTAAAAAACGTACCTTTTACGGAAATAGGTACACGAAAATGAACACTACTGCTACGCCTGAAATCATCAATGTTTCTACTGCAAGTTCATCAAAATTGAACAATTATGAAATTTTTGATGTGCAAGGAACTATCTTTCCAGAGTTAAAAGGAAATCGAATAATGGATATTCAAACATTGGTAAATATATTTTCCATTCTCTGCTGCCCGAACTGTTTTGCAACAGGATTGACACTGACTGAGGACTCTAAATTAGGACTGTGTTCAAACTTTACTTTAGTTTGTGATTGCGGATTCAGGACTGGATTTTCGTCAACCCCCAAAGAAAGTAAAAGTAGCACTTTAAATACTTTGTTGGTATTTGGACTGAGACTTATAGGTAGAGGATTTACAGCTGGCAAGAAGTTGTTGGGTACCTTAAATTTGCCATATATTTGCAATAGAACATTCAGAACTCATGAACTCAAACTGTTGCAAGCAGTACAGTTTGTTTCTGAAGAAAATATGAAGGCAGCTGCAAAAGAGGTAAAAAACTTAAAAAACAATATAACTTGTGGTGTGTCACTTGATGGCACATGGCAGCGGAGAGGATATATGTCACTAAATGCCTGTGTGTCAGCTATTTCCATTGATACTGGGAAACTTTTGGATATAGAAATAATGACGCAGTACTGCAAAATGTGTGAAATGAACTCTAAAAGTGACCATTTATGTTCAAATTACAAAGGCTCATCAGGAAACATGGAAGCTGTTGGAGCATTTAGGATTTTTGAAAGGTCTATGATGAAACGAGAACTGCAGTACACTGAATATTATGGAGATGGTGATTCTAAGGCCTTTATGCAAGTGAAAGACATGTATGGGGAGAACACGGTGACAAAGCTAGAATGTATATGACATATACAAAAAAGAGTAGGCTCACGGCTCAGAAAATTAAAAAAAAATACTAAAGGACTAGGTGGAAAAGGCAAATTAACTGATAAATTTATCGATAAATTACAAAATTACTACGGGATTGCTATTCGTAGCAACATTGGAAATTTGGAAAACATGCAATCTTCTGTAATAGCTGCTTTTTTTCACTGTTGCTCTAGAAATGAAAAGCCCATGCATGGACAGTGTCCAGTAGGGCCAGACAGCTGGTGTAAATATAAGCGAGCTTTATATGATGGTAAACAGTGTTTGGAAAAATCACCGGGTCTTCCAGATTCAGTTATAAAAACGATAAAACCAACCTACTTTGAACTTTGTGATAAGAATTTGCTCAAAAAATGTTTACACGGAATGACACAAAACAATAATGAGAGTTTTAACAATCTCTTGTGGACTATTTTGCCAAAAGAAACATTTGTCCAACAGAAAACATTGTTGTTAGGTGCACATATTGCAGTTTTATTATTTAATTCTGGTCATAGAGGACTGTTACCTGTTTTCAAACATTTAGAAATCTCAATTGATCCATTGATGCTTGAAAACTACGTAGAAATTGACAAAGAGCGGATTCAGAAATCGAGCCGTCAATCACTACCTAGTACAAAATTGACCAGAAAAAAGCAAAAAGCTAAAAAAAAGTCAAAATTAGTTAAAAATGAAGCTAAAGAGGGTGTGACTTACAAATATGGCGAGTTTTAAGAATCTAGGATTGGTAGAAATTTTTTTATGTTTGATTAAAATCTTTAAATGCGTTTTTTGAGAAACTGTGCTTTTCATTATTTTGGTGTGCGATAAATTTCATTTCTCAAAATTTTTTTAAGCTATTGAAATGAAATTTTGGCAAAATGTTTTAATAGTTCCTAGCTATGTTATAAGCTGAAAATCTAACATTTCTTTGTTTATTTACTTATTTTAATGACTTTTTTTAAAAACAAAATAAGCATTTTTTTTCTTTAAATTGAGTTTTTGTGCTAAGTTTGGAATATTTCAATAAATTTTAGAAGTGCTGCAAATATTTTATCTAATGACACAGGTAAATATGTTATCTACAAATTGTATAAAGATTATTGAAGTATTTTCATTAGAATTTGTTATATGAGATGTAGCGCTAATGTAAATTTTCACTAATATTTACATTAAAATTACCTATATTTTGAAAATTTGTAAATATTTCATTGCAATTGCATTTAATTTAATAGTTTTGTACCCTATTTTAATAAAAAACATTTCGAAATCTCAATTGATCCATTGATGCTTGAAAACTACATAGAAATTGACGAAGAACGGATTCAGAAATCGAGACGTCAATCACTACCTGCTACAAAATTGACCAGAAAAGAGCAAAAAGCTAAAAGAAAGTAAAAATTAGTTAAAAATGAAGCTAAAGAGGGTGTGACTTACAAATATGGCGAGTTTTAAGAATCTAGGATTGGTAAAAAATTTTTTATGTTTGATTAAAATCTTTAAATGCGTTTTCTGAGAAACTGTGTTTTTCATTATTTTGGTGTGCGATAAATTTCATTTCTCAAAATTTTTTAAAGCTATTGAAATGAAATTTTGGCAAAATGTTTTAATAGTTCCTAGCTATGTTATAAGCTAAAAATCTAGCATTTCTGTATTTATTTATTTATTTTAATGACATTTAAAAAAAAAAAATAAGCATTTTTTTTTCTTTAAATTGAGTTTTTGTGCAAAATTTGGAATATTTCAATAAATTTTAGAAGTGCTGCAAATCTTTTAGCTAATGACACAGGTAAGTATGTTATCTACATATTGCATAAAGATTATTGATATATTTTCATTAGAATTTGTTATATGAGATGTAGCGTAAATGTAAATTTTCACTAAAATTTACCTTAAAATTGCCTATATTTTGAAAATTTATAAATATTTCATTGAAATTGCATTTAATTTCATAGTTTTGTACCCTATTTTAATTAAAAACATATATGTTTCATGAAAATTTTATGAATTTGAAAAAAAGTCCTCCGAAGGTAGTCACATACCTTAATCAAATGATAATGAGAAACAAAAAAAAAAATGCAAACACAAAAGTGAAGAGAAGGCTACAATAATGACGGTCATAAGTCTAGCGTAATACACAAAAAATAACAAAAAAAAAAATCGCAAAAAACACACAAAAAACAAAATTTAAAAAAAAAAATTGTAAAAAGGCGCGGACATAGACCAGTCAATACTAGAAGTTAGTACACACAAGAACAAACATGGGAACATCAAAAGCAAGGAATATAAATACACACGAACGAATATATAGATAAATTATAAATAATTAGCCAATTATAAACAAAAAAAGCAAATAAAAAACTGTTTACAAATGAATAAGTAAATTTTTAAAAAAATAAATAAATAAATAAGCGTGGGATAATAACGAAAGGAGCACGACAAAGAGTAATAAAATAATAAAAACATAATAAGGACCAGAAACAGAAAATAAAAAGGAGTTTCAAGTTATAAACAAAAAAATAAGAGGAAAAAGTAGACATATTTACGAATACGGGAGCATCAATAAATAAGTAACATCGCCAGAACTAAATAATGATGGCGACAAAGCTCGCGACAAAAGCTGTACTAGGGCGGAAGTGACCAAGCGATAATTAAACCTTGAGTAGCCGTTTACCGTTGCCAGGTGTAAAAGAGGAAACCTCTACAATTCTATAATTACTTTACAATGACATACGGAGATAAGCGAGCGTAAGACTTAAACGAAACTGGTTCCGCGGAGTGAGTACGACCAGGGTTAAGTATAAACCGGACTTGGTAAGGGAAAACTTGCCATGGTAACGACAGCTGAGGTAAACAAACGAATTGTGAGGATAAAAGTTCGAGAATAACGTGTCGAGTTTAACGTGTTGGGAAAGTCAGTAGATCAGTCGTAATTTAATATAGTAGTGTATAGGTGATCGTAATATGTAATATAGCAATGTAATATAAATAATAGTGTAGGCAATGTCAAATGAATTATATGTCAGTGTATCATATTAGCATAAAAGTGTAAAGAAAAAGTCAGGTAGAGTCTCAATATATAATGTATGTTCTCAGTATGTAATATATAATGCTGCAGAGTTAGTGTAACAGTGCACTGTCAATTTTTATGATTATATGTAATAATTATATGCAAGTGGTATAACTAGTAATGTGTAGTGTAATTATATGTGTATTTGTTATGGTGTAATGTGCAGTGCCTAGGGACAATTGTAAATAGGAGGTCAGTGAAAAGAAGTAGAAAACAGTAGCGCAGCGAGAATTTTATGAAATATATCAGTAATATAAACAGGTAGTGAAGTCAATGTCAAATGACACCACGTGCTAAAACCAGTATTTATTTACGTAGAGAAATGTACAAAATAAATAATGTGTCCATTATGTACCACGTATATGTCTAATGTATTACTGTACACAGCTAGCGTAAAAGAGTGCTCATTTATGTATTATAAATTTAAGATGAATGATTTTAGGCATGAATAATGATTGATTTTATGTATGTATGTAGTGTCAATAGTGTGATAAGGATGATATGTAAAAAAAAAAATCGCCTTACGATTTTTTAATTCGCCAAGGGGGAGAATGTAAAGAGTCGGAATGCGAAAACAACAGAAACCTAAATTGTTAATGGGCCACCCAGCTTGCGTGGACAAGCAAATTTACAGTCCCGACATTTTTATAACGCCAGATTTACGGTACCATAAAAAACGGAGAAATTAAGTTGTCAACGGCCGTATATCTGAGGTCGGAGGTCGAGCAGGTGGGGCCGTCTGATGGGAAGTTTTACCAGACATAATCGGCGCCAGAACTTAGGCAATTGCGAAAGGCAAGAGACAAGAATAACCTATGAGAGCTAATCGCATCCGCCCCCTCTATAAACAAGGGAGGGGCGAGCGAATAGGGACCGAGGAAGCGAGAACCAATGAGACGAGGATGGAGAAGAATATATACAAGATGATGAGACATTTGTAAGAGAGCGCCATTAAAAAAAAGAGATGATAAGACAGTAAGCTGCCAACGGGCCGACGAGAGCCGTAACTTACGAAACTCAACAAAAAAAAATAAGCTGCTACAGGGCTGAGAAGAGACCCACTGTATAATATTAGAAGAAAGACGCCGGTCCTACGCAAGTACATAATACGTACGGATTGAACAGCGTTAGCTCCGGACGCAAAATAGAATAATCAGCGACGAGAAGTTGCAGAAGTAGCGATTGCCCATAGATGTCAACATAGTGCCGAGGGCGAAGAGACGACACTACCATTAAGTTTAAGCCGATACCAGAGAGATACGCACCGTCGCTTAGTGAGTGGGACACCCAGATGACCACCCATCAGTGCTGATCGACCCGCATATCGGAAGAGAAGGCACCTATGCTGAGCAACATTGACCGCCCACCAGTGCTGACCGACCCGCATAGTGTAAGAAAAGCTACCCGTGCTGAGTAACGTACGAGGAGTCTTCAATAAGTGACCTTCGACATGAAAGGACCCCGAACTCTTTAGTCCCAAGAGAACTGGATAAATAGGACGAGGATACACCGCGACGCTACAGTGAACAAACTGTACCCACGAACTCTGTGAACACTGTGTGAACTTTATGTACTACTATGGACCAGCGTTATCGGTGAATTCGATGTAGACGGCTGCGACAAATGGGTGAGCATTTTGTATTATATAAACTAGCATACCGACTCTTTACATAATCGCCTCTAACCCGCCAGGGCCGGCGACATCGTAAGATTTAAAAGATAGTGATTGGATAAGATTATATATATATGTAAATTCCCAGCATTACTAATGTTTCAGCGTTTGCTAAGTGTTACAAGTTCGAATGTATGTAAATATGTATAAATAAAGTGTATATATGTATCTTCAGTATCATTCTTGAGAGTTGGGCCCATCTATTTAATTAATTAATTACCGCCCTATTGGCGAACGTACAACCAGTGTACGAGATACGATTTCAGCCGTAGTTAATAGCAGCAGGTCATGATCCTGTGTTATTACATTGTGGTGCCGTCCAATTTTCACTATTTTAGTGAGGACATGGTTATTGCTGTATAATCTATTGTGTTATTATTATTATATTAGGTTATTATTATATATATATATATATATATATATATATATATATATATATATATATATATATATATATATATACATATATATATATATACATATATATATATATATATATATACATATATATATATACATATATATATATATATATACATATATATATATATACATATATATATATATATATATATATATATATATATACATATATATATATACATATATATATATATATATATATATATATACATATATATATATATACATATATATATATATATATATATATATACATATATATATATATATATATATATATATATATATATATATATATATATATATATATATATTAAATTATGTTAAGTATGCATTTTACTTATTGCACGATATCGTCCTCTCTTGTTAATTCACAACCCTTTTAATGGATTTTTCGTAAAAAATAAAATGCCATTCTGATCATGAGAAAAATGTCTCTAAAAATGACATTTACCATGAAATTTTCTTTTTCGTCTATTAAATATCAAAGAAAAATAAAAGCAAGTTTTTGGATAAAAAACACATTCTATTTATACAGAATATTGATTTCACGGCACATGCTTTCACCCAAAACATATATGATAATCTTTATAAAATATGAAGTCATATTTAATGATAAGAAGATTTTAAAGAAAATAATTTCCAAGTTTGAAGGAATGGAGCTAAAGTATGCATTTCTGAAATAGTATTAAAATACTTTTATTCTTTCTACGTAGTTTATTTTGAAGTTTTAGTTATTTAAGCATAGCCCTATGTTTAAATTTTATTTTAAATCTGAGAAACAAGCTTAAAAATACTGTACGTATAAATAAGTTCCTATCAACAGATTTTTAAAAGAAAAAATATAGTCGAAAATGTACAGTAACTAAAAAATGCTAAAAATTTTATCTGAAGCAAATTGCCGAACAATGATCATGTTTTTAAACCTCTCTTGAAAAAACAATTGAAAAAAATATATAATTTGCTTCGATATCATTAAAATGATGAAAGGTGTTCTAAAAGTAATTAGTTTTCTTTAATATTTGTAATTATCTGAAACGGAAAATAGCTCAAATTATAACAGTGATAATGGTGTCATAAAACAAGGTTGTAATGAGAACTGTTAAATATATAATATACTACTAATAAATTCAAGTTTTAGAAGAGAGAGCATTGATACGGAAACCATCTGTTAGGACTGTTGAATTCATGACCTTCAGTATTAGATTGTATAAAATGAATAATTGACTGCAAAATGTCATTAGTTTGAACACTAATCTGCACAGAATCTTAAACAAAATAAGAAAAACGGAATCGCATCCAACATAGCGATTTTTCTATTCTTACATGGCATTGCTTAGAATGGAATATACACCACAACAGATTAAACATTTCTTAGCTATTTTCTTGCCATTCCTCAGAATCGAATGTGCAACAACAACAGAATAAAAAACATTTTAGCTTGAAGTAAAAAAAAGTTAGATTGTGATGCTATCTATTGCCCAGAATTACAATTATAATACAAATTACAAACAATATGATGAATAAAATGAAACAATTATTATAATGAATTATTTAAAAATTGAAATAAAAATAGCAAGTCATTTATGAAGTCTGAACAGTCGTGTTCCCATAAAGTTGTTGTTTATGCCCTTGGGGCCTGAGTAGACAAGGTCCCCAGTCCGGAAAACATATGAAGAGAGAGAGAAGGCAATATGCAGAAAGAACTGCATAGACGCGGACATAATTTTGATTTTACTCAGATGGTGACCCCGGCGATGGACAGTAGTAAGTCCGCAGCTTTCCTTTCAAGACGGAGTTCCTATTTCTGGCAGCTGACTTTATCCCAAATGACGACAAGGCACTTACTCCGGAATTGAACTGTAACCCAAAGCTTTAAAGGCGAATTTGCTATCCTTTATGCGCTTCACAATGAGTCCATGAATATTGCGTAGCGTCAACTTTGCTCATATCGAAAGGATTTTTACTAATCAAAGACCAAAAAAAAAATTTGTCCCGAAATTATTAAGGTTTGTGATTTGCAAAAATTATTTCGATATGAGAAACTCTAACAGTACGCAACGCTGACCGACTCAGTATAAATAACGCTTTTAATAAACCCTGTGAACCAGTGAACACTTATTCCTGCAGTCGTATTTTTCAAACAGATCAGTTTTCAATCACGCGCAAAAATACATTTATTCTACTCATGCATAAAACAAATTTTAACAATATTTTTAATTTACAAAATACTATGATTACAATTAACAGTTTTCGTTTTAATAGAATAAATCTTGAGATCCTTTTAGCAGTTATCTGAGTCATTGTTAGATGCTGTATTTTCACTTTTCCCATTTCTTTTAAAACTCTCTGAGATATTATTTTTTAAATCTTTCTTACCTTGATATGGAAGATGACTAAAAAATCAAATTCTCCTATAACTTATATGCCTCTAAAAATGTCAGTGTCCATCAGATAAAGTTTCTTCACGTAAAGTTAGAGAAATACGAAAGGAAATATATCGAATAGGTCACTGAACATTGTTAAAACATCAAAAGTTTTTAATTTTTCCAACAGGTGGTTTAAAATATGTTTTGATAAACCAGAGGTGGAAATGTTATTGTATCCTGCAAAAGAAAAAGCTCCTGTTTTCATTTATTCAAAACAACTCGACAGGGTACTAGTACTACAGATGGAACTTTAACAGTGGCAACTCTGTTGTAGAGACGCCACGCGGCAGATCCCAGAAAGCAGTTTACACCACACTTACGTCACATACCTGCCTTACGTTAGGGCACATGCGCCCTCTCCACAAACGTCATACGCCTGAACAATGACAGGACGAACACAACCATGTGTTAGTTGCCGGTCTATCGTAAGAATTAATTTGTTAGATCGTACTGCTGGAATGATGTTTTCGAGGCAGGAGCAGCGAATATGTTTGAAAATCGAACGTACAGCACACCAGTGTACGTCCTTGAATGTACGCCAGTGTACGCTCAAGGTCTTCGTGAGATGCGTGGGGATTCCACATTACCCTACCGAACGGTAGCAAAGTGGTTCAAAGCCTTCAACGATGGACGCCATCTTGCATGACAATGCTCATGCGCATACAGCGCAAACTGTGGCCATTGTGTTTCCTCCATGGGGCTGGGAAGTGCTCAACCATCCCCATATTACCAGGACATAAGTCCATGTGACTTTGATATCACCCCGAAGCAGAAGGAATTGCTCCGAGGCATTCGTTTCCATACCGTTGAAGATATTCTGCAGGCTGTAGATAGCTCTATTCGAAGGATCAACAGAACTAGCTCTGCCAAGTGCATCCTGCAGCTTCCAGAAAGCTGGCGACGGGAGCTAAAAAACGCTGGTTACTATTTGAAGGGCTATAAAAGTGTCACTCCTATATCTCTTCTATATCCTTTGTAGATACATAGTGCCCACTATGAAAGTTCTATCCTATGTAATTTTTGATTTGGCGATTTCTGGTGATAACGTGAACATTAAAGTTGTAAATTGCATGCATTCCTTGTTCATCTTACAAGGAGCTTTGAAAAGCACTTCGTAGCTATTATATGAAGTCAGCAAAGCTTGTCACATAGAAACTTGGATTCAGTGTCAAATTATTGGATAAATGCATGTCTCAGGTAGTCAGAAATATCGACCAGTACATCACGGTTGGAGTGGTTGTTTGTAAAGCTCTGAGTTTTGTAGCTATTTGAAATGTTTTTTTTTTCTGATATATCGTCAGTCATCTCAGTATTAAATTACAGCAGTATCTCGGTATATCTAGGTAGTGCTAGGTATCAACAAATGCTGGAAACATAGAGAAAAGAGGAAGAAAGGTAAACCTGTTAGTTATCTCATTAAATGCTATAATTTTTATAAAACACCAATTGATACTTAGCAAGAAGCATTTGTGGAGAAAGAAAGCATGAGAATATGAAGCTTCAGAGTACGTTCTAAATATCCCTGTATTCTCTCTATATTCACCCTATCCCTCCCCTCCCTCTCTCTTTGTCTCTCTCTCTTTCTCTCTCTCTCTCTCTCTATATATATATATATATATATATATATATATATAATAACTCACATCATGAAAATTAAATGATGGACTGAGGATTCACAATCATAAAGGGATACAGTCGTGGAGCCGAACATTACAGAGAGAAAATTTCTCTTTCAATGATTTTATGCATCCATCATCAGTATGATAACGGACTTTAGCAGAAGACACACAAACAGGATGATACACATTCGAGACAGATTAGAAGCGCATTGCAAGACTTAGAGAGCGAAGAGAGATGAATGAGCATCGCGCGTTGCAAAACACATAGCGCGACAGAGGGACGACGTTACTTAGCGACGAATAAGTTACAAGAGCATAAATGGTTTCCTTTCAGGCGTATATGAAATGAGGATTTGCCTAGTTGACCACCAATTTAAGAATGATTTAATTCGCTAGAATTAATCACGTGCTCTATACACTCATGTTTTACAAGAATTTTAATTTATTTTGAAATTGTTCGGATTCGGAATTATTCACGCAATTATTCACTAATAGATGCAAGTACCGGCGGTCTATTAGTGAATAATTGTTTGCAAACAGGCCTTATTTACTATTATATACAAAGTTAACGGGGTGCACACGATTTTTATGGGTTTCTGACCATATAAAGTAATGTTATTGAATTCAGGTATTTCGAATTCCTACGACGGAACGTTAGCACGTGAATTAAGGGTCAGTATAATTTAATAAAAAAGTTTTTTAAAGATCATATGCATTCCGTAAAATTAATACTGGGAATGCTTCATTTCACAAACAAAACGCAAACATACGAGTGGTACTAAGCAATCAAAGAAAGCCGAGAAGTGATTGTAGACTTGCCTCGTTCAGGTCGACTTTCAACGTCTTCGACTCACGAAGACGTAGACAAAGTGAATAAACTGTTGTGCTGTCCATTCGCAATTCCTTTCGGTGGGGCAATCAGTCATTAAACAACATTTTCTGGGCGTTATGAGGCGTTTAATACAGAATGTTTCACTGAAAAGGCCAGATTTGTGGAAGAACAATACTTGGATTCTGCACCACGAAGAGCAGAACTCAATTGAGCAGAAACACAACTAATCTCATCGATCAAGCACCATATTCACCAGATATGGCTTCAGCTGACTTTTACCTGTTCCCCAAACTCAAGGAATCTCTTCATGGAAGAAATTTTGAGGACAATGAAGTCATAAAACAAAATTTGTCGAGGGAGATCAGGGCCATACCGGTACGTGCCTATAAGAAGTGTTACGGCAACAGGATGATTCGTTTCCATAAGTGTATTTCATCAAATGGGGCGTACTTTGAAGGTGACAAAATACGTGTTAATGATTAAAACAATATTTTGTGTTTTATTGAAAAATACCCGATATTTGTTTGATAGAATGCATTAGATAAGGGAATGTGTTTCGTTAAAATAGAGAATTTGGACAATGCGATAGAGGAAATTTAGGACACTTATATATATATATCCTTATATTTTTAATTACTTTGCATGTGTTAAGTATATATTTTACTCATGGGGCTCTTTGATACTTCGGATTTAAAAGAAATATAAACTTTGGCATGTTAAAATTAGTTTCCATCAAAAATTTACCAAAAATAAGAGAAAAATTATCAGCATCCAATGTTTAAAAGTGAGAAATCCTCGAGGAAAAATATATTATAAAGAATAAATTAACAAGAAAGAAAATGATTTCTTGACATTGCTTAACATAAAAATCTTTTGTTAGGAAAACCATTTTTGTATTTAAAAGAAAATAAATTATCTAGACTAAATA
This sequence comes from Dolomedes plantarius, assembly GCA_907164885.2. Classification (NCBI taxonomy): domain Eukaryota; kingdom Metazoa; phylum Arthropoda; class Arachnida; order Araneae; family Dolomedidae; genus Dolomedes; species Dolomedes plantarius. Next base: position 138,037,458 of record OU015496.1, read on the forward strand.
AAAAATATTTTTATTCAATAAAACTGTAAAAACTATAACGAAGCAAATGACAAAGCACGATAAAATGTTATAGCGCAATGCATAGCACAAAATTTATTGCAATCTACCAGAATTATTGAACCAGTGTATACAAACAGCCATAATTAATTGCTTCAGTGATTTAGCTAGTGTTTTTTTACTATATTGTAAAATTCCCTAAGTAATTTAAAAAGAAAAACTTAAGATGGTTATCATTCAAAACATTTTTTTACAAACAATGTTTTAAATTTTTTTTCACGACTTTTATTTTTACATTTTACATACGTTTATATACATCTGGACGTGCTCGATTGAATCATAAATTGAGTTGCACAAGGGGGGGGGGGGGATTTTGGTCCACGTACATGGTGCAAGAAACCAATCTCGCTCTCTCTCTCTCTCTCTCTCTATATATATATATATATATATATATATCGTCGGTGTTCCATAAAAAGGTCGAATACCTACAGAGATTTATAAATTTAATAGAGATTCTCAAATTTTTGAAAAGAAAACTAAATCAAAAGTGCAAAAGAACAAAGTACCATTATCTCAAGAAGTTGTGGAAAGTTTGCTGTCAATTGTAAAAAATCCAGCGAAGCACAAAATTTATATGGATAACTTTTGTACCTCCTATGGCCTTTTCCTTACACTCAGAGAAAGCAATTACTTTGCTACGGGAAATTTAACAGAAAATAGAATAGCCAAATGCCCACTAAAGTCTACCAAAATAATGACTAAAATGGATCGAGGTATGGCAGATTGGAAATCTGATAAGAGAAATGAAATTACAGCAGTTCGCTGGAAAGATAATAAGGTTGTATCATTTCTCACAAATTTTGAAAGAAATGATACAACCTTATTATTCAAGATTCAAGATTCAAGATTCAAAGGTAGAAAAAAGAGTAAAAGGAGGCCGACAAAAGTTGACATACCACCATGCATAATTTCTTACAGTAAGTATAAAAATGGTGTAGACTTATTTAACAATCACACGGAAAACTATTTTTCCTCTAACAAGGAAAAAAATGGTATTAGACATTATTCTTAAATGCCTATGAATCTGCACTAATTGCCGCCTGGAAGATAATGAAACTGTTCAATCCAACAGAAGCTCTTGAACTTCTAGAATATCGAATATCTATTACAATAAATTATTTATGAATCTCTATACCAAGGAATTTGGCGGTTAGTCGATTAGGCACTCAACAACGAAATCCATAATTTTTGAAGCTGCAGAGGGAACACATTATTGTGAAAAACACAAAAGGAAGTCGTTTTCAACTAGAGAACTGTGAAAAAAACCAACAACTATCTGCAAAAAATATGATGTTGGAGTCTGTTTAAACTGTTTCTTACCATTTCATTTGAAAAAACAAGTCTGAGTACGAAAAACAAAATTAGTGTCATAGCAGTGGATTTGACCGTCGTCCGATACACAGGACAGCATGCAAATCATAATATAATAAAAAATTTGGTAAGTTTTACAATTTTATATCTTTCCTTGTGTTTTTATGAAGCTAAAATACAACTTTTGAAGAAAATAATAATTTTTTTCAATATTTGATCAAATATGGGTTAAAATAAATTACAGTCACTTTTGCAGCTCATACGGTTTCGGTCATTCATTTAAATAAATAATGCTATATTCTTATATTTACAAGCTTTACATACATTCTTAGAGTGTCTTACCCTTATTTGTCAATGCCACTATTAAGTAAATATTCAAAAATTAGAGAGGTATTAATGATCCTATGCATTATCACCGCCACACTAGTTCGCCGAATTAACATCAAAACTCAGAGGCTAAGAACTCAAAAGCTAAGAATCTGGCACAAGGACTCGCAGTTGAAGCAGTATCAGCAAATAACCTATTCGCTTCCCATCTTTTATACGTACTTCAGCGATCCAGTTACTTTTTGAACGTGTGGTACCCTGTTTTATTGAAATTGAGTGCTAGTCATGTAATCTTGGAAGAATGACGTCAAACAAAAATAATTGAGAAAGATGTCCGTAAAGAAACTTATAGGACACCAAAGAAAAATAAACCAGGACCACACAAAGTTACAAGAAAAAAATTAAAAAGCAGTAAATGAATTGTGGGGTACAAGATTAACGTTCATGAAGTAAAAGTAACAAACTTTCTCTTCTCAAATTTATCGTAATAAAATCTATTTTACCGAAGAATACTTACATGTTAGTTTAAACAGTATGACCACCAACCACTCTTTTTCCTGTCTTTTTTTATTTTTTTTATACTTTTGCTTATTCTGTAAAAAGCAAGGAAGGAACAAATTAGAACAATAGTACATCCTGAAAATGATTTCAGAGTTCATAAATGTCATTGAAATTTTGGACAAACTAATGACGAACTTATTAGAGACGGAAACTTGTTTCGACAATCCAACAGTGATAGAGTAAGACTGAAATTTATAATATTATGCTGCCGATGAACAAACGACATTTTAATCCCATTTGCAGTAGTTTTGTTATGTAAGTTTAAATCCTTTCAATTGGAGTTTTATTTATCTCACTGATTTTAAGGTTATGATTAAATTGAGGACAATTAATAAAGTTTGATAACTTTTGTTTCACAATTACTCAGTAATTAATACTCAATCAATCAATCAATATATATATATATATATATATATATATATATATATATATATATATATATATATATATATATATATATATATATATATATATATATATATATATATATATATATATATATATATATACACATATATATATATATATATATATAAAGAGAGAGAGATAGATAGATAGACATACATACATATATATGTGTATGTATATTTCATATGTAATTGATTGAAACCGAATGAAAATCGGTATCTGATATTTATTTGAAGGTAAGATATAGGTATATTTTAATTGAAAACAGTTGGAAATTCCTAGTGATTAGTTATACCTACATTAATCCTGTTTTAACTAAAATCCACTAAAATAATTAATTACAATATTCTGTTAAATATAATTGAGTAAACTAAGTTTAGAATTATCGATTCATATTTTTTCAATGCTTTCTGTAGCATAAACATATGCAGATTTTTATATACTTGCTTCGGTATGGAATTTATAATGCATTTTTTTTTCTTTTGAAGTATTTTTTTCCTAATAGTTAGTTTAAAAAACTTGAAATTTTATTTCTTGATCTCATTCTTTTAATTATTTTTGTGTCAATAAATAAATAACCACTTCAACAGTTTTAGAACTTATTCCCTAAGGGACTGAAACCACGTGAAAATCGATAATTTAAATTTATAGAAAATTAAATTTGTTGTGGTTTGTCACACGCAAACATAATCAGACACAATCAGACATAAAAATATGAATTTATACTTTTAAAATTTTTCTTTAACATAAGCTCAATATAACTTTCTGTATATAACTCTTAATACAGATCTGTCTTTTGAAGCCTTTTCTTTCCTGAAAGTTAGTTTAAAAAGCTTGAATATTCCCTTTCCACTATCTCAAATGCGTTTAATTAATTTTTTGTCAATAAATAAATATCCACTTCCTCAGTCTCCCTATACCTTTTTTTTTTCCTTTAGCGGTTTTCTCTCTTTTTTAGCATTAAGTGGCATGGGGAGGCATAGTTTAAAAAGGGTAGATATTGCCTAGCATTAAAAATACGTTACTCATGATCAGGGAAAATGGTTTTTCTTTTTCCCAGCTTGCCATCGTTGGACTAATTTACGCTCATCGGAACCATGAAGTGTGACAGAGTGGGTAGTTCATACAGCTTCTTTCCTTTTTTGTCCAGATTAGGCTGCAGACAGCACAAAGGAATCACAATAGGAGAAAAAATTTTGGGCTTGAAAGTGAGAAGTCAAGTGTGACTGGTGCGTAACGTTATGATTTCACAAAGCGAGAGGGGGGGAATTGGGAGCACATTAGAGAGCTGCATCAACAATTAGCACGGCAAATGGATCCACGGGTTGCTTCATTCACTTCTCAAAAGAGGAATTTTTTTCGCCAAATGTTCTCAGATTGCTGCCAAATGCAGTGCATTACCTATTGAAAGGATACTGAAAATTTAAAAATTCCCGGAATAATATACTAGTTAGTTCGAATGTTTTTTCTAATGGATTTGCTAAATTTAGACATCGTCTGAAACAGCGTTTTTCAACCTTTCTTGGCCTTCGGACCGATAAAATTTCCGAAAAAAATTAGCGGACCAGTGGGGTTTTTTAACAAGAAACTTTACTAGGAATTAAAGAACTACTACATTAATTAATGGTAAAAGTTTTATTATCATTTACTTTCAATAATATTTAAATGTGAAGATAAGTAATTATTGTAATTTATATATATAAAACAGTTCCGTAACTGACTGACTCACTGACTGACATACAACGCACAGACCAAACCGCTGGACCTAAAGGGCTGAAATTTTGCATGGTGATTCTTCTTATAGTGTAAGGGTGCACTAAGAAATATTTTTGAAAAATTCTTCGTATATTTTTTTAATTAAATTTTTAATCTGTTTTAGTAACTTTTTTTAACTTTGCATTTAAAATAATAACTTGAGGGTTATAAAATTTATATTACAGAAAGATCACAATTCCTTTAAAATAAAATCTTTTTCGAATCTTTACCTTCAATTTCTGATTTTTGGTGAATTTTTAAAGATTAATTTTTAGAATTTAATTTATGAAATGCTGATCACGTGATTTCTTTTTCTGGTACTTTAAATAAATTTATTGTCACGTGATAACAACGAGATAGACAAAAAAAAAATTTCTTGCTAATGCAGCAGACGATCGGACATTATCCAAAAAATATTAAAATACAGTAAAAGATATGTTCCTCAAACTGTACTATAATAGCTGTACTATATTCTTTAGTATGTCCTGTTAGATTTAATTTGAATATTTTCTTCTACATTATTTTGTCTTTAAAAATATTCCTTACGATTTTTTTATAAATATATGTGTATTTTTTTCATCAGTTGTATATATTGATCGTCATATTTACTATAAACAGATATATTTTTTCTTTGCATTAATTGCATACATTGACCATTGTATTAAATTTGAATGTACTCCGTGGCAAAGTGCGAGTTTTCAGCTAGTTATTATATATAAATAAACCTTTGAGAAAAATAACAGAAAATTATAAAAAATAATCACAAAATCATTGCGCATAGAAACAAAACAAAAAAATTCAGTCCTCTGATTACTACAAAATTAAACACTTATAATTTTCGTTTATTGGCATATAACGTTAATGAGAAGATTACTACTGCTCCTCTTCAATTAACTTTTCAATTGTGGGTTCCAAATTAGTCAAGTTAAGTCGAAGCGGTGAAACAATCGAAAGCCGATTTCTAAATTTATTTTTAATTACCGTCATATTGTCATTGTAACCCTTTATCTGCTTCTGCAGTCCGTCCAGTTTAAAATAATATTAATAACTAGCTGAAAACCCGCGCTTCGCTACGGAGTACATTCAAATTAAATACAACGGTCAACGTATGCAATTTATGCCAAAAAATAAATATATATATTTATAATAAATGCGATGATCAATGTATACAATTGATGTAAAATATATATCTATCTATATATATAAATTTATAAAAAAAATCGTAAGGGATATGCATTTTTTTGGATAATATCCAATCGTCTGCTGCATTAGAAAGAGAAAAAAATATTTTTTTTGTCTACTTAGTTGTTACGCACGTGACGATAAATTTATTGAAAGTACCAGAAAAAGAAATCACGTGATCAGCATTTAATAAATTAAATTCTAAAAATTAATCTTTAAAAATTCACCAAAAATCAGAAAATGGAGGTAAAAATTCGAAAAAAATTTCATTTTGAAGGAATTTTTATGATCTTTCTCTTGATATAAACTTTATAACCCTCAATGTATTATTTTAAATGCAAACGTAAAAAAAGTTTAAAAAACAGCTTAAAATTTTAATTTAAAAAATCTAAGAAGAATTTTTGAAAAATCTTTCTTAGTGCACCCCTACACTATTAGAAGAATCGCCATGCAGAATTTCAGCCCTGTAGGTCCATCGGTTTGGTCTGTGCGTTGTATGTCAGTCAGTCAGGGAATGAATGAATGAGTCAGTTACGGAACTGTTTTATATATATAGATAATGCGAGACATAACAAGTGATAAATATGAGCACACTCCAGTACTGCCAACCTTGAAAGACAAAATTATGGATTCTAGATCCTAAAATTATGGCATTATCGTAAAAAATATCGTTCAAAATATTATTATTATTATTTTTTTAATAAGAATGTTTTTTAACGTAGACAGTTAAAAATCTCTGAGGACCGGTCAAATTTTTCCGCGGGCCGGTGTCGGTCCGCCGGACCAGCAGTTGAGAATCATTGGTGTAAAAGATCAAACAAAATGGAATTTAGTATGAATAAAATCAAGTAATAGGATGAATTAAACTATATCCGTTTTCTGTAACTAGAATAACAAATAGTTCACTATATGTTTTTAAACAATTTCACTGATTATTCTATCGCAGAGAACAAATAAACTGTTCAAAGTTAATCAACTAAATATTTCATCAAGGTAAAACATAGTGATTAAAATAAGCTAAATTATAATGACAATCAAACTAAAAACAATTTATATTTGAATAATATGGTTTAGGTGTAAACGTACATGTTTGAAATATAAAGATAAGGAAAATAATAGTCAAATATAAAAAAAAAATTATAGCAAAATATTTCTCAAACCATTTCAAATATTTACAGGATAAATTATTCTGGAATGGAAGGTTTATAATAATTCATCTGCTGTATTTGATGTTTTTCCATTTTCTTTTTGACCCATTTAATATATTGAAAATGTATAAATAGTTTGTTATCTTTAAATGTTCCTTCAATATTTTATGCTAATCGAGATTTTGTCTAAATACTGTCCGACCACGGAAGCAAGGTCCCTGGAAGCTGTTACTCATGCGCGAGAAAAGCTAGTCTACTTAGAAAATAGGGGAAAACGTCATATTTTCGGATGTGTTTGTGTATGAAATACGGAATGTATTTCAGACTGCTTTTTGTCAGCAAGTTTAAAGTTATTTTTTAAAACTTTATTTTTGATCGAATATGTGAATAATAATTTCAAAATAATAAAAAGAAAGAAACAAATCTATTTAAAAAATAGGAGTGTTATAGGAATGTATATTTTCGAATTACATCAAAATCAAAATTATCTACAGCTACGTTTTCGGTGGTTCTTCTTTTTCTGATGTTTCCTCGGAGATTCAAATTTTGGAGTTTCTTCACCCTTTGCTTCTCTGCGTATTCTTTTTTACTCTGGACATTGATATCCCGGTCATTTCACTAGCTCTCTTTAGGGATTGCGAAAGTGGAACAATAACATTTCCTTCTAGTGCTTCTTTATCACACAATTTAATTACATTGTGTATTATACGTTTACAATCACTACGGAACGGCTTATTCCGAGCTGTTGTGTTGGGTAAATGATCCATCAATTTTAATATAATAATCAAAATAACAGACGAGGAAAATGTAAGCAAGCGCAGTTAGTAACCGATTCTAAAGAATGTCGAGAGACTACGAGACTTTTCCCCCTCCTTCCTCAGCAGCCTTACCTACAGCGTGAATAGAATCGTCTTGGCACTATGCCAACCGTGGTTCTTCGTACTGTGGTCGGATAGTACCCACGGTGATAGTAGCATTGAATAATACAGAAATAGATTGAAATTAAAATAATCAATCAAAAATTTTTTGTTTGATGCATTAAAAATATTTTTGCTTTCTTGCAAATATCCCTTCCCTAAAAACTACTGAAAGAACTACTATTATCGCATTTAAGTGCAGTGAGCTAAATAGTTATTAATTATCTGTACAAAGTGCCATTTACTAGGGAAATACTACTTATTATTCGAAAAAAAATGAAAAAAGTCGTTAGTTTATATCTACGAACTCAAGCAGTTTTCAGTGTGCAAAAATTTGAAACCGTGAAATCATTCGGCATTCATATTTGGACACTAATAAGGATAACACAAGAAACTTGTGTAACATTATATGAAAATGGTAGATTATACTTCTTTTAGTATAGTTTGGTTCGAGCAATATTAAAGTATAAAATAATACTTTAACTGCTCCGAACAGAAAATTAGCTATACAACACTTGGTTTGAAAGATGATGAAAATGAATAATGTTTGAAAATGAAAGATTTAGATAAATAGACTATAAGACATATATACTGTCTGTGAATACTTTAATCTGATCATATGAATTCATTTATAAAACATTTAGCTGATGCAGATAGAAAGCTTTTTGTTAATTTTGAGTTTTTATAACCGCCAAAAATTTTTTATTCGATTTATAATATCTCCAAGACATACATGTTATAATATGGATACATTCATTAATTTCTATGAGTACATCAACAGAGGAGAAACTGTAAACATGCACCATCCTCTACAACTAATTTAATATCTTGTGTTTGCTTTTACTAATCTGAAAAATAATTATCTAACATATCTGAAGCATTATCTATATATATATTACAGTTTAGTGACTGACTGATAGATAACGCACAGACGAAACTGTTGGACCTAAAGGGCTGAAACTTTGCATGGCGATTCTTCTTATAGTGTAGGGGTGCACTATCAAAGATTTTTGAAAAATTCTTCTTAGATATTTTTAATTTAATTTTTAAACTGTTTTTTGTAACTTTTTTAAGTTTGCATGTAAAATAATTATCTGTGGGTAATAAAATTTTTATAAGAAAGATCATAAAAATTCCTTTCAAATGAAATCTTTTTTTAATCTTTATCTCCATTTCCTGAATTTTGGTGAATTTTTAAAGATTAGTTTTTAGAATTGAATCATTTATTAAACGCTGATCCCGAGATTTCTTTTATTTGTGTGATACTTTCAATTAATTTTGCTTCACGTGCATAACAATGAAATAAATTGACAAAAAATATATTAAAATACAGTTAAAGATAAAATTTAACCACTAGATTAATTGAGATGGAAGTTCTTTAAGAATTTAATTCAAATTACTATGTTTTATGGATATTAAACAAACAAATTAATTACATACATTGACTGTTGTATTTAATTTGAACATTTTCCTCTACATTAATTTGTCTATAAAAATATCTGTTGAAATTTATTTATTTATTTATTTTTGCATTAATTGCATACATTGGCCGTACGACAATATGCATGTGTACAAATAGCGCATTAATTGTTTTCGTTTTGAAAATCTCATAAATGTGCATGATCGCAGATTATCCATTATGGCAACCCCAGTCATCTGGCACAATCTTGCCTTTAACACCCCCGGTCTCTTTTGTGCAGGCGGGATAAAAGTAAAGTACAAATGAAGGCTTAAGCTTCGAAGCAACTAAAGCGTAAATATCGCAAAGAGGGGACTTTTTGTGGCCTCTTGTATGTGGTCTACTTACCGACACCTGGACCCCTTTTTCTCCCCATTCGCTTAATAGCCTGCGTTCCCAGCACCACAAATATAGCAGCTTGTTTGCTTCGGCACGTGTCAGGTTACCCTTACTTTATTGCGTGTTGAATATAGATATGAAAAAAAAATTAACTAAAAGTATTGTGAATCAGGATATTCAGATTTCAAAATTTTAGCTTTGTGATTAAAAATAAATATTACTTTGGATTGGGGAATTTAATGATTTTTCATTGTTATTGATATGAAATTGGCATCATCGCAGAACTAAATAATCAAATATTCACTGCTCTCTTTCACTCTTAATATTTTGTAGTTTCACTCTTTTTTACTTGGTTTACTTTTTTTTATATTGAAATGTAAAGTATTTGTGTGGTAAGTAAAATTGGAGTATCTATCAACTACAGATTTCTAAACTAATGCTATAAAGAAGAAGACTCATCAACTACTTTTTCTAGAAAGCTATATAGAATATTAAAGAATTTAATATCACAAACAGTTGTACATTGTACATATTTGTAATACGAGTAAAGTATAATTTCCATATTCTCATAATACTGTAGTCATGTATATATATATATATATATATATATATATACACTCATGTCCATAAATTAATGATAATTAAGAATCACATGGAAATCGAACTCTAAAGTAAAAATATCACCTGTAGAATTATGACACACATCTTTAAGAATAATATGCAAATTACAGGAAGCCACCAGATGACACCGATAGTACGTCACAATGACGAGAGTGTAAGAGAGGGACTTTGTGCAATTACAATCTGTGTTTCTGAAAATTTGTTTATATTTGTGAAAGTGAAAATGGAAATAGTACAAAAATAATAAAACATAAACCTAATGAACCACTTTTTCTAATTTTTTGTTCATATTCTTAGTCAAATTGTTGTCGTTAAGGGTTTTATGTGCAATTATTAGTATTAAAATTATGCTTTATGCTGTGTATTATAGGGATAAATGTGAGGGGGTCGATAAAGAAAATCATTCTTTTAAAAGAATGAGGGGTCGATGTAGGAAAAAGGTTGGGAACTTCTGGGGTATATAAGGAATGGTGGCAAAGAAGTAAAATTGTTCACAAGCGTTCTGTAAGCCGTTCAGTGCCATAACCGAATAGTTATGACACAGAAGACCCATATCGATGATTTTTTACGTGGTAGAATTAATGGCCGCCTGGAATGTGGGCGTACTCAAATGGAAGTATCCGAGGAACTTGGAATTGCCCAAGTTGTCATCTCAAGGCTTTGGCAACGATTCCAAGATGATGGAAATGTCAGTAGACGTTACAGCACAGGTCGCCCTCCCGTTACAACGCCGAATGAAAACCGGTATTTGGCAGTAACTGCGAAAAGAAGTAGACGGAGCACAGAATTCGACCTGTCTCGTCAACTATCTGCAGCCATGGGTACTACAGTTTCAAGGCAAACCGTGTACAGACGTTCGGGGAAATATTGATCTATATGCTCGCAGGCCTGTCAGATGTGTTCTGCCCACGGCAACTCACTGTCGACAGCGATTAGCCTGGAGTAGAGAACATGCAATGAGGACATCGTCACAGTGGGCTTGTGTGATGTTTTCAGACGAGTCCAGGTTTAGCTTGCAGTCTCATTCACGTCGGACTTTCATATGGAGAACACCAGGTACCCGTTACCATCAAGACAACATCATTTAACGACACCGTTACGGTGGTGCAGGATTGCTCGTTTGGATTGGAATTATACTGGGCTCCAGAAGAGATCTGCATGTTCATATCGGAATCATGAACGGCTACATTTATCTGGACATCATTCTGGAACAACATGTATGTTTGTTTAGGGGTGCCATGGGTACAGAATTTGTGTTTATGGATGACAACGCCTATCCTCACCGAGCAAACATCGTAAACGAATGCCTTCAATCTGAGGATATCATTTGTATGGAATAGCCAGCATTCTCACCTGACTTGAATCCGATAGAGCATGTGTGGGACATGCTTGGCCGACGAGTTGCAGCCCGTCAACCACCTTCTACATGTGTACCGGAACTAGGGAGAGCATTGCTTGCTGAGTGGAGTAATCTTCCCCAAGATCAGCTGTATAATTTGATACTCAGCATGCCTAGGCGTTGTAGGGACTGTTTTTCATCGCATGGGAGACATACAATGTCATCATACCAACCATGTAATATTAAGTTTTTGTAAAAGAGATATTTTTTACAATTACTCCAGGGAGCAAAAGAATGTTGTCCTACATTTTTATGAATGGTATGATACATACACCATCTTTTTTGTTCTTTACCTTTTGTTTAATAACTGGGCTTTATGAATAAATCACGTTATATATATATATATATATATATATATATATATATATATATATATATATATATATATATATATATATATATATATATATATAACATGTTATAGATAAATTCCGTACTGTTTAGAACACTCAGTTTCGCATTCAAAAATGATTTATGTTGAAAAAACTGCATTAACGATTTTGAAACTCAAATGTAACATAATTATACTTATTTCATATCAGTCTTCCAGAAGATCCGATATACGTATAATATTCATACTAGTGGTATTTTCAAGCGTTTCAAATACTTTGAGGTGTATTTTTGTATTATAAGCGGTGATAATTTTTACAGACTTTCTAAAATTTAATAAATTAGTATACTCATTTGCAAATATCTGATGAAGCCTTCGTAAATATTTAATAAAAGACTTCTGTTATAAATAACATGTTTAGCATGTTTATGATGTTATGATGGTATTAAAATCCTTTAAATTTCATATGATTTGTATAAAATGTCAAGCATAATTAGACATTTTTAGCTTTGAACTGAGAGTTAATTTTCACATCCGGTTTCTCTAGATTTAGAAATTTAATACAAATTTTACGTATATAAACATTTATTTCAACTACTAGAGAGTTATATGAACTAATATAAAGCATTTAATAACCTAATAAAGCGTTTAGATTTTGAGTGGAAATTTAATCAAACTAAAACCTCTCCTCACATCACGGTTATTTGCATAAAGCATCTTCTAATCGGAAGGCCCGTGATCTATGTTGATATGAATAAATTTTGCATAGTGGGTAAATTAAAGTTCCATAAAAGTATTAAATTGCAAGATATTTTTACGGATTTTGGGAAAACTGGTGGAAATATTACACCTTAAATACTATTCAAAAACTACAGAAGAAAAAGTTAAGCCTACTCTACAAACGTCAATAGTTTTGGAACAAACCTACTGACGATGTCGAGGATAAAATCTCAAAAATTCCAAAACTACTGATGAAATTGTAGATATTGATACAATGTTGTGTAATGTAATTAGTATATGGATACACGGAGTATATGGTTATCGAGTTTTACAATATATATTAATGGTTAAATTTGTTACTGAAGTAAATAGAACAATTGAATAAAAAAACGGTATTTCGTAATGCAAAACAAATAAATAAATCTTCAAAATGATTGTTGATGCTGAAATTTTCAGTAAATTATCTGACTTCATTTCAACTTGTACTTCGAAATTGAAAAATAAAAAGTGCTTTAATAATGTATGCAAAATAAGAGGTATTTCCTTTTTTATTTTACTTTCTAGCTGCCTCTCTTTAAGTTCGCTTTCCCAACGAAACAGCTATAAGGTATATAACGGTGGCTCAAATAATAAAAGTCATACTTTTGTATGAACGGCAGTGATTAAATACTCAGGGTTTCTCGTTTGCACAGGTAGATGGCGTTGTATGTAGCGATGCAAAGCTGCTATTGGCAGAAATTGGCAATGTATGTCATTTGAAGGTTTTTAATCCAGGTGGCGACGTGCGATCGTGACTTAGCTCCGTCCAAGCAGACTCAGCGACGGTTATTCAATTTTTGAAAATAGTAGGCCGAAATTTAGTGAAGCCAAAATTTGTCATCCTGTGAAGGATGTATATGGGCATAAATATCTGTCACAGTGCACAGTGACGAGATGGTTTGGTAAATTTTGTAAAAGACGTGTGGTCACGGGACATATTGAGACCTACTCAAGTGCACTTGACAATTACCATGGAACCGATTGCTGCGTGAGTAAGATTTG
>OU015496.1:138056033-138058533 GCA_907164885.2 Dolomedes plantarius
GTCATCGCCGGGTACTTCAATATATATATATATATATATATATATATATATATATATATATATATATATATATATATATATATTCTCTGTAGATTAAATCTCACGAAACTGAGTGTGAACATGAAAAATAATATTAATTACACTGTTTATTTTTTATGTACTGAAAACATGGTTGGTATCTGTCAGACGTTTTCATCCTTAATCAACTGCTCAATATCTATACTGTTATATTTGAAGCCAAAAATTAATGTGAATTTTCAAATTTCAACGTTCCTCATTAAAAATGTACTTCACTGCTATTACTCAAAAATCCTTGAAATTTGAACTGGTTTTTATCTTTCTGAATTTATATTTCAAATACCTTAAATTATGACTTCGGGCATATTCGTTTGCATATCGCATAAGAAAAACTTCTCAGCAGTTCAAAAACAATCGGAAAATGAAATGCATATTCATTCCTTCCTCTTTACATCTTGTGAGTTTTTATATATATTTTTTTAAGAAATAAATACATTCTCCCCTACCTTTTCATTTAAATTTTTCTCATTTAGAATAAATAGTTTTCATGAACAAATAAGTTTTGGAAGTTGAGAAAGGAAAAGTTTACAAGACGCCCGAGGGAGGTTTTTGTTCTTTTTCGAAGATATGCCCGGTAGAAACGCTAATCATTTATTTATGCTAAAGAAATAACAAATTTAAATGAGTCGTTCGCAGATATAAAAAAATGCTAAAAGCAAATTCTATTCATCACGAGTACAGAATGTGTGTCCCAAACGTTAAGGAAAATTAATCCTCCATCCTATCAGGGATATAAGAAAGATAAAGTTCAGCAGCACTCGTTAAGTGTATATGATAATATAGAAAAGAATTATAAATGTTCATATAAATTTTTCAAAATCTGGGAAGGATTTTAAGTTATTGATGATCGTATTAAATCGTATTAAGTCAGAAATGCTTATTAAAGTTTTTCTTATCCTATTAATTATATCACATACATTTTCTTTTATAATTATATATATATATATATATATATATATATATATATATATATATATATATATATATATATATATATATATATTGATTTTTACGAGTTAGGGGCCAACTTGGCGAGTTATCGCCAGCATTCGATGTTTTGTAGTTCACGTAAATTAAAACTATGGTTTAGCACGTTCACGCGTCTACATGGAGAAAGAAATAAATCCTGCTCTTGGGTCTATTGTTGAAAAATGGTTTGGTTGAGCGGTGTGCATCACGGGTTTTGTTTCCTGGGTGAATAAGAGTATGGAATAAAATTTCAGTTTAAGAGTTGTTTTTGTGGCGATAGGTTGTGGGATTGGAACTCATGACATTTTCTTCTTGAAAAGATGTTTTCTCGTCGGGCTTGAGACGAGGACCTTGGTATAAGAGTTTATAAGGTCGTATGCTATTTATTAATAAGTGTTATATCGTATTAATGAAAACTTTGAATTCCTTATTGTTAAGAGAAATACATGAGAAGTGCATGAGTTTGTCGACTCCCAGCGCAGATTTTTGTATTATTTTGTCTACTGCTGCAAGTTGTAAAAGAACTGATTATAAAATCTCTGTTTTTCAATTGCGGTAACTGGCATATTTATTTCTGTATTTGAAATTCATTTTTTAAAATTTCTTTCCGTACCACGGATTTGATACAGTATATATATATATATATATGGATCTCCACAGCGTATGTAGTAATATTCGTTCCATGTGTGTTGCCCAACTACGAAACTCTCCACCGCCATGACTATGAAATTATGTATTCACATATCCTGTATTTATCAGTATCCATGAATCCCCGTGATGTACAGCTCATTATATATATATATATATATATATATATATATATATATATATATATATATATATATATATAATGAGCTGTACATCACGGGGATTCATGGATACTGATAAATACAGGATATGTGAATACATAATTTCATAGTCATGGCGGTGGAGAGTTTCGTAGTTGGGCAACACACATGGAACGAATATTACTACATACGCTGTGGAGATCCAGGGAAGAGACGCACAACAGTATATTGATTTATTGCAGAAGTGTGATGACGACATTACACGGCACAAGAGATTTTAGCAATAGTAACTGCACGTCTTGTAACTTGATAACTAGGAACAAATATATGGCACTGGAACAATATCGGCAAAGGAAACCAGCCGGACCTTGAATATGCTTTACACCAATGGAACTGTAGCTTCTCATATTTTTAGGTTTAGAAAGGGGCGCTCGACGAAACCATAGCAAGATGGCCTCACGGCACACCACATGGCAAGACACGGAGACAGACAGAAAAAGTCCCGGGAGAACACTATGCAAAAGCTTATGAAGGTTGAGGGCGCTGACCGCTTAGAAATGTTTTAATTGGTTAGAACTGGACATCTTACTTGATTACATAAGGGTATGATTCAACATCACAAGGCTCATCGAACAGGCGCGCACTGCGAGATAGACCCGTGATGA
>OU015496.1:138661033-138816033 GCA_907164885.2 Dolomedes plantarius
TGGCAGCAAACGTTATCTCGCAGCCGGGTGTGTCATATATGAATCGCCGTTTAGAGTGACTCTGCGGACGGGTGTACCATATATGACTTTGTAGATAGAACAGAAATTATTATTTTTTCTGGCCACTAGATGTAGCCCTATGTCTGTTATAGTGATGTTTATCGACAGTGACGTATGTTGACCTTCATTCCTGTGCAGTATTTTTTATTTTTGGTATTTTGTTTCGGAATGACGCCGAGATTCGTGAAAGCTGAGTAATGTAAATAAAGAGTCGGCCTTTTACCTTTGTCAGCTGATATAAATAAGTGACGTATTTTCCATGCTGCGGAATACTTTTTTGTGTTTCTGTTTTTCTGGCGATATGGGGATAGATAGTTTACATTTTACAGGTTTTATTTATTCCTCTGGGATTTTGGCTAGCCTTGAGAGGCATATTTCGTATTGTTTAGCGAAAAAATTTTTACTCCATAATGGTAAAACGAAAACAATATTTATCATAATAGGAGTATACACGGATGCTACATTAGTAAAGTCATAAAAACCAGAAAACAGCAGCAGATATTCTATTCGTGTGAGATATGTAACATAGGTCTTTGCGTAAACCCATGTTTCAAAGAACTTTCTCGTTTTTGAAACATTGCTCCATTTTTGTTGTTTTCATGCTGGTTTTTTATGAAAGAGATTTTAAATAATTTTTAGTTTTATTAATGCGTTGTGTGAAATAAAATCTGATTGTTTGGATATTTTTTTTCATTTATATTTAGTTGTGGTAAGTCAAAAGTTTTATTATTCTCGAATTTATTTTATAAAATTTGTAAGGAAAATATAATGATAAAGTATTAAAATTAATTCTGATAACTACCTGAGTGCTCCTCTCATAATGTACCAAAAATTGGAAAAATTGGACAACAAATTTAATTTATGCGAATTTTTTTCCAAAGTTAGGCTTAGCAGCACGAATTGTCCGTCCCCAAAGGACAGTGCATCTTGTTAGCACGCCGTCCCGAGAGAACAGTTCGGTGACTGAGGTGCCCGTCTCAAAAGTGTTAATTGAAATACAAAATATATATTCCCTTGCACAGTCTGTGTATGTTGTACAATTGAGATCTTCAAGTACCTTAGCTAGAGCTTTCCTGTAAAAGTTGTTTCACATCATGCAGTTTTCTTTCTTAATAAAAAAATAATTTTCACAACTTTAAGTAATTTATAAACTACTGTTTAACAGATTTTGTCAGTTTAAGCCAGGCCACACACCGGATGCAACAAAACATTGCGCAACGTTTCTGTTTCGAGCTTTCTGTATCAGACACATCGTCTGCAATGTAATCAAAGGGGAGTGCCGCACACCGGATGCAACATTGTTTTGATACATGTCGTGTCATCTCGGAAACCGTCGCGTCATTTCGGAAATGTTGCTACAACAAAAGTGTACCGATGTTTCTCGACACACAGCTGGTGAAACATTTCATCTGGGCATATGCGGGAACACGCATTTTATTTTCATTAATGCTCCGTGCTGAAGATTTTTGCATTATTATAATAGAAAGAAATGGAGGTTGATGCTGGCAAGTTGTTAGTTTTTGTCCATGCAAGGCCAGAAATTTATGATTTTAGAGCAAAGGACAACCACAACCAAGATGTAATAAATGAAATTTGGCAAGATATCGCTGAGGAATTGGATTTTCCAAGTATGTACCACAGCAATTTATCACATTTAATCAAATAAACCTTGCCCTCAAGTAATCCAGACACCCCCATTTTTTAAGATATTGGTAAGAAAGAAAAATAACGTTGCGTCACTCAGGGCCAGATCTAGGGAGGCGCAAGCAGGGCATCTGCCCAGAGTGGCAAAATTGGTACAAGGAGGAAAAAAATTGTGCTTGCGTTGTTTTTTTATTGATTTTTTAAAAATATTTTATAAGACATGTTTTTCTTAGATTTAAAAGTAGATACTTAACTATATATTTGTCTCTCTTTTGTTACTGCTCTTTATATTAATACGTTTACAAAACAAAAAAGCTTTTGTTATTCAACAATGTTATTAAAAGTTATTCCGTAATGTTATTAAAAGCCTTTCTTCTGGAGGTATACTCTTCCGGTAGTTGTTCTTTTTCCGAATCTTGTCTTCAACAAGTCCCAAGAGATAATCAAACGTAGGTATGCTTAACCTACAATAATTGTAAAACTTATCTGGGTCATTTCTAAGTTCTTTAATAAAACTGCCAATGTCTCTTTTTTTATTGATTGGATGAATCCAACAGCTTCTTTCTGGTTTTTCATCCAAACATTGTATAAATTGCCACAAAAGAATAGCTACTTCTACTTCCTCACTTGCCATATCACTCACAATTATGACCAAACTACTTTCCCAAAACTGAACACTTCCCTCAACAAAGAACAAAATACTGCAGACCTCTTCAACTCCCGTGTTCTTGCTTACTACTGATGAAATATCAAATCAACCTAGCGTTGCGAGTCAAAATGTATCACCATTTTCCACGATAAAATATTTTGGTTGCGCAACGTCTAGCAACAGAAATGTTGCTGAATGTTTTGTTGCATTCAGTATGTGGCCGGGCTAAGGAGGAAAAGTTTCTGAAGTATGTGTTTGAACTCTAAAATGGGGGATCTAATTAATAATTTTGTTTGTCAGAAAGATTTCCATTATAATTTTTAATTTCAAAACTAAAATATAAAATTGCAAAGGCCACAAAATGGCCAAAGAATGTAGTCTTTTTGTATGTAAAAGGCAAATTTTTCTAAGATAATTTACTATCCAAGCAGTACAGTTTATATTTAAGAGTTTTATAACCATATAATTTGTTACATGAATAAAGTGGTTATCTTTTCTTCCTTTTAGCCATAGTTCGTCGAAATGCTGAACAAAAACTAATCCCCATGTGGTTTAGAGCATATGGAGATAAACTCTGCATTTTCTTCAAAAACTTGAGATTAGGAAATGATTGTTTGGACAAATTACCATTTGCTAAGCCATTAATTTATCTTTTGTTTAAACTCGTGAAAATTTCTCAAGTTTTAGAGGAAATTGATTTTAATCCAGAAACGTAAGTTTTAAAACCAAATTTTATCTTATTTCTTGAAGGGTCTTATGCTTGGAATGATAAACTTTCAAATGCATTTTTAAGCTCTTTTTCATCAATAATTCTATTCAAAGAGTGCATATATATATATATATATATATATATATATATATATATATATATATATATATACATACACACACACACACACACACACACACAGTCGATTCCAGTTAATCAGACCACATTGGGATGCAATCATTTTGGTCCTAATAACCGGCTGGTCCAATTACATGAACATGCCCTATTAGGCTTATGAAGTAGGATTTGTTTCAGTCCGATTAATCGGTGGTCCAATTAACCAGATTCAACTGTATATATATATATACTAGCTGAAAACCCGCGCTTCGCTACGGAGTACATTCAAAGTAAAAACATCGGTCAATGTATGCAATTAATGCCATCTGTAGCTTCATGATGCCAATATATATATAATAAATACGACGATCAATGTATATACTTGATGTAAAATATATATATATTTATTTATAAAAAAATCGTAAGGGATATTTTTATAGACAAAATAATGTAGAAGAAGATATTCAAATTAAATTTAATATAAAGAATACTAAAGAATATAGTACAGTTTCTAGAACATTTCTTTTACTGTATTTTAATATTTTTTTGGATAATGTCTAATCGTCTGCCGCATTAGCAAGAAAAAAAATTATTTTTTGTCTATTTAGTTTTTATGCACGTGACGATAAATTTATTTAAAGTACCAGAAAAAGAAGTCACGTGATCAGCATTTAATAAATTAAATTCTAAAAATTAATCTTTAAAAATTCACCAAAAATCAGGAAATGGAGGTAAAGATTCGAAAAAGATTTCATTTTAAAGGAATTTTTATGATCTTTCTTGTGATATAAATTTTATAACCCTCAAATTATTATTTTAAATGCAAACTTAAAAAAAGTAAAAAAAACAGCTTAAAAATTTAATTTTAAAAAATCTAAGAAGAATTTTTGAAAAATCTTTCTTAGTGCACCCCTACACTATTAGAAGAATCGCCATGCAAAATTTCAGCCCTTTAGGTCCAGCGGTTTGGTCTGTGCGTTGTATGTCAGTCAGTCAGTCAGTGAATGAATGAATGAGTCAGTTACGGAACTGTTTTATATATATAGATATATAATTCTACTTAGCATTCAATGAATATCTCACCAATAAATCATATTATGTAGCATACTTTAAAGAATACTTTGTACTGTTTGATCAAAACTGCATTGCATGCTTTATACATCATGTTTTAGAGACAGTAAGGAAAATTTAAAACTTGTCCTTCATTTATTTCCAGTGGACGAAAAGCAGTTTCACTCTTAGTTCCAGACACTTGGCATACTTAAAAAAATTGTTTTAAGTGTAGTTATTTATTTAAAGAAAAAAAGGGAGATGCACACATGAAACTGCAGTCCAAATATTGTGAGTTAAATTAGGAATGTGTTAAAAAGAAATAGAATTCAGTTTTACCTGTTAACAGAAGAATGTAACCAAAGCAACTGTTCTCCTCCAGGAAATACTAAACTTTAACTAGAAAAAAAAATTCTATTTCTTTTTCGACTTTTAAAAAATTGTAGAAATAATAATAAAACTTTAAATCCTGATAAAAAAAATTTCCCTCTTGTCACAAATTAAAATTACTCAATCAAAATTAAATGTTTTACTAAGATTTGTGCATAGTCTCAATTGTATGTTCATTTTAAATTAACATTGTGTGTATTTGCAACTTTTCCTTGAAATCATAGGGGATTGCTTTAAACACAATTTATATACTATGCTCGGTATTGTTTTGAATGTAATAGATGTGAAAAGTGTTATGCATAGTGATATACTTCATCAGGTTTTGGTCATTATAATAGTGTATCAGCATAGAAATATACATTAGTAAAGGGGAAAGGTATGATGTCCATTTTGTTTCAGTAAAACTGTAAACTCAGCTATTTAATTCACATTTATCAATATTTTGCACTTTATATATCCTCAAAACCAACCACATTGAAACTTGCCTTTGAAACAACCAAACAGTTATGTTTTCAAGTTTTTCATTAGCTCCCTTATACATTGCATCTTTGGTGAACTATCAAGCAGTGAAAATATACCAAACATTTTGACTAATTTTGTGTCCTGTACGAAGGATATCTCTTATTCTTGCAGATTTATACTTTTGTAATTAAAAAATGATTAATAATTATTTTTTCATTCATTTAACTTCTCTTAACAATTTTTTTAAAACTTTTTAAAAATTTCCTTGGTTTCATTAAATACATTAGCATTCATTCTATTTTTGTATAAACAGGAGTCTCTTTGCAATGATTTTTGAAAAATTTTAAAGCTGCTAAGAAAATGACACTGTCAGGTAATCTAAAGATGTGAGTTATGTATATTATTTTGGCAACATAAATTGAAGAAAAGGTCTTGCTCATGCTATGATATTTTTAATATATTTGCAATTTTAATATCCCCCCCCCCCCCCCTAAGAGGACTGCATTTTCATGTGTGTAATCTTACAAGAGTGAATTAAAATCATAACTATACTTTTTTTTTTTCAATTTCATGTAATAATATTCAAGAACAAATGTTTGATTATTTGTTTCGTGAGAAAAAGCTGCAATTCTTGTAAAAAAGGAAAAGGGAATTATGTTAACAAAATTGTTCGAAAGAATTGTATTATCTTATTTTGTATTATACATTCATTCATTTGAAAACTTAAACAAACTTATGTTTTATTTAATTTGCATTTAAGAAGTTTGTTCTATCATTTTTCAAACCTACCTCACTACCTTTTGGAAATTTAAAATATAACTATATAATACTTACAATTTTTATTACTGCTTTATTCTATCTTTTAACCCTGTTTGTATGATTGTCTTTGATGCAATAAAATGTTTCTTTGTCATTGAAGACATCCGCACTTTACCCACTCCTCTAGTGCCACCACAGTTTAGACCAAGCAGCCTCAAGGACAACATCTGGAGGGCTTGTACCTTCTCCCACTTACTGACCTCTTGGACTTTCTGGTTAACATGCCCATATCCGACACGAAGGTATTTAATGGTGTTTGTCGAGATTCGAACTGAGCACCCTCTGTACAAAGCAAACACGCTACCACTAGGTTACTTCGGGCCCTTTAGAAAATAAAATAATTAATCTAGAAAATTATTCATCTTACATAATTTGTTTCAACCTGTAGTTATTGATTAGAATTCATTGTTATTTTTTCATTAACTATAAATTGAAAACAACTTTTAATTATAAACATATTCAGAAGCAGATCAGCTGAAATTTCATTAAAATTACTCATATTTTACTCAAATTGCTAAATACTTTATTTTTAAATTCTGACCAACATCATCATATTTTTTTAGTTTTAATTAATTAAAGAAATTTTTTATCTTTTAGTGCATTGCCAAAATGTCTAAACGGAGAAAAAATCTTTATTTGGCGCATCTTTCTTACAATGGCTTATCGCCAAGAAAAACTAAAGAAATTTGTACCACAGCCTGAAAACTTGATTGAGTTTATAATAAAGTAAGTAACTGAGTTTGCTTAAGATTTTTATAGGGAATGATTGCATTCATAGTACTCTGCCTAAATCTTTTGCAGTGCTGAGGGAAAAAATAATTGATGATGTTTGTACAAAAAAAGAATGAAATTTTATATATTTACTTTATTTATTTTTTTTTTCTTTTAAGTCATTATGGTGTAAATAATTCTAATGTGTTAAAATTGAAATTTTGAAAATAAAGGCTGTCTTGAGAAAGTCAAATGATAATGTCTCACCTTCACTACAAACATAACCATCTAACAAATGATTATTAGACGGCATGATTTTTGATAACTTAAATTCCCTCAAAACAAATTTAAATAAATTAAAATTTCATTAGAATTTTAGTTCAGCTTACATCCATAATATAATGTGCAAGCAACTGAAACATAACTAAATGCTTTTTACCATCAATTTTTTGTATAAAATATTTCTAAATGTTTCAGTAGCATTTCCTATGGAAATTGCTCATGTTTTTCTGTTGTAATTTATGGTACAGGATTTTTTATTATAATTTTATGATCTTATGTAATCTGTGCCATCTTACTTTTATCTAATTTCTGTTTTACATATTGTTTTCTACTGCATTCTTACTAGGTGTTTCAATGAATCAGCATTTGATGAAGCTTATGCATATAACGAACTCATTTCTTTTACTATGGATGTCATTGATATTCTTGGAGAGGAAAAATGGTATTTCTTTTAATATACTAAATGAGGCGGTGAAAGGCAAAGAGGTGTAAGTCACATTTCCAACTTTTTTTAGCTGAGGGCAAAAATGTAATCTCCATATTCTATTTATAGTGAAATTGCAAATAATTATTGTTTGCAATATTATAATAATTATTATGAATTGTAATATGTTCAATTTATGGTGGAATTTTTTGTAGTTTTTGCAGTAAAACACTTTGTACTTACACCATTTTGCCTTTCACAACCTCAGATATAAAACTGAAACTTAAATTTTTATTTTAGAAAAATTGGCATAAAAATCCTTTAGAGTTTTACCTGCTGTTACATTCAAGATGATTCAGTAAATTGTATACTAACCAAAAAACATAATTTTGTATAATATTTAAGCATTTTTAGTTAATTTTTTTTTTCTGCTGTAGTGAATATTAAGAAAAGTATATTCATCAGAGTTCATTCTAGGATTAGAAAGGCTAGCCACTTTGCTTTACATAATGTCAATTTATCATGGTGAATTTTCTAGCAAATATAATAGATGTTTTCAAAGCTGAAGAAAATTATGAATGAGGGTCCTAATACTGCTACTGCTAAGGAAATCATCAAAACAATTATTATTCTTGATTCAAGTAGGATGTGTAGAATATTACCTGGAGAATTTGATGGTATTTTTATCATAATTCTCTAAAACATGCTCATTTTTACCATTGTTTCTCATGAATGCACACGCCCACATACGCTTATTAAATGGAAGTTTTAACGTGCTTTTATCTGTCTGCATTACCAAAAAAACCTCTATTATTTTAAGAATTGAAACTAAGAACTTTTCATTAGGGTAGAATATATTGCTTTATTTTGTTTTAATCAACTGTTTAAAATGAGTAAAATAAGAGAAAAATTGTGGGAAAATGTGTTTAAGCTTTCCTACTGTATTTGGAACAGATCCCAAATTGCATAGATGCCTTGTTTTTTCTGGAGAAACTGCAAATTTTTAGAGTGCTTAGAAGGTCTGCAATAAAGTGTTTTGCACAATTTTAAAATGTAATGTGCAACTACATACTTAGAAAACGTTTTCTTAAGGATACAGAAAACAAAATTCCAATTTAAATTTAATGGAATAAAATAAATAAATGAATGAAAGATATTCTTGAACTTAATAAATTTTAATAAACTTATAAAGACATCATCATCAGTAAGTTAAAACACTATGTGATTACAGAAAACAGCAGAGCCCCAAAAATAATTTTATAGTGTAAAAAGTTAAGGTCCAACAAAGTAAAATGCTTTTAAATGACAAAATGATAAACACAAAATGACGTTCTGATCAGATTCCTCAACAGTAATTAGATTTTAATCAAATCCACTTTTGTTCTATAAAATTTGAGTAAAGGGCCTTATTCTCAAAGAATCTTAAA
The DNA here is from genome assembly GCA_907164885.2 of Dolomedes plantarius. Lineage (NCBI taxonomy): Eukaryota > Metazoa > Arthropoda > Arachnida > Araneae > Dolomedidae > Dolomedes > Dolomedes plantarius. The sequence continues at coordinate 138,669,778 of OU015496.1, forward strand.
ATTTCATTTTAAAAATGTTGCCATTATGAAACATTATATCTAATCAACAACATAATTCAGAGATGCATGTAACCAATAAAATATGATTAATTTATTTTAGCAATACAATGGTAACTCTGACTTTATTTTAAGTTAGTTAAGTGAACTCTAAAGTAAAAGTAAGTAGGTTAGTCTTTAAAGTAAGGACTTCTCTTTACTTTTAACCATTCAGCGGGTGCGCCTGTGTACAAAGTGCAACATTTTCGTAATTTTGAATGGTTTGTTTTTACAAGTAAGGTTTGAATGTTCTAAGCAGTTTCTATTTATAGCTACACCTTTTCTAATGCAGGTTTGATTTTCTGACCCTTGTATTTCTTTCCATTCATTGTTAGTTGTTATTTAACTGTGGTAAACCAGCGATTATACTGGATTGCAATACAACAAAATTATGAATTGATGTAGTAGATCAAATGTGCAGCTATTACACGGTATTCTGCATATCACGAAGATGGACAATCTCATTGTTTTTTTAGGTTTTTGGACATAATAGGAATGAATTCGCAAGTTGTCCTTAGATGCATTAAACCAGACAGTTTTGAAATAAGGTGATTGTATCTGCATTCTTTGGCCTTTAATTATAAATAATCTCAATATTATCAACATTTTATAGCTTGTCATAAAATACAGAATTATTATTTTCAATTTGATAAAAGGTTTATTACAAAAGGAATAATCAAGGTTGAAAGAGACGTTGCACTTTTAATCGCACCTGCTGGTGTTCCAAAAATTGGCACCCGCTGAAGGGTTAATAAACCAGAATGTAAAATATTTAACTGGACAGGGAATAGAAGATGTTTATTGCATTCTTGTAAAAATAATTTCTCGGGGAAGTATTGCTAAGAAAATTAGTTTTTTTTTATATTCAAAAATTTCTTTCCATCTTATAAATGTGGTTTATTTATAGTGAGAAACTTCCTCCCCTTGCTATTGATATTATGAAGAACCCATTCACTCCAAGAGATGTTATTCCTTATGCAGTAACATTTTATTGTGAATATGCTCCAAAAGAAACCATAGAAATTCATAATGATTTGCTTCAGACTGTTAATGACTTGATGAAATTTGTGGAAATATCATCTGGAGAGGTAATTTTTCAGGTTAATTTTTTCTTTTCATATATTTAAACAGCTCTACACATTTCTAAATCTAAACCATTGATTATTGGATGTTTATTGTTACAAAAGCTAAATGGAAATAATTAAATGAATGCATTGTTGACAGCTGTGTTTGGAATCTCTGTATGAAACAGCTAAAAAGGTTTCTATGCTTGGTGCTAACCCAAATCCAGTGTACACATTTATTTTATCTGACATTCATACCTTTTTACTATAATGATGTTTGAAAAGTTTATTTTATGTGTGAATTTATATAAAAACTTCCACAGATATGGTAATGCTCATACCTTTCTGGTTGTTTATTTGAAAAAGAATTTTAATATACTTTAATTTGAAAAGAATTTAATATTTTTTCTGACAGTTTATATGAAATCTGTCATCAATTCATTATGCTGTCAAACCAATTTCAATCATACTCATCAACAACAGAGTTTCACATTTTACTCTTATGTGTTTTGAAATGTAAAATTATGCTGTGAAAAAAAAATTAATCACCTCAGCCAGAAAAAAAAAGCAAAATCTCAGTTGTGAAAGAAGAATTTGATCAATAACCACAGCATTATTAGATTTGCTTTCTTAACTGTGATTAACTACCATACCGTTTTCTGTATGCATATCCTAGGAATTAATGACAACAATGATTCATTTTTTAATTCATTAAGCTGAATATTTCTCCTTCACTTTATATTATTTTTAATAAAATAAAGATTTCAACAATTTTTTATTCTTTAAAAGCTTGTAAAGATTCTCTTTTACAATCTTGTATTAAAGAGTTTTCAAATGCATCAAGGAAAAAATATCATAGTTGTTGTAATGCCTGTCCAGAAATTATTTGTTTGGGCGTGAATTTGTTTGTATGTGACTAGTACTTATCATTTAAGTTCAAGGGGTAGGTGGGTGCGTTGTGTAAATTATTTTATTGAATTTAACCCTAAGCTCTGGATATGAAAATTGGCATACGAACGAGTCATAAACCTTAAGTAGATTTTCTTTTTTAAAAAAAACAAAATCATTTACAATGAAACTGATTAGATTTAAATAAAAAAAAATTGTTTATTTATAATTGTATTATTTATAATTTATCTCAACATCATTAATATGCATACCCTTACTAATTACCAATTCACTGGATTTAGAATTTCATCAATCCTTGTGCTCAATACCATGCGTTTATCTAATCTACCTTACGAGATTCAGGGAGCGTATGAAAATTAAACAAAATTATGAATTACTCCATCCAAAATATATTTTATCTAACCTCACCCGCGCTAAAAACTCATTCAAATAACATGGGATCTGAATTAATAAAAAAACGTTAGCCACTCACTCAATTTATGATGATGCTCAAGAACCGTTGACAGTTTATGCTTGCTTCACTGGGGTTCGGGTGTGGAATACCTCCTTTAGCATGGATCTCTCGCTACTTCCTTCTAGATGGAGACACGCTTCATTGTTAGGTTGGTTGTATGCAATTTTTCCGCTTTTGCTCGTGTTCTTATCCTCCAACCTCTCGTCAAATGATGGGGCACTTGGCTTCCGTTCAGATCGATTTTAGTCTGCCTATACTCGGGGCATACCTAACCTGAATACAGGTGGGACACTAGAGCAGTATGATTCTGCGATTGCGATATAGTTCGCACTTTTTCCTATTAACAGAGTTGATTAAAGGTACATTTCAGACATAAATCATTAAAATAATGATTTAACTGATAAAGCATAGACATATTTGGGCAACAAAAATGTGGTATTTCATGTATTTAGTAAATAATGCGCAATACAGCATACAAGAGATAATGTATCGTCATAGAATAATCTGACCATTCACAAGGCTTCGTTTCCTTGGCGGGAGTATCTGGCGTTCAATGTGGATGTAGAATTTGGTAACCCCAGGTCTGTTACTTCCTTCCGATGGGTAATGGAAGAAAAGGCAATGTTTACGAGAGACAAGTGTGGAAAATACACATCTGCAGTTAACATTAGAAAGGAAATTTTCAACACTATACTTATAGGAATATTAACTGCCGTGATTTGCTGTACAATCTGAAATGTTTAAACACTGATTTCTTACGTCTATTTTCCAAGTTATAAACTTGCAAGTAAGCAAAAAATCTTTCACGCTTTCATTTAATTTTTTAACTGGGCAAAAATATGGCTAACAAAAACCAAGTTATGAGAAGATATTTCACAAAGGATGAAATTAGAGTTTGACAAAATATTCCCCTAGTTAAATTGCGAAAAATGAGAAATTTTTATAAAGTGTTGAAAAAATTAAATGCATATGATTTTTCATTGGAAGAGGTCATTAGTGTAGTCATCATAACACTTTAAAGGGCAGGACCGTTTTTAAGCTAATTTGACCTATTAGATTAGGAAATTTTTTTTTAAATGTCTAAAAGAAAATTGCGTAAACAGATGTAAAAATTATTCAGAATAACGACTAAACGAAGTGTGTAAAACATGCATATGTATATCTCAATATGCTGGTTGAAGAAATGGAAGCATTCTTCCATCTTAATATTTCTGAAACCCATAAAAATTCTACAATTCCTCGCTACGAACGATAGAGCTGCTGGCTTTCTGAATAAGGACCGGGAGCAGAAGCGTTTCTAGATTAGAATTAATTAAATATACCTGAGACCAACAATATCGCAGTAGACACTAAACAGTCTTGCAATACTTTCTATAGAGCATTAGGATATTAAAATTTGATCAAATCATAAATGATTTTACTGATAAAAAAATCTAGAAATATTTATTTGTAAATATTTTTGTTCTGTAAATTAAATCTGGCTTAAATACTTTTTCCATAACTTAAGATCTTATATAATCGTTTTATGTTTAATCTCTCATTTCTAGAACTAACCGCTTATATCCCAAATAAACACAAAATTCTGTAAAAAAATAGGATATGTAAGAAATGCCTTACATAAATCCACAAACTGAATTTGCCGAAACTTTGAAAATAATCTGTACAATACATGCAATGAAAAAAAAAATCTATAATTGAAAACCACACTTCAGTAATGTCATTTTTATTATTTATTCGTGCTGTCATCGGTTTCTGAAAGCCTATTTGTTTTATATTTGCATCAATTGTTAATATAACTGGCCACACTTATTTTAAATGAAAACAAAATTACCGAAACATATCGCATCTCCTATAGCGAAAGAAAAAACTAACAAATTCAAAAACCGAAATACCCAGAAATCTGCATCTATAATAATAAATTTTTGTATGACCCCGTATTTATAAAAGTAAACAGGACTCTAAATTTTATTGAGGATTTCTGAAATTCCCACATTACTTCGGGAAATAGTAAGTAGAACGATGCATGTTTAAAAGTTTCATAATATATTGATTATATGAAAATAGAAATCAAAACGTGATTGTTTTCTTAAAGCCTAAATATTTAAAACCTTCATAATTTTCTTAATGGGTGATAAAATGCCAAATATGGTAATCTGCATTTTGTAGCGGTGGGGAGTTATTTCCGTTGCAGGTGTAAATTGGCCGTTGTAGTATGTTTTGTGCTCTCAGGTTAGATTTGCCCCGAGTATAGACTATTTGATTATCGAGGAACACACAGCTCAACCCTACAAACAACAACTTTAATTCACCCATTAAAATACTGTCATAACTTTATTATTCTTAGAACAGTACTTTGCTGGGTGTGCGAAATGTCAGGTTGTTTTTCATCTAAAATAGGATTCTTAAGATAAAACTATTGTAATGATGCACCTTCGAGTTGAATGAAAAGTTAAATTAAATTTGGAGAAGTTTAAATGATCGAAGGCTCTAAGCATTACATTACAAGAAAAAAAAATGTGTGATTATTGATACATACTGTATGTTAATACATATTAGAAGCATACGAAGTGTCTGCACATAATAATATAAATGAGTCGTCTTTATTCATCATTACTCATGAGGAGTGGTAGACTTAATACTGAGTTATAATTCACTCTTATATGATGTAGAATAATGTATGATGTATGTATGATGTAAAATAATTGATGAATGTTGAATTTTTATTTTTAAAATAATATTTTCTTTTAATATTTAATTATCATCAGGAACAAAAAAAACTGTTGCTGAAGTGCCTGGATATATTTTGTGAGACTCTTGCACAAGATAACATTTCTGCAAGCATTGAACTTATGACTGTTAAAGATGAATTAGTAAGTTAGCTATCAGTAAATAATTTCATTTGATATGTTCCTTATTTTTGAAATATTTTAAATGTTTTCTTGAAATCTTTTTAATAATGTGAACTGATGTATAATTCTCTCCTAAATAATAAAATGTGATATTTTCTGCCAGTTTCTCCTGACCTAAACACTTTTTAAATAGATGTTTACTTCAACACTCCTTGTTCTATTTCTATTAATCTTATCTTGGTATACATCCTATTCTTCTGAATAACAATAAACTTACAACAATGAAGATTCTAATGGAGAAATTAATTATAACAGGATATCAGTGTTAAAATAATATTTTACTGCAATTTTATTGAATTTAGCATTTCATGACAATCTTGCTTTTTCTAGGTTTTGACAAATTTAGATTCCGATGATCCTGACATTAAGACGGGTGCATTTAAAGCTATAGCATTATATTGCTTATTAGATCTTGAGGAAGCAAGGCAATTCTGGCCTTTCATAGAAAAGGTAACTGTAATTTACTTACATAAAACATGCTCAAAAAAAGGGGGGGGGACTGCTAAAGAAATTTTTTAAATAATATTGGTAATTTAATACTGCAGGATTTCTTTGTTTTCAAGTTTAGAATCTATGTAGTAATTTGAAGAAAATCCTTTTGCCTGACTCATGTCCCTAAAATAAAATCTCTATAACCCTTGTTTATGACCAAGTGTTACCAGCAGTCATATTTTTGAATATTGTTTCTGGGAAAATAAGAAAGTACTAAAACTTGAAGAAAAATTTGCAAAAAATAAAGTAAAATTCTCAAATATAAACAAAAGAAAAAAATGTGAAATGTTTGTGAAACATTACCTAAGCAAATTTTATCCAGAACAGAATATTGAAGAGCATATATACAGGATATTCTTTAAGAAATACTAATTTCCTCCTTCGAAAAAAGATTTTAAGTAATGGACTAATTATTTATCATGTAATGAAAAAATAAATCTTATTCCCTATTTGAAAAAGAATCAACCTGCTTGAAATTTGTGTGCTACACCTAAATTAAATCTTGATAAGTTATGTTCAAGTTCTTAGCTTTTCAAACCTTATCTCATAATAATAGACATAAAATGTGGTTTGTAATATGCATCTGCAATTTGAATCATTTTTAAATTACTGTTTTATTTTTGCCATTTTGTTCACTTATAAATTTTAGCTTTATTGTAATCTAAGAACTATAATTGCTTATAATTAACTAGATGTTTTATTGCAGACTTTATATGAAAGCCCAGAAGATTTGAAATTGAATGCAATGAAAGGTGCTTTAGATATCCTCAAATCCTATGGATGCAAAATTTTTGGCGATCAATGTGAAGAAACTGTTAAGGAGTTTGAAGAAACTTTGGAGAAATTATTTTCACACATAGAGGTATAAAATCTAGCTTCACAGTTTGTAATCAGAAATTCAGTTTTTCTAGGTAACATATTGTTGAATGTACTTTTTTTTACTATCTCTATTTGCTTTGTCTACCTTTTTACTTGGCAGGTAATTTACACTATTACTATTTTTGTTGTATTTTTTAAATGTAGAATCTTAACAATTAAAAGGAAGACACTCTATGATATGAGCATTTATACAGGGTGACTACTGGTCCTGCAAAAAGTTGTAAAATTAAATAACAGTCATGAAAAATATATATTCACTTCAAAAATCCATCAAGTTTCCTCTGTATTAATAAATATTCAGCTATATTCTGCCTTATATACTTTAAAATCACAATCCAATTCCATCTGGGATTTAGAAGTCCAAAAGGTATACTGTTTCAAATACTTTCTATCAATCATTAATGAAGTCTGTTATTACATATTATAACTAGCTGAATACCCATGCTTTGCTACGAAGTACATTTTAGGATAATTACAATGAAAAAATAATGAAATATCTGTTTAGATACTAATTTGAATTAAATTCTTTAAAAAACTTCCATTTCAAATAGTCTAGTGGTTAAATTTTATCTTTTACTGTAATTTTACTGTTTTTTTTATTTGGTCAATGTATTTTATTGTTATGTACATGACACAGAATTAATTTAAAGTATCACAAAAAGAAAAGAAATCTCATGATCAGCATTTACTAAATTAGAATTCTAAAAATTCACTGAAAATCAGAAAATGGAGGTAAAAATTTGAAAAAGATTTCATTTTAAAGGAATTTTTATGATCCTCAGATTATTATTTTAAATTCAAACATAAAAAAAGTTGCAAAAACCACTTAAAAAATCTAGAAGAATTTTTCAAACATCTTTCTTAGTGCACCCCTACAATATAAGAAGAATCACCATGCAAAATTTCTGCCCTGTAGGTCCAGTAGTTTGGTCTGTGCGTCATCTGTCAGTCAGTCAGTCAGTCACAGAACTGTTTTATATATATAAATATATTTTTCAGAGTATGGACAGGCTACAAGGGAATTTCAAAACTATGATTTGCAAAAAGAACAGAGAGAGATGAAAAGCTATGAAAAATTGTAATATTGATTAGATTTGCAATTTTGAAACTATCTTTAAAAATTGCAAATTTTTTCAACAATAAATTTATCTGGGAATATTTTGAATATTTTTGCCTTAATCTTTCAGCATCCTGTACGTTTAACTACTATTTTTTCAATAATAGTGCTGAATTTAAATATTTAGTATACCAATAAACAAGTTAACTCCTAATTTTGAAAAAAAAATTTTAATTTAGCAAGAGAAAAGTTTTAATATACAAATGATAATTTTTGTTACAGACTTTAACAAATTTATGAAAGAGGTATTTTTTGGTAGAAATTTGTTTATATACATAGTTTCTGTTTGATAGTGTTTGTCCCCCCCCCCCCTTTTAAAACATTAAAACTTTGAAGATGTTAAGGTCAAGCTAATCAAACTTTTAATTTTTAACTAAGGTTTATAGTGAAATGAGCTAAAATTGGGAATGCTGTGTTCACCAAATGTGCTATCTACATGGGGATTCAAAAGTTTTTGTTCAGTATTAAGGAGCATATAGAGAATAGAGAAATAGGAAGTCTTGTTCTCATTTGCAAAGCCTAATTCAGTAAAAGCATATGAAAATAAGGCATTCCATTTTGGACAATCATATTTAATGGTTATTACTTGAAATGCCAGTAAATTACATTGCCCACCAAAAGTTGAGGTGTCTTGTTCCCTCCAGATCAGCAAACACACTTAAAAGCTCTCTAGTGTGAACTCATCTGTGAAGAGTACAGAAGCCCATTGCTGTCTGGTCCAGGAAACATGTTCTCTTGCCCAACATAAACAGGCACTTCTCTGTCGTCGGTTAAGTGGGACACATACAACTGGTCGTCTTGCATAGCGATCTCAATCGTGATGGCGTTTTCACACCCTAGCAGCAGATATTCTTGTCCCTGAAGCGATAAAATGATCTGCAACAAGCTGAGGCACAATAATTCTTCTCCTTCTTCAGGCCAAAAGAGCTAGAAAGAGGTCTCCCACAGGTGTTGTAACTCATGTTCGTCCTGCAACATGTCTTCTAGACACAGAATCTTGATGTAAACTGATTCCACAGTCATTGGACCATACTTTGAGGCACATTGAGACATCTAGCAGCATCAGCTTGTGACAATCCCATTTCCATCTCTCCAATCACCTGCCACCTTAATGAATTGGATAAATGACTCCTAGGAGACATTGGTAGACTCTCCTTGGTACTGTCAACGAAATTACCAGAAAATATTGAAAATAAACAGTCATGCACAATACTTACACACACAGTCAGGAAAGTTTGATTTTTCCACCTTTTTACTTACTCTTACATAAGTGACAATTCTTTAAAATGAAAGTGGTGACCAAGGTATTTTTGCATAAGTTTTCTTAAAGTTCGATACTATCATTCATGTACACTATGAATTTTATTGTTACTGCCTTTATTTTAATGGCGAGCTTCGAAAAACATGCTGTACCTTAACTTTTGGAGGGCAATGTATCTTAATATAATGTACTTGAATGCATCTGAATTATGCTGTAATCTTTAAGGAATACTATTGGCATTGCATTTTCACCAATTTTTATTAAATTATGTATTAGTTTTAGTAAATTATTTTTCACTAGTTTTCATTAAAAATTAATAATGGAAGTCTTTCCTGGTACTTACACAGTTTTTGTATATTTTTTCTTTGTAGGAAATTGATATTGACATGAAAATACTTTTAAAAGGAATGTTCAAATTGTATTTATCTCATCATACTTATTCACCATATTTGATGGCAAGATTAATAATGCTTATGTTTCATCCTGATGAAGGGAATACAGTTAAAAACCACATAGTGAACTTTTTAGAACTTTATGGTGAATCAAGGTAAGAATGTATAAGATTGTTTTTCAACATTCATTTTTCTGCTTGGAATTTGTCATTTAAGCTAGAAAAAATTTTATGCAATTAATATTTTTCTTCAGATAATGTTATGTTAAATTACTTTTTACCCTTGAGACAACTGTATAAATCAATGAAATTTGATTAAAGATTTTTAATGAATTTAAAATATCTTTCTGCATCACCTGTTAGAACCTATCATAAAAACATAATATACATCCACACTATGTGCTTTATATCTTAAATTTAAGGCCAATCCAAATTTAATTGATTCGAAAGCAAGTAGCCTCCACACACACTCATTTAAAAAAAAGTAATATTTCTCTACATTGCTTTACATTCTGCCAGTACTGATCTCTTATTTCTAAGATTTTAAAAAATTGTCGCTAAAATACAGACTCCTAAAAAGAGCATTTGTGGGGTGTCACTAATAATTTTTATTCATTGTTTTTTGTTTTGTTTTTTAAATTTCATAGATATTCCAATAGATGAACAAATTTCAGTTTAAAAAGATTTGAGGCAATAAGGAAAAAGTTAATGAAAACAAAAGTATGTTTTTCAGAATGCCCATTGACATATATTACTATACAAATAATAAACAGATGCTGAAAACAATCCTTTATGAGAGCAAATTCTTATATTTATGTAAACATAAACGTCTCAAGTTACATGCAGTATGTAAATCTGTGCTTAAAGTTTTATTTACTCTTACAGTTTTAGATTTTATCAATTATTACTTGATTTATTTGAAAGTATTGTTTTAATCCAAATCATTTAGCATTTATTAACCCTTTACCATTTTGTAAAATATAATTAATCTTAAATACTTTTTGTGGGTGCATTTAGGGTAATTTTGTTATCTATTTTTGCAGCCTGGAGGCAGAATGTCTGACAAAGTCCTTTTTAACTATCATAAATTTGTTGTTTTGTGCAGACAAAGATAATCCATATTACAAGGTGAATATAAAAACAGTTGTACTTCAGCTTCTTGAGTTTGCCAAGCTTTATGAAGAAAACAAAAATTTTGATATACAAGTAAGTTTTTAGTTATGTATGGTGTGTTTAATGTTTAAATCTTTTATAATATAAATATTTAAAGTACCGTAAAATTACATGTTACAAAGTTGTGTTTCATATATATACCATCCCAAATATAAATATTAAATATTTCTCTATGTATTAAAGATATATATTTTTTACCATTATTTTAGATATTTGCACGTTTCAAATATACAAACACATAAATCAAACATTTAAAATTAATCTGTGATTATAGTATAGTAAACTTTGATTTTCATCTTTTTTCTTAAATTATGTGCTTGCAATTTCTTGCAGCTGGTAATCATTTATATATTACAATAAATTTTTCAATCTACTAAAAAATTCCGATCCTCATTTGAATGAGTTTTTTAATTACATTAGTCTAAATTTCATAACTAAGCTTATTCATTTTTACAGAACTTTTTGTTAAACTCTTAATGCTAATTTCTTAATTTAACAATGATGACTAAGATTTAAGCCGGAATTTTACAATTTGGTTAGCTTTATCAGGTATGTGAGTGCATTTTTTATGTCAAATAAAAGCCTCAAAGGTTCCTTAAGTGACTGTTTAAAAAGATTTTAGTGTTTTGTCTTAAAAGGAGAGGAACGATTAAAATAGATATTTAAATTATGTTTAGTACTCTTGTGTATTATTGACATTGTTTTATAACTATCTTTTGTTTTTGTCTCTAGACTATTAATATGTAGCAGTGTTAGAATAAATCTGAAAGGAAGGTTTTCTTATTTTTAAACTTGTAAAATCATAATTTATAAGACATATAACATGCTTAAAATGTATTGGAATCGGAATATAATTTGCTCATTCACTAAATTTTTGTATACATTGTTCAAATTCTACAGATAACACGAACCCTTTTCTTTTGAAATAATACCTTCTCTGATTAATCAATGTCATCATCATCCCTTAAACAACCATCTAGGATGGGCTAAAACCTTTTTTATAAGACATCTTTGAGGAGTCAATTCTTTAAATAATTCGCCTTTAAAGTTAAAAATTTGATTGATAACTAAATTTATTCAAATTTATTTCTCTATTCATAGAACATGTAATGCTAATTTTTTCATGTAAAGACTATTGTTTTTGGTCTTTAGACTGCATTTATATGTTATTGTTTCTAATGCTCTCGGCTGGAAACTGCATTTATATGAAGTAGTACATGATTTAATCTGTAGAGCTTTCCTTATTTAAGCGTATCATAAATTCAGTCATAGAACATGTATAAAGATGTATAAGCATGAGAGTATAATTTGTTCAGTCACTAAATTCTTACATTGATTTCTCAGATTCATTAGATAACATGAACTGTTTCTTCTCTTTCTGAATAATCCACATCATCATCCCCGCCCCAATAGCACAGGATAGGCCAAGATCTTTTTTATAGGACATTCAAAAGCATTCCTTTCCTTTTTTTTTTTTTTTTTTTTTTTTTTTTTTTTTTAATGGTTCTGAAGCATTTGCTTTGAGTTAATAAAATATTGCCTTAGGTTGAAAGAGTTTATTGCATCAACCCTTGTCACCTTGTCCACTCCTCCTTCCAAATACCACCTCTGCCTTTAAAGTGTTTTTTTATTTCACCATATTGTCATTCATAAAATGTAAACAGCCCAATTAAAGCAATTTATTTTGATAATATGCACTATGTCTAGTTCTTTGAATGTCATTTAAGGTTTAAACATGCATTGTCATGCCATAAATCATTTTCTTGTAACCATCTTGTTGAATCCTTTGAGTGGGCTGTATGTTCCAATCAAAATATATTAAAATGACTTAGAGGCTTTTCCAAATATGAAATTTATTTTACTTGATGCTTCCGACATTAGAACTGGCAACTAATTACATCCAGTTCTTGAAGCCAACTAACGAACTCAGTTGCAACAGACAAATTCAACCTTGAAAAACAGTGTGAATGTTACAGTGAAAAACAAAGTTTTATGTCAGGCATCAACACATCTTAAAGCCCCAAATTAACTTTATTATATTTGACCCAAATTAATTTTAATATATTATTATTATTATTATTTGTCTTCTGCAGTTAAAGGAAGCATGTTCATAAAATGTTCCATAAAAATATCATGTAAATATGTATGATTGTGACAATCTTTTCTGTTTAATTTCAGGAAAAATTTAGAGAGTTATTGCCTGTGAAATTAACTAGAAAGTTTCTTAAAAGGCCATGGAGGATTTCTGCACTTGATTTACAAGAAATTTGTGACAAAATTGTACCCACAAATACTGATGCATTGATTAGATTGAAAACAAATGTAAAATTAATATTGGAGGTAATTATAATTTTTTTTTTTTCTGACCTTATATTTTTAAGTGAAAAGGCACACGATCATTTTAAAATTGATAAAATCAGGAACATAAAGCAGTTAACAGTGAGCTATTGATCACAATTGTCTAGTTATTAAATTTTCAAATTCATATTAAAATATGATAAGGTTAAATCAGTGCAGTGTTTTTATGTATATTAAAAGTATGTTTTGTTGAAAAGATTAACTGGAAAAAAATTCTTACCTAATTGATATACTGCAATAGAAAAAAATACTGATAATACAAGTTTTTAAATTCTGCTTTACTTGAAGCACAGAACAGCAAAGTATCATGAGACTGAACTAGCCCTGTATATCATAAAAATAAACTTGCAAAATTTTCTTTATCCTTTGGAGGTTTAAATTTAGACATTGTTACATTTTATCCTTAAATGTCATATAAAGTAATTTACATAAATTTCTTATGATACATATTTTTTTCATTCTTCATATTTTGTTTAATCTGAAGAATTTAATTTTTATTTCATCTTCTAGAGCCTTGATTCAGCTATTTTTCAACAAAAAAACCCCTATACAAAGAAAAGCGTTAAGTTTTTCACAAGCTATCTTAAGAAAATTCAATCTGCATTAGACACTGCACCAGATGAAGTAGTTAACAGCATTCAAAGGTTGAATTCAACTACAGAAGAACATTTTCTGGCAAAAGTTCACATTGAACAAGTTTCACCTGTGTCACCAGCAGAAAAGTCTTTCTAAAGTTAACAAAATAACACTGCTAAATACTCTCTCTATTTTAGTGTAAATTCTGTAACTGTGTATATATATATATAATCATAATTTACATGCTTATATATACTATTAATTTATGTATGCTATATTTTTGTTACATGCCGTATGAAAGATTTTAATAAAATGATGACAAATGTGTTTATTTTTTAAAAAAATGTACTCAAGAAATTACTGCTTATTTTAAGGAAGAACCACATCCTTGCATTATGTTGATGCAACTAAAAAGCAAACAGTATTATAATGCATACCAAATTTTTCATATTTCTGCAAATGGTCTCTTAAAACAAATCCAGGGAAAGGAGGAAGTATTTTTATTTATTAGTTAATGTTATGTCTGGTAACATTACAAAATAAATCAGCTATGATTGATACCATTTAAAAATGAAACCAAAAAAAATCTGAATTCTAATCGAATTTAAAAGATTATTGCTATTTTAGGCACAATGTAAATTAATTTACTTTTCATCCATTATCTATAACCAATGAGGACATCTACAATAGAACTTGATCATGAGATTTCATTATGCTTGATCTAAAATTAAGTTAGCTTATGCCCTTTACAAAAAAAAAAGTTTTAAAATATTTTATTTTAAAATTCTGACAATATAAACAAATGAATATTATACAATGTTCACCAAGTTATATAAAAGTGATAATCAGATGATTTACTGCATTGTATTACAGGATGTATCCACTGGCTCGGTACAATCCATAGCAGAATCTTCTGTGACATCATTTCTATTATCAACATCTTTCACTGTGCCCACCACTTCCTTAGTTGATTGTTTTAATTCATCCGTTTTGGTATTTTCCTGGAGAGGGGAAAAAAAGAAAAACTGATAACTCACAAATTCATTTTCTGTCAGATCTGTTCGGGCATGTGAATACCATATCACCCCAGTTGTAGTCAATTTCCAAAGACACAAGCCTAAGTTATACATATTCAGTATTTTAACTACACACAGTGTCAGGGTCATCACATTAAAATGACACAAAAAGGTCATTTTTTAAAAGCAAGGAGTTTGGATAATTTTAAGGACTAGGGTCCTAATTTTTAAAACTATCATAAATGTTGCCATTCTTTGAACAGAATACCTACACATGGATGAACAAGTTTGATATTCATTTGCTCAAATGAAAAGAATGGGTGTTTCTTCAAAGGGTGGTTTGCTTCTAAAAAACTGAACCACGTGCTCATTCATGAGATTCAAAGGAAAGGAAGAATTAGAATCAAACAAAACACCTTACATACATTAAAACAGGATGAGTTTTCATGCATGTCAAGCTAATAAGTTCTAGAGTTTCATTTTTAGAGAATTTTATGAATATGATCTTGTCCACAGTGCATAAAAGTTTTAATATTTAAGGACAAAATGAAGATTAGTAAAGATTTAACAAATCAAACTTATCTCAAGCAACTTGTTTGAACCACTACAGAATCCTCAGGGCATCTCTAATTAAAATTTTAGGTATAAAATTCAATATAGAAGACATGAGTGAAAAACATTTTATTTTGGAGAAACTAACTAAGAGAGAGAAACATTTTATTTTGGCATTTGACAAGGTGAAGTAAATATATGGGGCAAAGGTTTGGTTTGGAGCGCTACAGTCAACTTTTTGCTACACGAGGGCTAATTAGACTGGGACCTACAGTTTAAAGCTGATTCTGAACAGTACAAACATCCATGCCAACAGTGAGACTCGAACCGAATGCCAGCTCCCTAACAATTCGGCCATCATCTGGCTGTTTGGGGCAAAGGATTACACTATTAAATGTACTTGTGTCAAGATTAATGTTGAAAGGATACGAGTTGGAAATTGTGACAGAACTAGGAGTACATACATTCATTACTAAAAATGGCTGGATTTGAAGATTCAAGTCAGGGCATAATCTACCATTCACAAAAATCTGTATGGAAGTAGTTTTGTTCATACTGTTTTGAAGCATAAGAAAAAATTGTTTAGGAAATGATCCCAAACAATACAAATACTATGATATTTTTATAACACTGATGGGTGTGGTCTGTTTCACTGTGTTTTGACCAATGAAACTCTTTCATAATTATGAAGCAGTTAGAAAAGTAAGAAAAGACAAGGTTTATAATAACAGGAAGTAAGGATGACAGAAAAGCTAAAATTTATTGGTGACTGGAAAATAACAAAAGCAACAGGTACTCTATGAATGTGAAATCATAACCAGTACAGTATAAACTTACAAAACAGCATGAATTACCACTGAAAATTGAGCATTCAAGAACTACAACTCCTAGCATTCTTCCATTACACAGAAGAAAGTATTAATTGACTACAATTGTACCTCTGTTTGTAACATTCCAAATTTAAAATCTGACAAACTCTGTTTAACCAACAAAACAAGTATTTTGTCTATAAGTCAAGGAGTAATACAATATTTTAGAAATTAGTTAAAGTAAGTTGCTTCTGATGGACATAATAATAGCTATATATAACAATAAAGAATTTCTTCTGTCTTTGCCCACATTATTTGAAATTGTTTAGCAGATAATGTAAATTGTTGCGGTTGGAAGTGATATGGGCAAAAATATAGAATATAATGATAAAATGACAACCTCAAGCAGAAGCCTCAAAAACTGGACATTGTGAAGTAATTCTTACTATACACAAAGTCCTGCAGAACAGTTTTAAAATGTAACTTTGAGAAAATGATGGGAATATTAAAAAAAAAGAGAGACAGTTGTGTATAATGAATTAGTGAATTGTTCTACATAATTCATAATTTTGTTCACACAGCAACAAAAGTTGTTAATTAACCTTTGTTGTATTACTCAGTTTTTAGAACAAACAACATATATATAATACTTAAAGAAATATTTCTACAAAATTAAATTAATATACAATTTCAGCTAATCATTTTTATTATATTTTGAATTAATATGCATTACTGTTACATGAACATCACCCTAAACTTTGATATCCATGTTGTTGCACATAATGTGATCACACCACTTAAAAGGTTACTTCCATCAAGTATAATGGGTGTCCTTATAACAAGGTTTGACTATTATTTAGAAGCTCAAAAAGTTAAAAACTGAAATTCAGAGTAATGACATAAGGGGACAAAATGGAAAGTCTTGGAACAATTCCTCCTTTCAAGATAAGACCTATCTCAGTAACAATTCAGATAGAGTTTTGTTTTTGAACAGTTTGATCTTTATGATGCAACAACTAAAAAAGCTATAAAACTTCTATTTTAAAAAATTATACATGAATAATTTTGAAAATTAGAACTATATATATCAAATGATTAAATAATTTGATATATAAGAAATTATATCTATCAAACATTAATTTACTATTTTTCAAACTTCATTATTCCTACATTTTCTTTTGTTCTTTCCTACCATTTCAGACATAAGTATGTGGTTAACTTTAATGAACTACAGCTTAAGTGGTTTCTTAGTTTGGAGCTCCATAGTAGTCTTCTGCAACAGAACTAGACTGATAAATGAGGACTGATTCAAAACAGCTTTAAATACCCATGCATACTATGGGATTTGAACCCCAAGATTCTGTTTCCAAATAGTAGCATTGTAGCCACTAAGCCTATGCTGATCAGGAAAGGCTTGTTTTAAATAGTCAATATAGTTAGTATGTAGGCTTTCTTGCTAATTAAAGTATTTTTATTTTCAAATTTTATTTAGTACTCAATTATACCAGCATTAAATATTACGGTCTGAATTTAATTTGAAGAGATTTTTTCTATTAATGAACCATAATTAGTGATCTATATTTAAAACTTTGGACAAAGTACTGAATGACAGCATATTGGTTATAATTCCATGCTGAACATTTGTTAGCATACTTACTGGTTATTTCAAATCTTAATCTGTTTAATCTTCATATGTTCATAAAAAAAAATACCCCAAAACAATATTGCAATCATATCTCTTAGAAGTAGAAAAAGAAAATATATATTATACATCAAGAATAAACATATGTGAACTTTTATCTTAAATTTATTTTTTATAAGAATTTTTTTTCATAAATATGTAAAAATGCAAACACCATATATTTCTCAAAAACTGACATAACTCATAAACTGACTTCAATTTATAAAATGAAAAAAAAAATTAAATCATTACCTTTTCTTGAACAAACACTCTTTTCATAGACAACTTTTTATCTGTTTTACAGACAAATTTATAATCTTCAGTTTCTTTCCCTAAATAATTAAAGAGTAATTTTCTTACATAAAATAATCATTATTCTTCCCTGTTTCAAGATAGATTGTTGTGATATATATATATATATATATATATATATATATATATATATATATATATGATACAATTGTAGATTTTTTTAAAAAAAAATCATACAAATGAATCTTGATAAAACCTCAGAAACAAAATTTTTTTTTAAATGGATATTTTATTTTGGAAAAAAAAATTACAATATAAGGCTCATACAGCTTTTGGACAATAAAAATAGAAGTTTACAAGAACATTCTCAAAACTCTTTCAGCAATTTTTAAGAACCTAAATTATTTTAACCCATTAACCGCCAAAACTATAAGGGGTGAATTTTTTTTTATACAAATAATATTGGCTATTCATTTGAACATATACAACATTAATTTATGGGTAGAATAACAAAACTGGTCTTAACTTTCGAAAAATCGAGTGTTGTGTTCGTGCAACGTCAGAGGAATAAGAGTATTGACATTAAGTGAGTTCAACTGAACTTCTGCAGGGTTTTCTTTGATTTGAGCACTGGGAATTTATTTTAACTTTGTTACACTTTAGAAAGATAATGATCACTTTACAGGTAATTTATTTATTATAAAGATTAAACTTATTTTTCCTTTACAAAATTACTTATTATATCCAGAAAACAGTTTCTATCACGAAAAGCTTCACTACTATCACGATGTAGAGTAACGTGACAAACTTTGCATGGATAAATTGTCTGGTTATGGCATTGTTTACTATGCAGTCTTCTGCTGTCTTCGGACTTGACAATAAAATGTCCACGTTCTCCACGTAATGGCTTTTGCATGCTGAATGTCCTTATCAAGAGATTAGTAAATTTCTTCCTGAGGTAAAGAATAATATCCCGTCGGCAACAATATTCCAATGAACCGTCTCATGTAGGCTTCAGATGCTAAAAAATGGGGGTGATTCTTTTGTTGGGCACATGAGTTTGTCTATTGGACGAGAAGGAAATAAGCCAAAGAGAAGATCAAAAATCTCTGCACTAGTTTTATCTTGTGTTATACTTTTCATAGTTCCGATTTGATCTTTTTCTTCATTTTTCGCCTGAGACATATTCAATGATCCCTTCTTTATCCATTTCAAATCTTCAGTTTTTGTTTTTTTAATTTTTTTCGAAAAACTTGTACTGCTTTTAGGAGGCAAAAACTTCTTTTTTACTCGCACTTCAATTTTGACAGCAGTATCACATGGTAAATCATCATTGTCACTATTCAAAATATTATCATTTCCTTCTTCTTCATCACTAGCCTCTGCTGTCTCTGGTAGAATAACAACAATATCAGTTTCATTCTCGTCATCATTATCTGAATCTTCGTCGAAAATTCTTTGAAGAACTTCTTTAAACATAAAGTATCTAGTTTTAGGCATTTCTATAACCCCAGAACGGGGGAAAGTTCCACGGAGTAAAACGTCACATGTGAATAAGGAAACTACCCTTATCCCACTGACGTTGCACCAACGCAACACCTATCTTTTCGTCCTCCCCCACCCAAACAAAAATCAACCGATTGATGGAATGTTCTGATAAACTTTGACCTTAGCTAAAAATAGATCACCCCTAAAGCTCACATTTGTCTCCCTATATTTCTTTTGTGAAAAAGACTAGGAGAAAGATCTTGTTCAAAAATGCTTAACTAACTGTCTAAGTTTGGAACTCGTTAATTAATTAAAAGAACAGTTGAAGGCAAATATTTTTCAATTCGATTATTAACCCTACTCAAAAACTAGTGTTAATATAAAATTCATTTGATAGCTAAATTTTTATACGCATTTATTTTGACTGTTGCGTCAACGCAACACCAGCGGTTAATGGGTTAAGTAATACAGGATGGTCAGAATAGAATAGGAAAGATGACCTAGATTAATCTATACTTTCTTCAAACCACTCACTGTTAAGAATATAAAAGAGAGATAAATTAGATTTTTTCTTTAACTATCTTTAAACGTGAGTAAAATATGAAGTAGCTGAATTTTTGCTTTTTTTCAAAACTGGCATTAGTCACAATTATCTAACAATTTTCAATGCATCGATAAGCATTTATGTTGAAATACTTTCTGCAATGATAAAGTATACTGTTTTGCCCTTTCAGAATTAATCACTGAAGTAAACAGAAATCTATAAAAAATCTGCTCTTTAATCTTACCAGTTTCAATGCCATTAAAAATAAATAAGTATGGAAAATATTTTTAATTGTTACAATAATCTAAAGGCAGAATAACTTATGCTATGCTTTCTAAAAAATTCAAGCATTTATAAGATTTAAAGAAAGAAGTTCCTTTCCATTTATTTGATTATTTGAACGATCTGTCCATTAATGCAGGGAGAAAAGACCCACAGTTGGTATGGATGTTTATAGCCTTTCAGAATCAACCTCAAGCTGTAGGTTCCAGTCTAATGAGCCCTTGGGAGCAAAAGTAGACTAGTGCTCTCAACCAACTTAACTTAAAACTGAGACATATACACACATACCAAAAAAAAAAAAAAAAAAAAGGAGGGGATTTGCAAAATTCTACATTTCTGGTCTAAAACTTCTTTTTAAATAATATACTAAATCATGCATGAAGATTATTAGATTGGAATAATATGCCAGCATTCATATATGATAAAGTTTTAGTAGACATTCCAAGTTTAGATCATACATCTACCCCAGCCTCTAGAGAAATTTCATCATTATTCTACAATGATGTTCTATAATTTGATAAAACTTCAGTGCCTTTCTATATCTTTAATTTTTATCTTTTGGCATGGCAGCTATAAAATTATATTCTGTATTATGTAACATTTAGTCAGTTCTCTTGTTTCAAATTGCATCTTCCTAAAAATTTGCCTCAAAATACATGTTAAAGAATTATAAACTAGAGTACATTCATTAAGAAAAAAAGACAAAGTTATAATACAATACTTTCGAAGCATTCTTTCATAAAATAAGAAGGTTACCTTCACTATTTGCAGTCTTAACAGGTTCATAAGCTATAACAGTTCCTAACGTATCTTCATATTCACCTGAAAATATGTAATGCCCTATTTGAAGAATTGGTTGATCTGTTTCAATGCCCTTAAAAATATAAGTATGAAAAATTAAGTCAAATTAAATTTCAACAGCAAAATATTTTTAATCATTAAAATAATCTAAAGTTAGAATAACTCATGCTACGCTTTCTAAAAATTCAAGTAATTAAAAGTATTTAATAAGATTTATTTCAATTCCATTGTTTAGAAGGATCAAACTGATGAAAGTTTTCTTGAGAGCTTTGTACATGCTAAAAGCTTTCTGTAGCCTCTCATAATTCTAACACTTGAGCAAAGATTAAAAAAATTAGCAGTACCTGTAACTCCAATGCTTCCAAAAGCAATTACAGGCTTCTCGTGGAAGAATCTAGCTGGTGGGTAACAGACTACAGCAGGAGGCTAACCCCATGCCCACAGAACAAACCTGACAGAGCTGGTGACATCCAAGGTGGCAGACCACAAAACAATGAAGAATAATTTTTAAATTTGAGAATAGAAGCACAAGGTCAAGCTCCAACAGAGGAAACACTTGAAAAAAATCATCACTGGCATTAAGCCAACAATAGCAGAATCAGCGAGACAGTGTGAAATGTGGATTGCCAGACAAAAACAAAAGAGAAAATTTTTGACTATGTCAAGCACCAATGTCAACAGAACCACAACTCAGGTTAAATTGGGTATGGCCAATTTTGGTGAAAGTAGTTATAATCCTAAAACACAATACTAGTGACTCAAATTAAATCATATATTTCTGGGTACATTCATTAACCGAAATTTACTCTGGACTGCCATCCAGGGATGAGAAAAATAAAAGAAGATAGACTCCTTGGCAGCATAAATGAAACAAACAAAAACAAAATGAGCTGTGGTCCCCAAAATTAGACAATGATTGCCAAATTGCTCAGTCAAACTGCAGTTGATAGGTCAGAATCCTTATCAGATAGCACCAAATTTCCTAATTTATGTGAATCGTGTTGGCATTTCACTAATCATTGCAGGTGGTTCCTGTCACTCACCCATTTTTCCTTATAACAATGCTCTCCAACTTAGAAGTATATAATTACTACCAATAAGCTAAAATTAAAGACAACAGTAGACTCAGTAAATGAAAAAAGACATACGAACCTAGAATATATTTATTCAGCATAACTTCAAAAGCAAAACTGTTTACCTTCTGCAAATTTTGTATACCATAAAACTTACAGCCTAATTACTACTCTATGAGATAAAACTGTTATTGAAAATTTCCAAATTCATTAAATATAGCATACAAGATGGCAATGTTATATTTTTTTAACTTCTCAACAATTTAGCAAAGTTAACCTTTTTCCATGACACATCAAATCAAAACAAACATTCTAAGACTAAATTTTATTTATAAAACTTTTGTATCCATTTTTAAAACTTTATTAATATTCAAGTTTTTGCTGACAAAAAAAAATTGCAAAACTAAAGTTAGTGATATATAGTATTATGATGTATAGTAATTTCAGTGTACTTATAGATTTTACTTTTGATACACAATGAGACTTATAAATATAGAATAAGATATATTTTAATGTTAATTATTTTTAATTTGAAATAAAGTTAAATAAAAAAAAATAACTGAGTGAATATAATTCAACTAATTTTCTTTAACTAAATTCTGTACCAAGCACATGAGTTCCTCTACTTTTTCTCCGTAAATACAATTCATATTGTTATAACAATACTTTGTCATCAAAGTGCGTTTCAATTAATTTTAACATGTACATATTCATAAAAATGCATGAATTTGTACATAAAGGGAGCTACAGCATATCTTGCAATCATAAAATCTATTACACAAAATTATTAAAATCAAATATTTAAACAATCAGCTAGTTTAGTAATGGAGATCAAAGTAATACTTAACAGTAGCATTTGAAGTTAGTTTGAGAGTAATTTTAAAAGATGGCTAAAAAGGATGTTCATACCAGTATTTTTGCAGGAGTTTGTTCTTGGAGTAAAAAATTAGAATCAATAATTCCATTTAGCTCAACTAAAACAACAGCTTCCTAAAACATTGAAAAAAAATGAAAACTTTTAATACATATGGCACTCATAAAATAATTTAAAACTAGAAAATATTAGCCTTTCTTACAAATCCAGACAAAAAAAAGGAGGGGGGGGGGGGCATAGAATGCTAATTTCATAAAAAGACATGGGGTATTTTTTACTTTGGTCAACATTTTTGCTTAGATCATTAAATTTTGCCACAGTATTTAATTATAATTGTTAAAATCTAACCATGCCTTACTCATTTACCATAAAAGCTAGTAATCTGACTGTTAAGTCAATAGCCTGTAAGATTTTCAAGAATTCTGTTCAATATCACTAATAACAACTAGTTCACAATGCATGTTAATATGTGCATAATACAAATGACTAGCAATAATTTCTCATCTACTTTTAGATAAGATACAATTAAGTATCTGTCAATTCAAATTTAACTATAAAATTATATAGGAAGTCACGTCCCATCAACATATAAACCCTTACCACAGAAAATCTAGATGTATGAGAAGTCTTAGATTAGAGCAATACCTCCCAAGGTATATATGCAATGCCTTTCTGGTTATCTTCAGGAGTAAAATTTTTCTAAATAACTAATGTGGGCCTTTGATGAATAGAAAGACATTGCTTATAAAAATTTATAGTATATATATAATAAAGATTATATCAGGGGACTGGCCCTCCAGGTTGGGGGTTGGGCGTGGGGCTAACTACCCCATCCCGTAAAATCACCTCGGTTCAGAAATCTCGAAATGCAATAACCGGATGACAACTCACCAGACGACCTGGCACGAAAAAGGATAATGATTTAAGGATCGGAACTTGGAATGTACGCACTCTTTACAGAAGTGGAGCGTTGAGAAAACTAACTGAAGTTACTGAGGAATATAGGATGGATGTACTGGCGATCCAGGAGATTAGATGGCTAGGCCAAGGTGTCATTGACAAAAGAAACTGTAGAATTTACTACAGCTGTGATGATAAACACCACCAGTTTGGTGTGGGTTTTATAGTAAATAAAAAAACCAGAGATCATGTAATTGATTTTCAACTCATCAATTCAAAAATTTGTAAAATCAGACTAAGGGGAAGACATTATAATACCAGCATTTTATGCGTACATGCTCCCACTGAAGACAAGGAAGAAAACAAGAAGAATGCATTCTATGACTTGCTTGAAAAGACATATGATAAATGCCCTGCACAGGATATGAAACTAGTGATAGGTGACTTCAATGCAAAAATTGGCTTCGACATGAGCATGAAGCCAAATGTTGGAAATGAAAGCCTACATAACACTTCCAATGAGAATGGTGAAAGGCTATTACCTTCTTCCCACATAAAAATATCCATAAGGCCACTTGGAGATCCCCCGACGGTCAAACATTTAATCAAATCGACCATGTCTTGATTGACAAAAGACATCGCACAAATCTGAAAGATTCAAGAAGCTACCGGGGTGCAAATGTAGATACCGATCACATTCTAGTAATGGCGTTACTAAAACACAAACTAAATAAATTGTTCTATAAAAGAAAAGAGAAGGAGACCACTTTAAATTTGGAAAAAATGAAGGATCCAAAAATCTATGATTCGTATAGATCAAGCCTTGCAACAAAACTTCTTGAGACAGAGGAAAACTCAAATAATGGCATGGTTAGTTGGAGCAGTGCTAAAGAAATTATATTGAACACTGCAAAAGAAACAATACCAGAAAGAGAGCCTTTAAAAAAAGGCGATTGGTTCGAGAGGAGTGTAGACAGGTAGCTGACAGAAAAAATAGAGCTTACCGTCAAATGGTGCAAAAACACTACACAAGACACCATGAGCAAAACTACAGAGACGCAAGAAGATTAGAAAAGAAAACACACAAAAGAAAAAAGAGAGAGTACAATGAGCAAATACTCAATGATATTGAAAATTTCAATAAATCCAAGGAATCTAGAAAATTTTATAAACTAATCAACAATGTAAGGAGAGAATTTAGGCCTAAAACATTGACGTGTAGACTGAAAAATGGAGAACTTAGCAGTAAAGATTCAGTCGTTATTGACAGATGGAAAGAGTACTTCCAAGAGCTCTTGGAAGGTGAAGAGACTCCAGGAAACTTTACAGAACTTCCTGATGAAAACATTTTACTGGAAGAATCACCGGACTCTGACCTACCAACAATGTTTGAAGTACAATTAGCAATTAAAAAATTAAACCTTAATAGATCAGCAGGTCCTGACAAATTAAGTGCAGAATTGTTAAAAATAAATGAACCAAAACTCTTAGAAGTCTTGCACAAAATTCTGTGCCAGGTTTGGACAGAGGAGAAGTTACCCATTGAATGGGAGGAAGGCTCTATCTGCCCTATTCATAAAAAGGGAGACCAGCTCGAATGCAGTAATTACAGAGGAATTACTCTTCTTAATGTGGCATTTAAAATATTCTCCAATATACTTTACCAAAGACTTCTACCCTTTGCAGAAAAAGTTATAGGAAATTACCAAAGTGGATTCAGACCTGGAAGATCCACAATTGATCAAATTCACTCTTTGAGACAAATAATTGAAAAGACCAGAGAATTCAACATAAGTACCTTCCACTTATTTATTGATTTCAAAGCAGCATATGACAGTGTGAGAAGGGATAAGCTATTTACCGCAATGAAGGAATTTAAAGTACCACAAAAACTTATCAACCTCGTTAAAGCAACCTTAAATAATGTCAAATGTCGGGTCAAGGTGATGGGTCAATTATCAGAGCCTTTCTTCACTAAAAGGGGATTACGCCAAGGTGATGCTTTGGCATGTATACTATTTAATTTTGCCCTTGAAAAGGCAATTAGGGACTCTGGAATTGATGGAGGAAGCACTATTTGGACCAAATCACTCCAAGTACTTGCATTCGCAGACGACATTGATATAATTGGGAGGTCAAGGAGTTCTGTACGTGAAGCTTTTATTCTTTTAGAAAATGCTGCAACCGATATTGGACTTACCATCAACGAAAGCAAAACTAAATACATGGAGTTTATGACTAATAACTCAAGCAAAGAACCATTTCATGTAAAAAACTACTCCTTTGAAAGAGTAGATCAATTTAAGTACCTAGGCACCATGATAAGCAATAGAAATAACTTTATTAAAACAGAAGTTAATCATAGAATAACTATGGGAAACAAATGCTTCTATGGCCTGAAAAAACAACTGAGGTCAAGGCTCCTCAATGTAAAAACCAAATTGAAGATCTACAAGACACTCATTCGGCCGGTTGTACTGTATGGAAGCGAAACATGGACACTCAATAAGGACACTGAAAACCGATTGAGTGTATTTGAAAGACGGGTCTTGCGATCTATTTTCGGACCAGTATATGACAATGGAAGATGGAGAGGACTTTTGAATTTTGAACTTGAGAGGAGATTCAAAGAACCGACAATCTCAAAAACCATTAAAATCTCTCGACTAAGATGGTTAGGGCACGTTTGGAGAGCACAGGAAAACCTACCCATGAAAATACTAACTTTCAGGGTGCCAGAGGGAAAGAGAAAAAGGGGCTGCCCCCCCTCAAGGTGGCTTGATGGTGCTGAATGCGACCTCACAACGCTTGGTGTGAGGGGTTGGAAAGGTGCCGCGCTGGATAGGGAACGCTGGAGACGCATTTTAGAGACAGCCAGGGCCTGTCGCAGGCTGTAGTGCTGTAGATGATGATGATAATAAAGAGAAACTGGCATCTAAAACAGATTTTAAAATCTAACTTTAAACTTTATTAATAATACCCTGAACAAGTCAAGACAGGAAAATTTTCAGTTAAAAAAGAATCAGTGAACAAATCAAAGAAGGTAAATTTTGTACAAACCAAAATAGGACAGTGAAAATGCCAAAGGGGAACACATTAAAATATGGTTGGTCATACTTTGATAAATGAAATGAAAAAGTATTGCATCAAGGCATATATAACCATGATAAGAAAACAAAAACATGATTGTTACAGTTATCTAATTAAATTAAATGCCAATGAGTCGATGTTTTCACGACCATTTAAAATATAAAATTAAGAGTTAGCATATTAAATACATACTTAACCCTTAAATGGTAATATCCATCTCTCGGATGGGTAGAGTTGATACTTTTCCCACTAAGTTACATAATTATCGATTGAAACCTTCATGTTCGAGTTATGCTTCAGTTATTCCATCCCCTTGTGTTTGTTTATCTTTGAGTTTTGTTTACTTTATTGCCGTACATTTACCATTCTAAGAAAACTCACTCTGCTTAGAGTTTAGAGATGGATATTACTTCAAAATTACGTACGTATTTGGTCCGTCTATCAGATGACTAAAGAAATTATAATGGAAATTGTTCATCCAGAAGGTGACCAAGAAGCAAGTGTAAGTAAGCAATCCTTAAAAAGCGACAAGTTGGAGAAGAGGAAAAACTGTAGGTACTGTCTTTACACAAAAATATAGAATGACGAGCTACAAGTTTGTGAAGTGTGATACACCTAATTGCTTGAAGTGTTTAAAAAAGATATGTAACATTTGTGTATAAAATTTATAAAACTTTTATGAAGAAATTCTATTTTATCCATGTTCATATTTGTCATTAGTTTACTTTTTATTTTAATCTATTTCTAATAATTTAATTTTATTTTGTACATCTTATTGAAATTCTAAAAAAAAAAAATAGACTGACTTTTACTAAATAAGGTTATATTAAAATTAAAACAAAGTGTAAATATATTTTATAAATCAATACCTTAAATACAGAGCTAAAATTAAATGAAAATTGGAAAATTACATACATAACGAGCTACGAAATCCAACTTAGTCTCATGGACGGATGTTACTAGTACAGTGAGTTCGACAAATTTCTCAGCATCCATTAAAAGTTTATATCAAAATATCCCAAAATATGAACATGATGCACTTATCAGAATTGCCACATTTGTTAATAACTATTTGCTTTATGAATAATATAATAAATATATGTGTTAATAACAGTTTTTCTGGAAAAAAAACTCCAGTTATAACCTTTGATATTGAAAACTATATTCAACACAATTTATAACAGATCCTATGGGAGGGGGGGGGGGGGAATCATATTAAAATAAGTATCATACAACACTTAGCCAGTTTATATCAAATGACACAACAGAACATAACAGTTTCAGAATTCGTTTTTCTCTTGACAACTCAATAGATACACAGTACCTAAAAGTGGGACAGTAAGGAATAAATTATTTGGTAGAGAGTTTTATCAGCGATTAATGAATTTAAGAACGAAAATGACTGCTTAAAAGAGCACACATTACATATAATTAGTCTGTCAGAATCTTACTCTTTACTTACGATTACAATGAAATTTTAATATGGCATGTCTCTGTCAGAACCTTACTGTTTACTTACAATTGCAATTAAATTTTAATATGGCACGTCTCGTAAACTTTCTGCATGGCAGCTTATTCTGATGAGAAAATCCTTTTTAGGCTAGATCATCAGTAAACTAATATCAGAATAAAATAACAAATCTTGGCAAAGGATTGGATTTCATAAATATGGGTCACTATTTTAAAAGCCAAATGTGCAACATTAATCTTGGGAACGATAAGAGATCCCCATCTGTTTAAATCTAGATTAATTTAATACACATTCATTCTGATAAAAATGTGGACAGAAATGATTTATTTGTTACAACACAGAGAAACATGGTCATCTGACACCGGCAACAGGTTTAAAGCAACATAAGAAAGTGAAATACTTCCCTAATTAATACAGAAACACAAAGTAGTAACTGAATTCTTTAAATTTCTGAAAGTCTTTAACTGTATCAAGAAAACTTATAACATCAGCAGAGAGAGAAAAATTTGGATAGGTTCGGGAAATACCTCTGTTTCATATTCTGACTCAGATTCATTTTCATCCATTTCGACTAACAGGAGTAGTAAAATTTAACAAGTTCATCAATTAAAATACAACTAATAAGCCTCTCTTTCGGTTTATTAATAACATAACTCAAACATACGCGGTTGTTGATGTTTAGATCTGTTTGAAGAGAGTTGCCAACAATTTATTCGGATTCTTCTGCTACGTGAAATTGTTTAATATAAATTGGCAGCACTTGCTGATGCCGTTAAACGAAGAAACGTCGTCGTTCACGCAGTTTTTGTTTTTGTTGCTAGAAATCTATATTTTATGCTCAGTATGTCCGTAAATGGACCCATAAAAATGTATAAAGTTCGGCCTTTGTATGATTTTTCACCGGATATCATTCTTCCCACTTGCATGTATAAAATGAAAAACTTGTATGATGAATCTGGACCGTCGGAAACAGTTGTTTTTAAAGAGGTTGGGAAAATGTTTTTATTTGTATACCGGGTTGATAATATATCTAAAAATAACACGTGGTCTCCGATTTTGACTCCATTAAGAAGTCAATAGAGATTGGTTTAACACGCTTTGAATAATCACCATGTCAAAAGTATTTTATTTTCTATAATTCCCACATTTTGCTGTCCTAATGGATTTCAATTAAGAATAATTTATTTACAACATGAAATAATCATTAGTTAATATTATCTTTGTATTGTCAAATTAGGTTTTTTTAAGTCTGTATGAAGCGCATTTAACTATGCAAAAATTATGTTCTAGGATGATTTGAAATTGTTGGAAATGGAAAAACATCAGTTGAACATAATTCAAAAGCTTGAAGATTTAAAGGAGAAAGTTCTGAAACTGAAAGATGAGTTTGGTATTCAGACTGAAACGGTAAGAATATGTATAATTCTGAGCTATGTATTAACGTAATATTTTCTTTACTAGAAAAATTTTAAACGTGTGTAATACAATTCTGATATAAATTTCGTTTTTATAAATGAAAAATGAATAATCGATGCTTGGCATTAACCTTCTGGAATTATGAATTTTTAAGTTTGTTGAATTTCTGTGCAATGTGATTATGTAATTGATTATTTTATAATGATTTTTATTAATGTATTTACCATATGCATTCTTGTATATTTGCTTACTCATCATTCATCAGTTTCATTCTAGAAAAATCATATTATAACTGAAAATAAATAAAAATGGGATCTATTCATTTTTTTTTAGTCTGTCATTTTTGAAAGAATATTAATATTAAAACATGGTGCCTTCTCGTTAATCAAAGTGAAAATTGCATTTATTTCTAATCTGATAAGTAAATTGCATCATTCTGTTATGTTCTATTATGTGTTAAACTACGGTTATAGAAAAAATATTCTTAAAAAAATTATGGTGACTAAATGTGTTCCAGTGAATTATTGAGGTATTCCAAATTATTGGTCCGAAAAAAATAAATCTTTGGCTACACAAAAACTTGAACATTTTATTTAATTCTAAATTTTACTTTGTAAAAAAAAAATACAAAAATGTGTTGTCATAAAATAATAAAAGTGATTAAATAAATGATTTTAACTAACGTAATTTGTTTGTTTGTTTTTTCCCCCTAAAGAGATACTGGAACGCCACTCCAGTGCGTTGCGCCTCAAATCAAACCCTGTATATATATAAAAAATTTGATGTGATATATTTCTAACCAGAAGGAAAGCTGAAATGAGCTAACTACTTGCCTATTCAAGTGCTGCTTAAAAAATTATCATAACTGTATCACTTATAATTGAAAAATAGTTTTATTGTATATGTATATGTGTTTATATATATATGTTATTTTTTTAGTGAAAATGTCTGTATTAAGTCAGTGCTTATAATATAAAAATATCTATTAATACTGATTTAGAAAAAATATGCCTGTATAATATTTCTTTAAAAAATCTGTTTAATCATTAAGTTTTTCCATTAACATGTTATTTTTATTACAGAATCTAGATAAGTTTCAAGATATTGTTATCAAAGCAAATCCAACATCTCCTCCATTGAGTTTGTGGGTATTTTACCAAATACTTTCACAAAGTGTACCTGTACGCCTTGTGTCATACATTCATTCATCGCTAGTTGAAGTTCCAGATTACCTTAATAAATTACAGAATCTTACATCTTCTGAATCTTGCAAAGTTTCTTTAACAATAGTTTGGAGAAATGGTAAGAAAATATCTGTACATTCTCTGATTCATATATATTTTTTTTATTTTTTCTAGTTATGGCAGTAAGACTGTTTGATAGTATAGTTAAAACTGCTTTATTTCCAGTTTTCTAAACTCATATTCATAATATTCTAATAATGAATTCTTGTTTTGTCACCATGTATACATTTATATGTTTGTAACAAAAATGGTATAACTCTTTGACTAACTTCAGTCATATTATACAGACTGAGTTTTGTAGAGAGAGTATTATAAATTATATCAAACAATAGTTTAACAGTAAATCATTTCTGATGTTTGGAGGGCCTTGAGAACCACAAAACTCTATAAACTCCTTTATTTTTTCTTTTATTATTTATTATTGCTTTTTATAAATATCACAGATAATATATACAAAGATTCACTAAAGCATTTAATTTATTACAGTCAAATGTGTGATTTTTTTCACAATTTTTCTTATTCAGAAATACTGTGATAAAAATCATATTGCTCATTTAAATCAAGCATTTGGGAGACTCAACATTTTGTTGTTTTCACTCTGCAGTGCAAAATATATAATTATAGTTAGATAATGACAATAATTTTTGCTTGTGTGTATAAAAATCATTTGTATATACCTTAAATTATCTTAGATTTTGTTGTTATTCCAATATGTAAATGTTTTCAAGACCTAAAAATATAAATTGCATGTTAGATTCAACTTTACATTACATACAATCTGTATTTTGAGTTAACACTTATTTTTAAGTTAAGTTAACATTAGCAAATTAAAAGGATTGTCATGTTATCAAAATATTTAATTTTTAGAGATGGTGGCTTCAATGGTTACTGAAATAAGTTATGTTTAAATTTTATCTTTAATTAAACTAGTTATAAAAAGTTGAAAGAGGATATTAAATTACCTCAATTCTTGTTCCAGGGAATGTAGAGATCTGTAAATTTCTCTAGTCATTTTGCAGTTTTAAAAACTGTTATAAGACAGCAATAAATGACAATCTTTGTGTAAGTTAGGGTTCTTGAGATTCTTAAATTTCCCAAATAATAAGTCTAAAAATTTTTTTTTCCCTTAAAAGTTTCATTTCTGTAAAAAAATATAAATAAATGTCCTTAAATTTGATACACCAGAACCTACCTCCTTTTTTTTCCACTTTAATTAGATACTTTTTGGGATTTTTCTAATAGTTAAGACCTGAAGCATATTTTTGGTTTCAATATGGAGAGCAGCACTATGATAAATTAGAGGATTTTCAATCAAATGACCATCAGTAGCAGATTTTAACATATCCTCTATTTTAACTAAATAAAAGCTATGATCAGTAATCAGTTTGGGTTTCTTTCCTTGTAAGGAATGTAATTGTATGGTAAAGCTGTAGTGAAGAAGGTAAAATAATATTTTGAAGTAGGTAATGTTTTTAATTATTTTATTTAGAAAATTTGTTTTAATTGTACACAAAATTATTCTCTCCACCCCCTCTTTTTGATCAGCATCTTGTGAATTATATGTGTGTTAAATGTGTATCCTGTTTTCTGTATTCTGAAGATTTTTGCTGGGCAATTAATATGAAGGCATGAGCTAATAGAAGACAGTATATGCAAAAATTTGGGTTACTTAAAAGCACATTATGCAGTTCCATAAACTGTTACAAAGAAGGGAATTCATAATCGTTTCAACCTCAGCTGGATTGTAACCTTCCTTCCTGCATTTTTTCCATTCATCTTTCTTTTTTTTTTTCTTTTTTTTTTGGGGGGGGGGGGGGCTGCCTGCTTTGGTTCTTGATTTGTTTGTTTGTTTTTCATCTTCCTTTTAATCATCAGTTTAGTCAGCCTATTGCAGTTAGGTTCTTCTCATTGTTTCTAAGTTAATAGGTTTAATAATTATATTTGAATTAGTTTATTGAATTTTTCTAGAAAAAAGGTATTGATTTTTTCCTCCATAAAATCAAAATGGAAATAGTATTTTCCTCTCAAAATTATTATCATCTATAAATTTATCTGTCCACAACTTAAGAATTCTAAGAAGCATTTCAACTGTTAATGCTGATGAATAATTTTTTTTTTTTTTAAGTTGCAGATTACATCAATTTTGTTGGAAAAATATTGTAATAATCCTCAAAAAGCAATGATTTTAGGTTTAACTTCAAAATGACTTACATCAGTTTGCTATTCCATGTCTGTAATTAGGTGTGTATGTTCAATAGAATTTGTAAGTAAAGCTGTGTTCTTGAATTTTATGTTTTCAATGCCTGGTATTAGCAAACCCTTCTGCTTCCAAAACCACAATCTAAAATCAAGTGCTGTCTCATCAGGATCTATAATTTAAAACTTTAAACACCTTTCTCAGTAGGTCATTCAAATTTCAAAAATGCATCTAAGACCTTATCTATTTTATTATGTTTTTATGCCAAAATTTTTATATAAATATATTGTCAAAAGCAAACACTTATAAAGCATGTGAAATATTAACATGTGTTCTAGTGTACCTATTTTATATAAATGCAGTCTTAGTCTTAAAGGAAATTCAGTTATTTACATGTAGCTCTTCTAGTTAATTTAATGCATTAATAGGAATTTATACAGAACAATCCAAAAGTCTAACCATGAAATTCATAGATCTGGAAGTTTGCATTTCGTGCTGGAGTTGGCACCTCACTACAATGCATCATCATACCTATATTTTTTACAGAAACTGTCAATGCAGAACATGGCAAAACATTTGAGGGATTTTTCTAGCAGTTGGATGGCATTGAATGCCTGGAAGGTTATTTCCAACAAGACAGCACAATCGCTCACACAACCAGGGTCTCAATGGTACGGGTGAAATCAGTTTTTGAAGATATGGTGATTGTAAAAAGACTTTGGCCTCCAAAATCCTCAGATTTGACATCGCCGAACCTCTTCTTGTGGAGTTATTTAAAACAGCAGGTATATGTTAACAACTTTCACACCATTGAGGAACTACAAAATAATATTCACGTTATAATAAATGCTATTCCAGATGACATGCTGAAATGTGTTTCCTTGAATATGTGTCATTGCATACATTTAAGCAAACAGGAGCACAGGAGCCACTGACCATTTATTATAACCTGTATGTATAGTGAATTAAATAAACTCCATGCACCGTAAATTACATGATTGTAGTGCAGTTAGTTATCGAGTTCTTAAGCATTTCTTGGATATAGCGACTCTTGGGTCACTCTGTATAAGGCAGTTTTACCAAATATTATACAATATAGCTTTATTATGTTATATTTGATTTAAAATGTCACTGCTTTAAATTATTTTTTTCTATAGGGAATGAAGATCATGAAATGATGATTGATCCAGTGAATCAAGGAAGGATTGAAGGAGAAGTCAATATTGCTAGGTCTGTCTTCATTTTATGATTTGCATTCAATTATTACTGTTAATTTATAGTAAAGGAATTTAAGGATTCGTTTGATTTCTTAGTTCTTTGTGCTGTATCCCTCCTGCATCAGACTCCTATAGAATGTAGTTTGTTGTGTAGATCTTACTTTATAAGTGCCATCTCTTTTTTCTAGATATGTAGCAAAGGGATATTGATGGGGGAAACTCTGAGAGGGTTTTATAAAAAGAAAAACAACTGATCCAGAAGCTAATTTTTCACATCTAGATCACAAACTAGTTTTTTTTTTTTTTTTTTTTTTAAGTACTTCAGTATTCCTATAAGTTTTGAAAATCCTGGAGAAGCTCTTTAATTTTTTTCTATTTTTCTAAGTCATTCAGAGCTCTTGAATTTTAGTGCAATTTGCAGAGTTTTCTCCATCAAGAGTCTTAGAGAGCTATCCTTATTTATTTAGCAGGGGGGGGGGGGGAATTTCATTCTTCTTGTTTCTTGTCTCCTAAATAATGTCTGAATGTTTTAAAAATCAAAATTGAAATAATGTTCATATGTTACGCATTGAAATGGAAAAAAGAATGCTACATGTCAGTTTTTTCTTATTCTTGTATTCTATGTTGCCATCTGCCATCTTATTGTAGGCGGGGTTGCAAATACCCTGGTCTGTAAAAAGTCATTTTCTGATTTACACTTTTGATTAGAATATCTGAAGTTGCTCATGTGTGTATGTCACTACAGTCGAACCCCATTATAACGAACTTCAAGGGACCAAAGGTTTTGTTCGCTATATCCGAACCGTTAAGAAAATTGCTAGAGTTCACAAAATGTATAACTCATTAGTTGCAATGTCTATTCAATAATGAGTCATGTATTCAATGATGTATTAAAAAAATGATAAAATCTATTGAAAATGATCATTAATGAATTAAATTGACTAAAATCAATTACATTAAACTGACACAATACTAGTTAAATTACTTACAATGGCGGGACCAAAATTTTTGTTCATTATATGCAGGGTTTGCTATAACGGGGTTCGACTGTATATAAGCCCACATAATTTAGTTGAATGGCTGATACTAAATCTTAAAAAAAGTGCACAAAATGCAGTTTTGAATTGTCATGGGTAATAACAGGAGATAAGCGTATGGCGTGCTGGTTTTAACTGAAAGAATTCTTCCATTTAGAAAATCTGTGGTTGAATTAGCAATACAAGCAGAAATAGGGAAATTTTATTATTAGAATCTGATAGCTTCTACAGCATTGTAATTTTAAGAAGAGTAATTTAATAGTATTAATTTAAAGTCTTAAAACTGTGGATTAAACAAAATCTCTCTCTCTTTTTTTTTTTAATTTATTATTTTATATATATATATATATATATATATGTTTATATATATATATATGTTTATATATATATATATATATATATATATATATATATATATATATATATTAAGCTCATTTTACAGTGAAATGATGAGAGAATGTGGTTGGTTTCCAATTTCTTTTTGCAGTATCCCTCACACTGCACGTTTATTGCATGATTTTTTTTTTATTGAAATGTATCAAGTTGTGTAAGTCTTGCATTAAATTTGGTATTCCTTTTTGTAGGTACATAGCAAGGCTTTCATCTTTCAACTATGAGAATGATCCTATTCTTGCTACTCAAATTGATGACTGGCTTGAAACCGCTCACTCCTCGATTATACATGGTAGTAACAAAGAAAGGCTGTCCATGTTAAAGTCTTTGAATTCTCATCTAGGAAAAAGTAGTTTTTTGGTTGGAAATTCTGTTACATTAGCAGATATTGTTCTCTGGAGTGCTCTTGTTCAAACGAAATTGCACAAAGATCTCCCTACCAATGTCTTAAAGTGGTATAAAGTGCTATTAAGTAGTGAAATGTTTGCCTACTCTGAAAGTCTACTAACTTTGTAATTTAAGTTGCAGTAAAGAATATTATCTCTGGTGTTTGTGAAATAGTTTTACTTATTTAGCTTTTTCCCATCACTAAAAAGAGCATTTAAATAATTTTTTTTTTGGTTTTAAAGCAGTACTGGAACTTGGTATTAATGAAAATTTTGACTCAAAAGTTTTGTGGAATTATACACCTTATGGACCGCTGAAATCACAAGAGACTAACTTCAATGGCCTTGTTTGTAAAAATGAAAGTGAAATAATTGTCTTTTAGCTAATGAATCAAGATAAGAGCACTGAAGGTGGTGAAATTTTACTGCAAAGAATAGGAAACTAACTTTAAGTTTTGTTTTTATTTGTAGAAAACTAAATTAATTTGTATCTAAAAATTTTTGCTATATGTGATAGTGGCTTTTAAGATATTAGAATCAAATGATGTTTGTATATATCATTTGATTCTAATACCTTATCCAACTAGTTTCAATACTTGTTATTTATCTCTGAATACTTTTAACCATATATTTTGTGGATTCTGTAGCTGTATTCAGATAGTGTTTATAAATTTTATTTATTTATATGATTCTCCATAAAAGTGAACTGGATAACACTGTGTTAATAAAGTTACCTGTTTCCACCATCAAATCCCATTGAATGTGGCCATTATCGTCTAGTGATTGTTTTATTACTGTTATGATAAAAATGTCAAATGCATTGAAAGTCAGAAGAAGAATTATTCTAAACTTTGCATGTAATCAAGAATTAGGACAAAAATTTAGGCATGTTTAGAAACTTTAAAATGATATATCATAATTTCATGTATTTTGTGTTATTTGCATATTCAGAAATTTAGGCATTGTTTCTTTATAAAACTGATCTTGTTCTGACTTCACTATCTCTCAAAATGTGTTGGAATTTCTTTATTGGTATAGATTAGTTCCAATATTCATTTTGAATAAGAGAAGTCAAGATTAATAACAATTTCTTACACAATAACATGGTATTTAGTATAAAAAGTTAACCCAATTTCCTTCCTTATATATACATATGTCAAGAATCGCACTATTTGATGGAAATGGAAATGTTACTCGTGTTCTGATTGTTAGAGGTGATGGTTGACCTTTCTGCTATTTGTAAGTGTGCATAATTTGTTAGGTGAGTACAAAAATGTTTTTATTTTTCCTGAACTGAAAATACGATTTTGCTTCATAAGATTTCTCGGATATAAAATATATCTAGAATTTAATATGATACAATGAACAAGAAGTTACTGGTCATGAAGTTGAGAAGTGGATTCAGGAAAATACCTCAAATTCACAAACTGGGTCAGGCAACCAGAAAAGCCCCTGAATTTGAAATTTAGATATTTCTCCCCTCCCCCCCCCCCCCCCCAACTTTGCTGCAGGTCACCAATTTCATAAAGGAGATGAGAGCGTGCTGTACCATGAAGTATACACGGAAGTGCCATTGGCAATTAAAGCCGATATGCAATGAATGTTGTATAGTCCTCATGCTGATGTTAGTAGAGGCCCCAGCATTGAATTGCAATGTTAAGTGCTGGATACTGGTACACACCCAGCCTTGAATTTTACATCCTCTTTAAAATCATCTTTACCTTTATCCAGTAGTACTGTATAATGTATACTAACTTTTATTTTATTTCTTTTTTTTAACTTGGATGTTTGTAGAACATCAAAAACCTGTAAATGCCTTTTTGCAGCTGAAAGATTACTATTTCACAGAAAACAGAATGGGGTGTGTAAAAATAGTAATTTATATATAGACCTCTAACTAGAAATGCAGCCTAAAGTAATTATATTTAATTTAGAATAATAGCTATAAAACACACAAAAGAAATACAATATATATCAATGCAAAAAAATCAAACAAGCACTAATTGCTCAATCTATAGAAACTTGTAACTTTAAAAAGAAATATTAGCATAAAAATTAAATTATGTCAGTATAAAAGGAAAACAATCTTGGCAATATTTAGGCTATAATTTCAATATTAATAAATTTACCAAATATTGAACTTTGCTTTATATTATGATTACATACTATGAAGTATGATGCATCAATAAACTAGATTCCCTCACAATGGCAGTGTACAATATACTCATATACCTTCCAATTGATATTTTTATTCCTGTGAGTGTAGTAACATCAATAATAATAACTATTGGGTGATTCACCCGAGAGAAGCCCCGAATATTCTTTAATAACTCTCACTAAGATAAAGGCTGCTGTGTACTAACCCTATTGTATTCGCTCACCTCAATGTTAACCTAAAGAAAAAATTTGTCTACTGTTTACAGCTACATAGATGCTGATAATCAAATAAAAATGATATTTTGAGATAGCATGAACTTTTCTGCTCCTTGTAACAGGATTCATTTTATAAATTGCATCCACCAAAGGAATTGATGAGAGTTTAAAACACGCTATACCTGATTATTTTTTTTCTCTGAATAATTTAAATTTTAAAATATTTGCATTTTTTTAAACGAAAAATGGCCTAAGGTGTAAAATTTCTTTCTCTATTACGGAGTACAATTTAAGTTCAAAATCTTTAAATCCAAGTTGTATCTTTGGACAAATTTTCTCTATAGGTTAACATTGAGGTGAGTGAATCCAGTTGGGTTAGTACACAGCAGCCTTAAGCAATCTGAACCAAAAAAATACGCTACATACCTTGACGTATGTGTAATCGATTGTATTATATGCTATGCTGGAAAAGATGTTCATTTTCTGTCAGACACATTTCGACGTGTAGCTCCATGCTCCTGAACGTATAGACTAGAATTTCAGGAAGAATAGCAGCAGTTTCACGTTGACTGTTTTCCTTCAAATCTTCCACCGTACGAGGCTTGATCCAATAGACTTTTCCCGAAGGAAGAAGTCTGGTGGTGTCAGATCCGGCAACCGTGGTGGTCAAAGCCCCTTTGAAATTACCCTGTTGCCGAGGGACTCAATTTCCGGCATGCTCCTTGCAGGTTTTTGACACGTTGCTCCATCTTGCTGGAAGTTACCGTTAACGCACGATCATCCACTTGATTCACGAGCTGTTAAAAAATGTCTAGGTACACATCGGTGTTCACGGTGGTGTCAAAGAAAAATGGGGTCTAAGATGGAGCCGAAACTTCGCGCACCGCACATCAACTTTTTGATGATGGAGCGATGTTTGGATTTTCAGCGGGTCATATGCAGGTGAACGGAGATCACTTCCAGCATCACATGTAATGCAATCGTGTTAAGGTATGAAGTGTATTTGTGTGGTTCAGATTGCTTCATCCTACCGAAAATTATTACAGAATATTCGGGGCCTCTGCCGAGTGCATCACCCTATACAATTCTTATAGACACATAAATTTTAAAAGATTTTGCCTTTCATAATCGGTTCGTCGTTTAATAATGTCGGCACCGTTGATAAAGCGATATTATCCTTAAACTTAATTTTAATAAGAATTTGATACTAGAGTTTACTGGTTTTTATTATCTTCATGTCGTGGATTTCAGATTCAACTTTTATCGCGTGATATGCTGCTTCTTTCTTCGTCTCCCAAATACACTCGTCAAAAGTAAATTTGTAACACCATGAAGGAATGCGCGTATCGATGTGAAAATAACAGGATGGGTAGATGTCGGGGACAGATGCAAATGATTAAATGCGCGTTCGCATCTGGTCACATGATACCTAGTTTCTGGCTATAAAAGCCAGTAGCTGGTTCTCTCTGTATATGATGCTATCAATGTCAGATTGTTGTAACGGAACTTGAAGAAGGCTAGAAAATGCCTGAGACATCAGCGAGCTGAATATCGACAGTTATCGTCTGAGAAACGAGAACGTATCCTAGAACTGCATGAGCTCAGTTTGTCGATGCGCGCAATTGCCAGTCGTGTTGGACGGTACTTCAGTACAATTCAGAGATGTGTGGCACGATGGATGCAGGACCACCTGAGAACACGACAAAGAGGCAGTGGATAATCCAGGTGCACGTCAGATCGCACTGATAACAAATTCGGCGAATGTTTCGTGGGGACCCGTTCGCCACGGCAAGTCATATTCAAACCTACCTACCATTATCAGATGGGGCATCTGTCTCCTGCCAAACCATTCGTAACAGGTTGCATGAGCAGGGATGCGCGCACGGCAGCCAGCCACTAGGGTTTCTTTAACCACTCGACACGGCTGCCCGTCTGGCTTGCTGTCGACTTTATCGTCACTGGACGATCGAATGTCATCGGGTATTGTTTTCAGACGAATCCCGATTTTGTTTGTGGAGGAATGACGGTCATGGACACGTGTGGCGGCTTCTCGGAGAACGTTACCTGCCAGCCGATATCGCCGAACGTCACACCGAGCTTCATGGTTTGGGGTGGCATCATGTTCGGACAGCGGGCAACCCTTGTGCACATTACTGGCACTTTAACATTGACCCGATACGTAACAAAAGTTGTTATGGCCTGTGGCTCGGCCACTTGGGCAGGTCGCCCCTGACACGTTATTCCAGCAGGACAATGCTCGGTCTCATGTCTCGAGTCACACTCTGAACAGCCTCAGGGGAATTCACATCCCTCCCTGGCCGGCAGCCTCACTCGATCTCTCTTCCATCGAGCATATGTGGGCTGCCCACGGACATGCGGTGCACAGGGCACCGTAGAGCAGGGGTTCTCAACCTTTCAGTCTACGTGCTCCCCTTTGAACACTGATGTGAGATCACGCCTCCCCACCCACCACCACCATATGGGGTCAATACAAGTAGTACAATCAGAATTTGAAACTGAAGCTGGTTATTAAATGAAAATATAGAATAGATAATTTCATACACAAAATTTAATATAATTACACATATCTTAATTTGGAACATATTAAATCAAAGAATTCAATACAGATCAAATATATTTGAGGTAATCGAGGATCTAGGTGAGGTTGGCATGCAATACCAGTCACTTTCACAACATTAATGAGAGGGCTGGCACTGTTTGACCTTGACAAGTTTTTGATTATTAGGTTTTAACTGTGACAAAGCACACCTCAGGTCACTTTCAACGTCCAGACGTACGAAAATTATCGCGTTTTTACAATTACGACAATTATCGTGTTCGTATGGAAAAAATATACGTTACGGTTACATTGTGACCGCAAAATTGAGTACAGTGAATTGCAGTTAGTTTTACTTTTTATTTTATTTTATTTTAACTCACGCTTCCCTTGAAATTCTTCTACGCCCCCCTCCCCAGGTTGAGAACCACTGCCGTAGAGGAACTGAGAGTTGCAGTGGACTCGCCTTGGCAAGGAATATCTCAGGAGACCATTAATAGCCTCGTAAACAGTATGTCTCACCATCTAGAGGCCTGTATAGCTGTCCCTGGTGGCCACATTAGATGTTGAATAAACAGTTTAATTTTTCATATTTTTGTTTGTATCTTTAATCATCTGCATATGTGTCTTACCTCTACCGATCCTGTTATTTTACTATTATACATCGCTACGCGCATTCCTTCATGGTGTTGCAGTTTCACTTTTGACGAGATTAGATAGATTTTGATTAGATATTCTCAAGTTTAGTTTATCAACCTAATAATTCGACCAACCTAACGGTAGGGCAATTTTGAACACATTATGGTTTCAATTGTTTATTACTCTTTATTTTAATTTGTGAAACATAGAAGCAAAACCTATATGTTACTATAATTTCCAGACAATATTTCTGTTATTTAAACTACTGCCTATAAGTCTTTTAGTAGAACATTTGCTTTTCTAAAACTTTTGTCCAAATAAAGAAGCATTTCTTTCGTTTACCGTACAAAATATTATTATAATATATTTTTATTTATTTAACCAAACAAATAAAATCTAACTCTTCATGAAAATTGAAGTAAAGGACATAAGAAAGAAAGATAAACAGTCAGCAGGTTCTCAGTTGTTAAATATTTACAAAAAACATCAGTAATAAAGGATGTGTATAAATGTCTTTTTATTTAAAGCTATCTCATAAAGGTATGATTCTTGGGAGTATCACCCCAGCGTTATCTTCAATGTAAAGTCGATTTACAAAGACCCACCCATATTGACCACATGACTCGAACCCGTAAATTCTACTTCCCATTGCATGTTTTTAAGCTATTCGGCCGACGTGTGGCTAACAAAGATACTGTGACTACAGGTGAAAAATGTATTTGTTAAAAGAACAAAAATATCTGGCAGGAAGTTCATTGTGAAATGGATCCATTTCACTTTCTCAATATTTAGTCTTTCTTATTGACTCCCAGGAAGCAATTTCAGTTCTTTGCTCCTATCACTATGCTTACTCTGCTCGTCTGGTCAAGACACGTTTACTGGCCAGTAACGTCTTGAACTCAGGTTGGAAGATTACATATCAATGGATTCCTAGCCATTGCGGTATACCAGATAACGAGCGAGCTGATTATCTTTCTGAAGAGGGTTGTGGGTTACCACAATCCTTGTTCTTTTCCTTATCTCCGAGCTTGTGCTGAGATGACGAAAAGTTCAGGAAAGCAGTTGGCATTATACATAAATTGTAGACTGCGGGTAAAACTTGGAGTGATTTCCTGTTATGCCCTATCCCACAGGACTCATTAAGAAACATTCCTGTTGCATATTTCAGAATAGTGACATCTCATGACTTTACATGGACACCATCACATCGGCATTGCATTTTCTCCTGACTGCTCCCTTTGTTCTACTGGGGAACTTATGGATTTTAACCACCTTTTAACGTGTTCTTTTCTTCAAAACAAAAAAAAAGACTTTTCAGTTGCAAATTTTTTTAATAGAGTTCACCTGTACTGGACTGCGCATGGGAAATTACGGTCACTAGACTTTCCTCCATGTAGGTTTGGTTTTTGTTTGGTTTGGTTTGGTCTGGAGCGCTACGGTCAATTTTTGCTACACGAGGGCTAATTAGACCGGGACCTACTGCTTAAAACCGATTCCGAACGACTACAAACGTCCATGCCAAGAGTGGGATTCGAACCCGTAGACTTTGGTACTGAATGCCAGCGCCCTAGCCATTCGGCCATTACCCGGCTCCCCCCTATGTAGCAAAAAAAAAAAACTTCTCATTATCGACTAATATAGCTAAGTATTTCGTAAATGAACATGTATCGTTGAAAATTAGATAGAATAAGACCAAAACGCAAAAATGATTTTTTTTAAACATTTATTATTCAGGCTTTTGTAGCAAAACAGTATCTAACAAGGCGATACAAACGAAAAGGATCGCCGTGAAAAAGACAACTTTAAAAGCGCTTAACTTTACAAGCTTAAAAGAGAAAGACATAAAAAATTTAGGCTTCAGGATTCTTTGGTGGCTTTTCGCCGGAAACGACGGTCGTTTCTGACCTGGTGTCGCTGCCGTGATCACCACTGTCTGAACTGCAAGCGAGACTTGGAAATTTCTGGTGCAGAGCAGCTCTGTACTTAGGATGGCTGATACCGTAAACGATGGGATTGTAGACGGCGACGGCTTTGGCGAAGACTGCCCCCC
This sequence comes from Dolomedes plantarius, assembly GCA_907164885.2. NCBI lineage: Eukaryota > Metazoa > Arthropoda > Arachnida > Araneae > Dolomedidae > Dolomedes > Dolomedes plantarius. Next base: position 138,713,739 of record OU015496.1, read on the forward strand.
AGATGGTGGCCAAGGGAGTTAGGTGTTTTCTTGAGGAGAAAACTCCACTCCAGGCGAGGCTGAGGTAGGGTGTCCATGCGATGAACCACAGTCCAACGGTCATCAAAGCGATCTGCCGAGGTAAAAGAGGAACAAACTTCATTACTTGAACGTACCGTAAACATTCCGCTTCAAAAACCAACTGAATTGTATCCCGTGATAGAATAAAGCTTATTTTAAAATATAGTTTTATTTTCTCGAAATTTAACTTTTCGATTTGAAATAAAATGTGAATTCTTCACAGAATGCATTGGACGAGATTCTAACTCCAATTGCAGGCGTGAAGATGAATAACGTCGATTGGATCGATATTTGTTTACATGATTTTCCGGCGTAATAAAAGCTAATGTCGAAATATCTGGAAGAACAAGTCCTTACCTTGGCAAGGCGGCATTCGGCTGACTGCTTTTGCTGATCAGCGTTGGCTCGGAGAGATGAAACGTTCATCTTCTTGGCCTGCTCTCTCAGCTGTTGTTCATGGTCGGCAACTGAACGGACGATGAAGGTGTAGTTGTAGATCAAAGTGAACAGAGGTGTAAAGTACACAGCAATACCATAAAATATGACGTACGAAGATGAAGCCCAGTCTTTGGTGAGGTAATCGATGGTGCAGCTGGTCATGTTGCCCTCGGGTACATATCTGGGTAGAAAATAATTTCTTATAAATTTATGAAGACCGACTCGAAAGAAATAAATAGTCCTATAGAGAATCTTTTTATTATTGGATGTTTTAAAAATGAGGCTATTTCATTCTTTCAAAGGTCAGTGGTGTAATAATCGGTTATTTATATTTCTAATTATCTCCGTATGATGCTCAATGAAATACATAAAATTTTCCAAAATATATTTTTTTTAACCTTTTTCGCGAAAACACCACAAACGTTTAAAAATAAATATATGTTTCACTGAACATCTTAATGAGATAATTATATATGTATAATTTATATTATGTTGTAGTCCTTTTATCTTGAAGATAGTGGAATTAAAAGGTAAAGTTAAGAAATATATTTTTCTCTTATCAATCAAACTTTCTCGAAAGCAATAGGGTAGATGTGAGACAATTCGTACCTGTTCCATCCGAAAAAGGGCAGAAGAGTCCATAAGGCAGACCAGGCCCAGACTAATAAGATTTGCATAGCCGCCTTCTTGGTTGTCAGGGGTTCGGCTGACATGCCTTTAACGATGACGTTGTATCGATCGAAGGCGATCATCACCATGGACCAGATGGAAACGCAGCCAAAGAGACTTCCAGCCATCCCGTAAATTTCGCACATGAACGGGCCCAGGATCCAAGTTTCAGCGAAACAATTAGCGGCCATAGTGGGCATCATGAAGGCCATCATGCAGAAATCCGAGAATGCCAGGTTTACGATCAACATGTTTGTCGGTGTCTTAAGGCTCTGGAATAGAAAGGGTGCAGAGAAACTGAGAATCACATACAAGAATTGCGATTTTGTTTATTATGTTTGTAAAACGATTTTATTATCTCTTTTTATCAAACTGACTCCATATAAGAGTGTTAAAAGTTGTGTAAGCAATATGAGTATTTCTTTTCAAGATCTAAATTCAAAATACTTTGATAACGTTTATTTTCCTTCATGAATGAATTACTATAAAAAGAAATTTTTGAAGCTTTTGTGAAAGAAACTTGTACAAAAATATTTATACGCCATAAATATTTTATTTTTATATGATTTACGCCTATCAGAAGGATTCATAGTAATGTATTTAGAGAAAGGTGAAGCCTTGGAATGCAGCAGATTTATATGCATGATATGACAAACTAAAGGGATTCCTCTTTTAGAAGATAATGAGGTAAAAATAATATTTTTAAGTTTTTAAACTGTTTGATGAAAGTTGGCATTTAAGTTGAAATTTAGGAAAATCTTTTGTAATGAATGCCTCATCAAATTCTCCCTTTCGCGTGTCTGATAAACAGTTTTATAATGATTAAAAAGTATTGTGTAAAGTTTACTTTCAAGGAGTTTCTGATAAAATAAATTGGGACTTATAAGTGCAAAGTTTAGGTGATTTTGCAAGCATCAAGTTAAGCCGAAGAATCTAACTGATGCACCGGACAATACCGTGCTGATCGAATAATGAGCCACGGTTGGTAAGCTTTTTTAGATGAATTACAATAATTAAGCTGTGGTGTCTCCTAGATTACGGGTCGTATTGACAGATTTAGTTATTAATATAACTTTTATTTGTAAATGCGTGTTAAGGTTTTAATAGTTTGTTTCGTTTTTTGTTTGACCCTTACCAATAAAACTTAAAGTAGATCTAACATTAGTTGAAAAATTCAGAAATTGCAATGTTTTACTAGGAAGTATCATATATTTCAAGCTACTATACGACTATACTATTCAGACTAAGAAAACCGCGAAGTATTTAGCTTACATTCTCAGGCATATCATTAATCTTCGAGATTCGCACTATTGGTAAAGGCATTTGAGGCTTTCCTTGTTTACTGACGGTTACTAAGCTTTTAACCAGTGATCAGCCATATAGTTTAAGGTTGCAGTTTTAAGGTTTTTGTTATCTTAAATAGTTCTTTTTATAAGTCTTCAGGTTTTATGAACCCATTTTACAGTAAATACGTCATAATTAAAAGCAGATTTATTACAACATATTTTAAAGCCTTTAAATTAAGAAGACTTTTACATTCTTATTTGGAATGTACTATTAAAATTAACCGTTTTATGATTTTTATGCTAAAGATATTATATTGAAAAGCTGAATATGCTTTTCCCGATTAATTTTCATTTGATGTAACCTGCTCATAAGGAAAAAAACTAGAAATAGTAACTTTTAAGAACAGTATATTGAGAGCGGCAAAAAAGAAAGAAATTCTACCTTGGTGGTGGTCATGAGGTAAACAACCATTCCATTACCGATAACGCTGATGATTCCCAACACAATCATGGCTAACCCGAGAAGGCTGTGCCACAAGGGATTCATTGGTGGAAATTGGTACCAGTGTTCGTGGATCATGTGCAAGACCTCAGCTGGCACGGTATCCACAACGGTAGCATTTGATTGGTAAGGGTAGAATGCACCGTTATGGGGCACTGGAGCGCCAAGATTGGCTGGTACTTGATGTCCAATGACCATACCATGAGGGACCATGTAGGCACCGTTGAAGGCCTGAGAAGACATGACTGAAGAAGGTAAATCAAAGCTGAAAATGACACAAAACCAAACTGTTTTTAATATACTTTGTAGTTACGTAAGGAAGAAAACCAAACATTTATGCTGGAAAATTGATCCTCTCGTTTTTAAAAAATGCTTTCTTTAACTGTTTTTCTTCTCAGTGTATTTCTATGGTATGTTTATATGTATGTAATTGCTCTAAATACAAATTCCGAACTTACATTTTAAAGTTTTGAATCTACCCTAATGTGTATATATATATATATATATATATATATATATATATATATATATATATATATGTATATATATATAAGCAGCTCAAATCTGTAACTTTTTGAGGTACATTTTTATATCTCGCAAATCTTTCCTTATTTCTTTTCGTATGCACAAAAAATGAATGGGGAGGGACTTTTCTTTTGCCCCCCCCCCCTCAGTTAATTTTCTCTTTAATATTTCAATATTTCTTTCATAAGTACTAACAATAAAGAGATAGAAAGGGGAGTGAGCCGCCAACAGGGGTCGCCCTCTAGTATATCATATTTTTGGAATAAATTGTCAAATTTTGATTTTTATGCTTGCACTGTAACAATACTGTAAATTAATGTTATTTACTATACATTAATTGTTTCCATCTCACCTTAATGTTTGTTTTAATTACCATTATTGATGTTCTATTGAAAATGAAGCAAGTCAAAGAAATTAATTTTTCCGTAGTATTGACAACTTGAATCCCTGAGCTTAGTGCTAACTGCTGTTATTCTTTACCGTCAAATAAATGATTGGAATTAAAAATTGTTTCAATGAACATTTAACTTTCAAACATCAATTTCATTTTGGGTTTAGAAATAAGTCAAAAAAAAAACTTTATCGACAGTGTCAGCAGAAAAATGTCGGTAATCGACGAGTATAAAGCATTGTCATGCAACTTTCGTGTGTCCAACCAAAACAGTTTGGACTACAATTTTTCGAAAAGCCTAAAATCTCGTTCTCATAAATCTAAGAACCGCATTTGAAATGTTCAAAAACTGGACAAGAATAAGTATCCTAATTAAATTTGGATCTATTATAGAGGACTACACTCAGTTCACGAGACAGAGAAGTCAAGAAATTATGTGCGTTTCGCGTAAAATGGGAAAATTAGTTTCTAAAAGGAAGAAAAAGTATGCATTTACCTCAAACTCGGAAATCTGTGTATCTACAAGAGTCACCCGCAACGAAGCGCTGTGTTTCTCCTGCAGAAGATGCTAGCCAACAGAACCACAAGGAACCGCTTTGCTTTGCACGAATGCGATCTTTCCCGTGCTTGCGATCACTTTTATACTGCCTTCAGTCACATACTCTTACCATCTTAAATGGATAAGGATTTAACAGGTTTCTTTTGCTCTAAGGATTCGTGTCAACTGGTTAGCTGATTGGTTGATTTTTTAGTACTACAGTTATTTTTTTTGCTACACAAGGTCTTAACAGTCCGGGACATAAAACAGTTTCCGGACAGCTACAGCATCCTTGCCTACCGCAGGAGTCGAACCCGCAGGCTCGAAAATTCTCATTTTAAGAAACGATATTATTTTCCATGTTTTTATTAACTTGCTTTCTAGTTTGTTTGTGTGTTTGTTTGCGTGTGTGTTTGTCCAGTACAAATTTTGCAATCGATTTTTAACTAACTTCCCGACTAGCTAGACATTTGAAACTTTTAGAATAGCTCAGAACACGATGACAATGCATTTTTTTAATACTTTTAGCCATCTTTAAGCAGAATTAAATTAATTTTCAGTTATCTTCAGTTAATTTTGTTTTGTAGACTGGTGCAGCCATCTATTGGTCGGAACGGGAACGAAAAGTTAAATGCAAGTTTACTTCCAATTAATTTCATTTTCTTTCAAGTTGAGGGATAATTCATCAAAAAACTTTTAAAAAATCATTTATTAATACATAGAATTGTCAAGTTTATATGATTCAACAAAAAATTTATAAACATGGTATACAAAAAGTTCTTTTTATCTTGTAATTATTTTTGTGATCAATTTAGCTGTTGAGATCTAAATAGGAATCTTATTACTTAATCGTCGTTGGCATTAAGTTTGATATAAAAATTAAGATTTTCTACCCAGTTTAAAACATTTGAATAAAGGAATGGATTTTAACACGTTACATTAACCTTTCATTTTAACCATATTTGTACTTTTCATGTTTTTAAAATCAGATTTCACCAAAGACGCATTTATATTTCAAAGTTTATAGGACGATCTTTTGCTAGATATTCTTGTGAAGTACTCAGTTAAGTGTTTCTAACTCTACACCTGCAAATTTATGTAATTAAACATTTAAGACTAAACTAAGAAAATGCACGATTTTGAGTAAAATGATCTGAGTTTTGCAGTTTTCTGTTGTATCTATTATTTATTTCTTTAATAAACATATTTCTTCTACATATACACATTCTTTTATAAACATATCACCTAAGTTTAAGTTATTTATATAATTAACTATGGAATTCCATCAAAATCTGAAAGAATAGAAAATAATTTATCAGTTTCAAATAAAGTTCTCATTTTTTAAAATATGAGTCAAGACGTAGAAACAGTTTTGTAGACAGAATTATTAGATGACTCTGATTGTTTTCAAAATACTTTAACTTGTTTAAAGCTTCGATACCATTTAAAAACGGGTTGCTGTTTTCGTAACTTCAACACCATTTTTTCACCCCCAAAATATATTATTGAATTACTCTTTAGAAAATATTATCACTTAGGGAGAAAAGAATAAAAAATGTCTTTAAGATATTTAATATTTTTTTTTCAAAATTTGCTTCATAATATAGTATAATGGACGTATTTATATGTACCAATTTCATATCATTTATAGACCCTGTAAATTCTGATGAAATGTAGATTTCATGGTCAACTAGACTTTACCGTCATGTCTAGTTAAATTCTCTTTTAGTTTAGAAACTAGCACATAGCAACCAATAAGGGAATATTTGTATTTCAAGTTTAAAACTATTGTACTAGATATTAAAAAAAGTTTATATATAAGAAGCAGAAAAATATTTTGATTAATTTTGGGATTTGAAAGTTATAGCAATTGTAGTGCAGTACTTTACAGATGCGAAATATCGATAAGTGTAATGGGAATAATATTTTTTCGAGTTTCTCTAAATATTCTTCTTAAAATAAAACTGATAAAATATTCATGTAATTAGAAGACTTTTTATAGAAATTTTTTCAAGGTTTTAATTTAAAATTTGGTTTTTAAATACCTGTATAATAATGAAACAACTTGCTTATATTCTGCGTTTTTAGGAGAAACTACAGAGGCTGTTCACACATTTTTTAGACGATGTAAATTGCATTCACAAAACTAAATTACATAAAATTCTTGTGTTTTAAATGTTCTATTTGACATCCCTTATTCTGAACTATCTTTCGACACCGCAATTTCCAGGATAATAATGCCTTTTGAAGTGTCAGAAGAGGTATTCTATCCTATTCCTCCTGAACAGCTTTCCAGGGTCCTGTAAGGGTTTTGGGACGCCGTTTGGATAATGCAGATTTTAAAAGTCCGAAAGCACAAAAATCCATAGGTGATACATCGGGAGATTTAGTAGGGATATCAGCGAAGGGTATGGCCTTGATACCAGTTTTTTGTTCAATTTCTTTTAGGAAATTTACAGTGGATTTTGATGTATGACTGCTAGCTTTGTCCTGATGGAGTCTCACAGATTGATGTCACTGTGGGTAAAGCGATGGTATTTCATTCAGAAAAATTGGCGATAAAATATGTTCCTGATAGTATTTGGAGTTAATCTTGACATTTTTTTCCACTCTCTTTGCCGTTATAAGAAAAACCAGCAACAATCATGAATCCCTTAGAAAAACTTTCTTTCGATTCTTTGAACCATGTACTTAAATTTTTTTCTCCCCTTTTATGATAATAAATGGCTCTTTTTTTGTTGCAATCATTTAAATACACCCATGATTCATCTATTGTGACAATTGTTTTCCATTTTTCTTTGGATAAGTGTTTCTCATATAGAATTCTGCAGCGTGTCCTGCGTTCAGCGATATGATTTGGAAGAAGACGATGCACATTGCGTTTTTTCGCTTTCTTAAGATTTAAATCAATGTTTATAATTTTGTTTACAGTGGACACCGAGCATTTTAATGATTTTGCAACTGTCCTTTGACTAGGGGGATTTTCTTTTAACATTAAACAACGTACCTTTGCAATAGTCGAAGATGTCCGTTTTTTCCTTGGATACTTGTTTGGAATTTTTGTCCCACTTGCGGCTCCAATTTGACGTTTTTTTCTTTTCTTGTTGACGATATTAGCTATCGACGCTTTAGATATCACAAAACCATGACTCTCACATCGTTTTTGGATAACGGAGTATGCATATTTCTCTTCGGAAAGAGCATAAATGTAGCCTTCGAACCACTGCTTTGTTAAAAACGCCATTTTGAATAAAAACAAAACTTTCAAGCCGCAGAGGATAATTTTGACTTTTAAAAACATAGTACAATTGCAATTATTTCTTTTGCAGCAAACGATTTTTTATTACCGCTTACCAAAATCTATATATATATAAAACGCGTAGGTATGCGGCACAAAAATCGACGATATTTATACACTCCGAATGGCAACGGCTGCAACCACCAGATGTAAACATTAGCGGCCGTCCGCAATGTGCAACCTCGTGTCAACATGGATTTAACGCGCTGAAATCAGGAATGCTCGAAAGCGAGCTACACGATCAAGTGAAAATCGGGAACGGTTTCAATAAAGAAAGCGAAGAAGAAATTATTCATTAAGATAGAGCATAAATGATCGCGAGGTTAGGCTTAATCGTCACCGGCACAGCAACCGACAGCCAGTAATAGTTAATTTTCTACACTTTCTTCAGTACTTGCTGGATGTTTATTCCATTTTATAAGTGAAGAAATTTTCCCAACAATTTATTATTTGATATGATTAAATGGATATATCTGAATTGTGAACAATATTACATACAGAGAGTGATGTAATGCACACTATATTTGAGTACCTGCAGAATTTTTACTCAATTTTTTTAAGTGAAAAAAATTTCCCCCAAAAGTTTCTTATTTGATGTAATGATAAAGTTTAGATATCTTAATTTTCAAAAATAGTAGATGCAGAGAGGGATGCAATTTTTAAAATCATCGATGTTGGGTTTCTTAGTTTTATCTTTAACTCTGTTCTGAAGTAATGGAAATTCACACTTTTTAATCACGATGTTTTAGAATCAGCCTTACAGAGAATACCCCTTAACAACATATTTATGATGACAGGTAATGGTAACATTCCTTACATATGTTACTTTCAGTTAAGTTGTTTTGCAAAAGAAAATATAAAACTAAAAGCGACCATGCTGGTCGCGCAGCGGCTAGTCGTATAAAAAATGTACGAATAGCCTCTGTAGAAAAGGAAATTAAAGAAAAAAGCCTTTATTGTGATGAGTTTATTGGCTGCATGAAAAATAAGACTTATTAATGACTTAACAATTTATGAGTATTTGACGTCCTTTTGTTTAATTCTTCAATATAAATATAGGGTGCAAGTCTTGAAAAATACGTATAACGTAGAGGGGAATATTGAAATAATGAAAACACCGACCGTTTTTTCAGAACTTATTATTTATAAACTTTATATCAATCTTTGCTTTGCAAAACAGCATGAATTCGACGTAATATAGACTGATACAAGTACTATACATAAGATATTGTAATTTGGTGTCATTCATCCTTTAACATATATTCCAACTGTTCCAGTGATGTTGGTGAGGGAGAACGTGATCGAACCTTTCTTTCCAAATGCTTCCGAAAATGTCAAGTACCGTTAAGAACAGGCGATTGAGATGGCCAGAATAGGTGCTGTACCTTAACCTCATTCAGGGGGGGGGGGGGCTGAGGGGGCTGCAGCCCTCCCCCCTTTTAGGTAATGTTTTTTTTAATTTAAAGAAAGAACTCAAGATTACAAGAAGCAAAGAAATTAAAGTAACAAATTACCAGCACAAATAAAGTAAAGTAATAAATAACATGTAGAGCAAGTGCCAAGTTTTGGGGAAAAAAACGTTAAGTTTAAACGTACTTGTCGATTAGCAGTGCGCCAGTGCAGTGCATTTCACTTGAAGTTCAAGTCTAGTGTACAAAAATAGATACGCGGTCTCTGCGCCCCACCACCATTTGCCACATGCTACTGCTACGAAGGAAATGTTTATGAAGATTTTCTAGACTTTTTTGATTCCAGAAAACCCGTTGAAGCTTTTGAACAAGAAGAAGACTTAACTTATTTAAATGAACCATCCTTGACTGGTGAAGTGATAGGAAGTACTGTGCTGGGATTAATTAAAAAAATAATTTAGACCCAGAAGACTGTGTAGGAATAGCCACTGATGGATGTAGTACTGTGGTTTCTGGGGTAAAGGGAGCAGTGAATGCTGTGAAACGTGCTATGAACGCCACCCACTGCCCGTGCTTAAACCGTGCTTTGAATTTGACACTGACAAAGGCATCTAAGATTCAAGAGGTCAGAAGTGCAGTCGACACCATGGAAACAGTTATTTATTTTTTTACAGAAAGACCAAAGAGAAACTGTCTTAAAACAAAAATTAGGCAGACAGCTTATAGGGCTCTACCAAACAAGATGGGTGGAACGCCACGATAGTATCTATTTGTTTTGTTTAAACCTTCCAAAAATTCACGAAGTGCTTGAAGTTGTAAGTACTTGGAAAGAAACTGAAGCAGCTACCAAAGTACTGTCCCTTTTAAATAATACTAGCTGTTTGCCCGGCGTTGCCCGGTATTTATTTATCTCAATTTTTTTTATTACACATCAGGAAAAGGAATGGATTCTACATATAGTGTGAAATTTAAGTAATTTAATTTACAGGTATTTAAAAGTACACTGCTGGCCACTGTAAATGCAACACCCTGAAGGAAACATGCAAATAACATGAAATTTACAACACGCATTAGCGGAGGTGAGATATGCAAATGTTTAGAATTTCAGCGCAGACGCACATCACGCGCGCCTGTGGCGCCACTTCAAAGCGCTATTTAAGGCTTGGAGATTTCGACGATTTCAAGTTCGGCAATTGTGTTTTCCTTGTGGTTTTTTTAAAAAAAACGATCAATTATGCCTCGTCGAAAACAGCGATCATCTTTTGATCAAGTATCCGAGTTCGACAGAGAAAGGATAGTGGCCTACCGAGATTGTGGATTATCTTTCAGGGAAATCGGTAGTCGTGTTGGACGAAACCAAACAACTGTAATGCGGATATGTGATCGTTGGATGCAGGAGGGTACGACGGACCGGCGTGTTCGATCGCATCCACCTCAGCGCACCACTTCACGTGATGACAGGCAAATTGTGCGCATGGCAGTGACGGATCGCTCAGTCACATCACGAACCATAGCACAGCACATGCAGTCTGTAACGCATCATCCAGTGTCTGCGCGTACCATTCGACGCCGTTTACAGCAGAGTGGTCTGTCCGCAAGACGTCCATTGCTTTGTCTACCCTTGACGCAGAACCACAGACGTCTCCGCCGCCAATGGTGCGATGACAGAAGGATGTGGACGGCAGAATGTAATGAAATTGTCTTTACTGACGAGTCACGCTTCTGTCTGCAACACCACGATGGTCGCATTTGAGTCTGGAGACACCGTGAAGAGAGGATGCTGAACAGCTGCGTTATGCACCGCCACACTGGTCCTGCACCGGGTATTATGGTATCGGGCGGTATTGGATATCACTCTCGCACACCTCTAGTACGCATTGCCGGTACTTTAAACAGCCAGCGCTACATCTCCGAGGTGTTGGAGCCAGTTGTCCTTCCTTACCTTCAGGGCTTGCCCACAGCCATATTTCAACAGGATAATGCACGACCACACGTGGCACGCATTGTCCAACGGTTCTTCGTCAATCGCCAGATTGAATTGCTTCCCTGGCCGCCTCGCTCTCCGGATCTTTCGCCGATAGAAAACATGTGGTCCATGGTTGCTCTACGATTGACCCAGATTCTATCCCCAGCTGCCACAGCAGATCAACTTTGGCAACGTGTGGAAGCTGCTTGGTCTGCTGTACCCCAAGAACTCATCCAAAGTCTCTTTGAATCAATGCCGAGGCGTGTGGCAGCGGTGATCTCCAACAATGGCGGCTACTCTGGCTACTGATTTTGGCAGGAACCACACTTCACAGAAGTCTATAAATTTAATCATTTGATACTTGGTCAACATGTTATCTACAAAATAAATTTTGTTGTGATATCTCTTGTCTTTCTTGGTGTTGCAATTTGGGTGGCCAGCAGTGTAAATACAGTATACAAATGATAAAGGAAAATTACAAATTCACTCTATTATTAATTTAACTCAAAACTTGATTATAAACAACATTTTTAATTTCCTATATTCCCCTCAGTGACTCCGAAACTATGGATTCGACACTACTCTCGGTCATTTTGGACATTTTATATTCACCCTTTCTCCCCCGCCTCCCCCCCCCCAATACTGAGGAGGGCTGAACTCTCACTTAAACGGCATCGAAAGTGTCCTTATTCATATCAGTGACCCTGAAAACTATGGATTCGACACTATTCTCGGTCATTTTGGACCTTTTATATTCACACTTTCTTAACACCCCCCCCCCGCGTCCTCCTTAATGCTGAGGGGGGGGGGGCTGGAACTCTCACTTAAACGGCATCGGGAGTGTCCCTATTCATCTCAGCGACCCCGAAATCTATGCATTCGACACTACTCTCGGTCATTTTGGACATTTTATATTCACCCTTTCTTACCCTTCCGCCTCGCTTCCCCCCAGTGGGGGCTGAACTTGCACTTAAACGGCGTCGGAAGTGTCACTATTAATCTCAGCGACCCCGAAAACTATGGATTCGACACTAATATTAGTCGTTTTCGATTATTTTTATATGTGCCCCTGCCTCCCCTAGGGGTGTCTTACTCCCCTTCCCCAGTGTTTCCCGCGGGAGTGAGGCATCTGGGCAAAATTTCATCTCAATCGGATGGACCGTTCGGGAACGTATAAAGGACACACAAAGAAACATTCTCTTTTATATATATAGATAAGCACTAGTTCTTTCATAGCGTCTCTAGCAGACATATTAGCTATCACTCTTCCTCTAAGCCGGCTATTCCAAAAAAAGAGCATTGACCAAAAAGAAGCCAGTGAAGCCCTTCAATCCACTTGTTCTACCTTAGAACAGAGAAGATCAGAGTGTGAAGAATTTTACCATGATGTATATCTTGTAGCAACAGGTTTAGCTGAAGATGTGGGTCTTTGTCTCGTATTGCTCAAACGCAAAAAAACCGAACCAACCCCAACATTGTCGAGCCTGAGGCATACTACAGAGCGACAATTTACATTCCTATATTAGACAGGATTCTTCAAGATATCAAAGATAGATTCCCCGATGAAACTCCATGAACTATCAATCCTGATACCCACTTCGGTTGTTAAAATGTCCCCGACAAACCTAAGAGAATCAGCTAAGGTCTTGTTTTCTAGATTTAAGTTTGCTGTGGGGAACATTCCAAGTCATAGTGGAACTGTTTTTAGCAATAAAGTTGCCCTGTGGAAAACAAATAGTTAAATCAGCAAACAAAGACAAAAAATGACGAAATTCCAGATACAGGCATTGAAACTTCATCAAGTGTGACAAAGAGGTTTATCCTGAAATACACAAAATGATGAAGGTTTTTTAAACTCTGCTGGTTAGCACAGCTACTGCCGAGAGGTCCTTTTCAGTTGGACTGGATGAGAACAACCATGAGAGAGGATAGACTTGTAGCATTAGCACTGCTAAACATTCCCAGGGGAATTGCGGACAAAGTTTATGCAAAAAAAGTCGTAGATCGGTTTACTAAAATGAAGAAAAGGAAGTTGGACTTTGTTGTTTAGGCTAAAACTTGTTTTTGTCACCTCAAACCTAAGTAAAATTGTCCAAATATCAGTTTCTTTTACATGTAAAATTATCACAGCTTAGACAAAGTGAGCAATGTATTTTACTTTATTAAATATAACATATTAAATTTTTAATAGGTTGAATTATATTTTAAAATATTGTCTTTACATAATATAGCCTGATATAATCCTTTGTCCTCAGAAGTTTAAGATTTGAGACAATTTTGTAACATTTAATTTAAGTTAATTAGGTTTGAAATCATTAACATAACAATAGCATTATGAAAAATGTACCAATATGTTATAAAACTGTACCAAGATGTTTATTAATTAAAATAAAAATCCAAATGTATCGTGTTTGATTAAAATGCCATGGTTTTCATGCTACATTCATAGAGAATGTAATTTTTTTGGTTTGAAATAATATTTTAAGGGGCTTTTGAGGCACTTAAAATAGCCTAAAAAGAAGTTTTCAAACACTGTATATTAAAAAAAAATTTCTAGGGGAGGCCCCTCGGTCCCTCCGCTGCACAGGGGATATTCCATAACCTCCCGACTCCCCGGTCGGAAGACAGCCCCCCCCCCCCGGCTGGATGCGCCCATGGAACCACAATTTGACAAATTTCGCTCGATACACGGGTGCGCTACTGTCTTGGTAAATCGGATAGTCACAAGGGAATAACGCCTGCGCAGTAGGATGTACACTCTTAGACACATACACACACACACTAAAAAAAAAGACGCACCAAGAAGAGGTAATGCAAATTGGACACAAATTGATATGCATACAGGTTTTGACGGAAAATGCAAAATTTTAAAGTTTAGCAGCCAATGAAGGAAAATGAGACGCTGCAGCGCATCTTAACTGCGCAACTGGCAGGATATTAAAGAGGAGAAATTTCGATTCCAGATCATAAATTCTTTGCGAATTTTATTCCGTGTACTCAGGTAGACAGTAACTATGCCTCGCATACAGGGGCGCTAACAATATACACAGATGTCAGCATTTGAGAGAGGACGTGTGGTTGGGCTCCAAGAAGCCTGTTGGTCTAATCGGCGAATCGCTCGACATTTGGATAGGAGCGATGCCACTATTAGATGATGTTGGCAGGAATGGGTGAACCATGGCCGAAAACAGTGTCAAGGAGGAAGCGGTCGGTCTAGAAAATCGACAGAACGTGAGAACCGAGCAATCGTCAGAGCGGCACTCACAGCCCCATATTCCCCATTATCATAGATCTTACGTGCAACTGGTGCTTCAGTGACCGCAAGGACCATTTATAGGCGGCTCAGAGAAAGGGCGCTAAGCTCATGGCACACCTTGGGCCGACTACCATTGACCTCTGTACACTGACAAGCCCGTTAGCAGTGGTGTCGGGCACATTCGACCTGAAATGTCACTGACTGGAGTAGAATTGTCTTCAGTGATGAGTCCCGCTTCGAACTGAGCCCTGATGACCAGCGAATACGTGTCTGGAGGCAAATGGTCCTGGTCTCCCCGGACAGCGGTGGGATATCAACCTGACTGTCTTCCGCCCTACAGCCGACAACCAGAAGTGATGGTCTGGGGGGGGGGGATATTTCATTTCATAGCAGGATCCATTTGGTTGTCATCCGCGGCACCCATACAGCACAGCGGTACGTCGGCAATATTCTACGCCCCGTTGTGTTGCCCTTCATATCATGCCATCCTTCATATCACGCCAAGATAATGCCCGCCCGCACGGCTGCTTGTCTTCGTGCTTGCCCAACTCTATCTTGGCCCACAAGGTCGCCGGATCTCTCCCCCATTGAGTACGTTAGAGCATTATGGGCAGGGCTCTCCAACCAGCTCGGGATTTTGACGATCTATTGCATCAATTGGACAGAATTTGGCACGATATCCCGCAGGAGGACATCCGCCACCTCTATCAATCAATGCCAAGCCGAATAACTGCTTGCACAAGGGTCAGAGGTGGACCAACGCGTTATTGACTTTTTCCATTTGTTAAGCTCTTTCTCTTAAATAAATCATCCAATTATTCTAAAATTGTAATCATTTGTTTTTCTGTACATGTACATCACATCTACCGATTTTCGTCCCATTCGGATAACTCCTTCCTTTTTTTTTTCCCTTTTTTTTCTTTCTTTTTTTTTTTTTTTTTTTTTTTTATTTTTTTTTTTTTGAAGAGTGATTACGTAAGCCTCCTGTTAATGTAATTGGACAGGATTCGTGAAGAGTAGTAAAAAAAGTTGATCAATAATTTACTTACCACACACTTAGATTTACTTACAACACCGATTAAATAATACTTTTATTTAAAAGACGAGAGAGCACAGATTGAACTACACGACGGCATCACATCTCCTTCTATAGGACTGGAAATATTTAGATTTTACTATCCTGTTGCATCTGCGGCAATACTATGTTTGTTGCATATCAACGGACATCTATATCCCTCGTGAGATCGGTGGTTACCTAGGAGAGCATATATTTTCTTTAAATCAGTTTTAAGAAGATTAATAACACTCTTTCGCAGCACGTGCAGCCAAGGGGTCCAAAAACCATTTTTCATAAGCTGACACGCAAGCAACTGACTTGCGGCTAGCTGCACGACGACTGTCTTTACACACAGTTCTAGAACCGGTCAGCCAAAAAAAAAATAATAATAATTGCCACTATTTTTCTGATGCCATCTTTACCAATATAAACTTTTGGAGCAGAGGAAAGTCAATTCGCATTCATTGACGAA
The DNA here is from genome assembly GCA_907164885.2 of Dolomedes plantarius. Lineage (NCBI taxonomy): Eukaryota > Metazoa > Arthropoda > Arachnida > Araneae > Dolomedidae > Dolomedes > Dolomedes plantarius. The sequence goes on from OU015496.1 coordinate 138,729,606, forward strand.
CCTCTGGGGGTCGTATTGTTCAAAGAAAACCAATTCCCGAGACAGTCCGTAGAACATCGACTTCCCTATCTACTCCTGTGGGAGCCCAGAGTCCTAAGTCTATGTTTTCATAACACCTCTGATGGCACTTGTCTGAAGAACAATTGCTGATTCTAGGAGATTCATACAGCATCCGAGAGTCTCCGCCATGCTTGACAGTGGACGCTAAGCAGTTAGAACCTTATACTTCGTTAGGTGTTCGCTAAACGCATACTCTGCCAGTGAGAAAATGGTGTGAAGCGTCATTCATCCGACCAGATGACACGTATCCAATCCAGTTTTTATGTTCGTAGGACCATTTGACAAGTTTTCTTGCACTTATGTCAATAATGAGTGGCTTCTGGTTGTAGTCTTCTTCACTGTTTCTCATTGGGAAATCGCAGAGTCCTAGATGCTTAAAAAAATAAATAAATAAATAAAAATAATAATAAAAAGTCTCCCAGTTACCTATGATCGTCAGAGAGGTTCAGGGATAAATGATGAAATTTTTAAGGAATGGTTTTTAAAAAACCTTTATTCGACAAATCAAAAAAAATATCAGAATTCAGTCGATAAAAAGGGACAAGTATTATTAGTGATAGATAACGAACTTCACATCCGTCAGTAGAATGCTTTAACCAATTTGATGAATTGGTGACAGGTAAATGTCTTCCTTCTATTCTTGACAGCTTTAATTCAACCGACGGATTAAGGTGTAATAGAAACACTAAAACGCTTGTCTCGCAAACAGCCCCTTCGACGCCTCTCTTTGTCAAATGATCATAAAGGCGAATCTGTATTAAGTCTTCTTAGGAAAAATAACTTAACTGAATGTTGCTACATGGTTGCAGAAAATTGGAATTCTATAGAACTGACTTTGAATCATTCATTTGTTAAAATTTTAACAGACAGGAGGAAAATTCAAATAAAAATAGTCTTAAAGCATAAACCAGTAGTGCACAAAATGTTTTCGACCACTGTCTTTAAATAAAAATCACTCGACCCCAATGGAAATTTTTAGATACGTATCAGGAAAATTAGGGAAATGTTCCCCCAAAAAATAGAAAAAAGAAATAATCAAATTTTGACAAACAATTTTAAAATAAATGAACTGAAGATTTTGGGTATTTATTTACTTTGCATAATAACAACAAAAAAGTCTCGTTTACCTCTGCATCCCTTTTTGGCACATCTCATGTGACTAAGGGCCTGTTCACATAGAATTCGTCAGTGTCAGAGTTACTCGTATTGACATATTTTAAACCAATCGCAGACCTTAAAAATTTTGTGGCTAATCGTTTGGAGGTTTGTAATTGGTTAAATATATTTCAATACAAGTAACACTGACACTGGCGGATTCTAAGTGAACAGGCCCATAGACTTCATACTTTAATATTAATATATATTTGTATTTCATATAGATAAAAATTTTAAAAACTGAAATGATTCAAATGAGCATGATTCAGAGCATGATTTCAAAATTATAATCTTCATAATAAAACATAGAAAATCATAAATTTCATTTATTTTATATGAAACTAAAACAGAAAAAATTTAATGGAAAGGATGAATCTGGACCTCAGATAATATATGTTCAATATTTGAGAGTGCTACTCTCGTATAAACTTCCAGGTTAAGTCTTAAACATTGTGTAGCTTTTGAAGCTACTAATTTAGAAAATCCAGTGTATGGCAGATAAGGAGAAGCACATGGAAGCAATGTTAGTATAGCCTTTTACTGATGGAGTTTTTATTGTAAGATTGTTTGACACCTTATTTAAAGGGTCTGGCACCTTTTAACTGCTGCAAAAGTCGACAAACACATCCCTATTTTCGATCAGCTATAATTATAAAACTTATTTTTAAAGCAAAATTAAATTTTTACTGCGTGTTTAACTATCTTCTTTCTTTGAATATGTAGCATCAATACCTTTCTAGATTCAACAGTAAGTTTTTAAATAATTAAAATTCTAACAATTGTTTTTTCACAGTTATCTGATTGCGCACAGCATTACACATTTATTTTAATGAATATACACAATTTTTTTAATTCAAAATAAAGTAATATAATGTGTCTTTGAAATGACGAACTATGAAGTGAAAATTATATGTTCTTCCTAGAAAAAAAAAGAATAAAAAAATTTTTTTTTTGAAATTTCAAAAATTTTACTTGTAAATTTAGCTGAAATAAAATTTTTATCATCAAAATAAAATAATAGTTCGTCATTTTAATCATACCTGACTGTATTACATGTGTATCAAATTTAATTGTTGTATGGTTAACCATTCAAAAGATATCATGTGTGAAATGACCAAATACACACATTTTCAGAAATTGATTTTAAAGTGTAAAATTGTTTAAAAAGCTATAAATATATATTTGTCGCTCCCAATTTTTTTTTCTAAATTTCATTTTCCTTAACACTATCATACCACATATTTTTTTATGTATAAAAATATAAATAAGAATATTAAACATAAGTAACAATAGAAAATTTAAAGCATATTCTTAATTAATCAATTCGGTATGATATAAATCCACTTCAGTGTCCGCGGCCCCTCAAATTTGTTTCGCAACCCCCCTTTGGGTCGCGACCCATAGTTTATGCACCCCTGGCATAAACTATTAAGGTAATTAAACACGTTTCAATAAGTGAAAAAGGCAATAAAGATGTCGATGGGTGGTTAATTTGTGACGTAGATGATCAAGGATTCCAAACCTTAAACGTCGACGAAATGAAAAAAAAGAAAATGAAAGTCGAGGAAGAGGGTCAAGAGAGGGGAAACAAAAATACTATTGGGTTACCTCATAATGAAGCCTTTCAGTGTTTAGACACTGCTTTGTAACTGTTGAAAGACAGGATGAGTGCAACTCAAAAAAACTTTTATGCTTGAAAAGTATTCGCTGTTTGGCAGCTACGGACAGAAGAGCGACGTTTAAACAAACCTCTATTACAGATATAAGAAAATGATATAATATAATAAAAATAATGCTATTTATTATGTACTTGTCATATATGAGAAACTAGATGAAAACGCGCACTTCGCTACGGAGTACATTCAAATTAAATACAACTGTCAATGTATGCAATTAATGCCAAAAAATAAATAAATAAATATATATATATATATATATATATATATATATATATATATATATATATATATATAATAAACACGACGATCAATGTATACAATTGATGTAAAAATATATATATATATATATATATATATATATATATATTCATAAATCGTAAGGGATATTTTTATAGACAAAATAATGTAGAAGAAAAATATTCAAATTAAGTGTAATAGGACATACTAAAGAATATAGTACAGTTTGAGGAACATAATATCTTTTATTGTATTTTAATATTGATTTGGATAATGTCCAATCGTCTGCCGCATTAGCAATAAAATTTTTTTTTTCTCTACTTAGTTGTTATGCACGTGACGATAAATTTATTTAAAGTACCAGAAAAATAAATCACGTGATCAGCATTTAATAAATTAAATTCTAAAAATTAATCTTTAAAAATTCACCAAAAATCAGAAAATGGAGGTAAAGATTCGAAAAAGATTTCATTTTAAAGGAATTTTTATGATCTTTCTCGTGATATAAATTTTATAACCCTCAAATTATTATTTTAAATGCAAACTTAAAAAAAGTTGCTAAAACAGCTTAAAAATTTAATTTTAAAAAATCTAAGAAGAATTTTTCAAAAATCTTTCTTAGTGCACCCCTACACTATAAGAAGAATCGCCATGTAAAATTTCAGTCCTTTAGGTCCAGCGTTTTGGTCTGTGCGTTGTATGTCAGTCAGTAAGTTAGTCAGTTATGGAACTGTTTTATATATATAGATTATTGTGATAAATTAATAATTATAAACTTATTAAAAAAATTTTTTTTTAAAGAGATAATTTTTTAAATTCTATATTCTGGAATTTTCGTTATTTAGACCAGTAATGGGCAATCTTTTTTTCGACAGCGATCCCGTTTCTTTAAATAAAAAAAATACCGCGACTCTAATGGAAATTGATTGGTAATAGTAATTTTGTTTTAATTAGGAAAATGTTAACAAAAGAATAGAAAAGTGAAATAAGCTGATTTTGAAAAACTAGTTAAAAAACAATGAAATATTTTGAGTATATATTTGCTTGCAAAATAAGCAATATATAAAAAATAAATCTCTTGATAACCCTTTACACTTGTTTTTGACAAATCTCATGAGACTAATACTTCATATTTTAAAATTAATATATTTTTGTATTTCTTTTAGGTAAAAATTAACGAAAATTGAAATTTAAAAGAGTAAAGATTTCAAAATTATAACCTTCATATTAAAACACTGAAAATTATAAATTTCATAATATTTATATAAAGTTAAAATAGCAAAAAAAAAATTAGAAGGGTGAGCCTGGACTTCGGATAATATTTGTTTAATATTTGGTAAAATACTTGAAAGACCTACTCTCATATCAGCTTCTACGTTAGGCCTTGATCATTGTTTGATTTTTATAGCTTTTAATTCTGAAAACCCAGTCTCACACAGATAGGTAGAGGCGAATGGAAGCAATGAAAATAGAGCCTTGTAATACTATTTGAAACCTTATTTAACAACATCATATATATATATATATATATATATATATATATATATATATATATATATATATATATATATATATATATATATATATATATATATATATATATATATATATATATGACAAAGTTGAAAGTGAAAAACCAGTATATGCTCAAAACCACTACTGCCAGGAACTAAAAATATGAAAAGGTAAGTGAAAAATAGGTTTTTGACAGCATCTTTTCATTAACGGTGCCAATACTGTCTAAAAACCAATGGATTGTTTCTAATAAGTATGATCTGAGAAATAAACATACTTAGATACCGTACAATCCATAAGAAACAGAAGTAGTGAATAATCAGTTGCTTTATCATAGAACGCCAAGCCCGGCGCCTGGCAAAGTGGAAGTTAAGTTAATGAGATCGCTAGAAGACTGACGTCACAAACATTGTAACCATGGAGCAAATGGAAACACAGAAGCAGACTTACTAAGGATACTGTGTTATAGGACTAAATAACCCAAGTTAACTTAGACATTTATTATGACTAAGAGTTATTATTATTTATTATTATAATTACACTAGTTTTTAATTTTAATTTTACTTTTTAGTAGTTATTTACTATCATTAATCATTTAGTTTTGTATTACTAATTAATAGCAACAGATCATGCTATTCATTAAATCTAAAACAACCAATTATGTGCTTGGAAAGACTATCAGGGTAATAATTACGTTTTAGCACTACTAACAATTCTAAAATATGCTTATGCCTATTGTCCTTAGAACAAAGCCTATTTATTCTTACTAGTTGATTAACAATAATATTATTAAATACAGATTTGTGTAAGCATGTTAAGTAGTTTTGAAATTTAACAATATTAAAGTCATATTCTATCATATAGTAGATCAAAAGTAAAATTACTATGAGAATTTATTTTTGTGTTTATATCTAAAAAGTTTACATTAAGTTTATCGTGGCTACTTAGTATTAGTTCTAGATTAAGAGGGTAAAAATTTAAGGCTATATTATTATTACTTTTATTAATTACAATTATGTCATCAAGTATAAATTGGCTAGCATACTGCAAGCATTTCCACCTTGTGGTACTGTTATGACTGCTTCAAGATTAAATTAAATTAAAGCAGTTTACAGAAAACAACTTCCCCGCAAGGAGACAACCTAAAATTGACCTCAAAAACAACATCTCCAAAATCAGAAATAAAACTTGCTGCCATAGAATTAAAATGAGGGAAGATGAAAAATAACACTCAAATTCAAATGACCAAAATAAAGGCTTGACAATTATATTTTTAAACTTAACAATATTTTATTCAGACATTACATGATTTAACGATACAATAATTATTACCCTCAAGACCATCCTCATCATAAATTAAATCTACACTTATCCATTTCCTTATTTATATATATATATATACCTATAAATACATTAATCACAATGGTTACACGCACATATTACATGAGACGGGTGGCTGGTGACCAGTAGGTATGTAACACTTTATATGAGCTCATAATAAATATAAAAAAAATTGCATATTACCTAAGCTGATTTTAAGCTAGCTATAAAAAAAGGGTGAGAAGAAGGAAAGAAAGGCACATAGGAGAGATCAAAGAAGGAAGGCAATGCCACGTAGACTAAGGCCTCTCAGGATCTTTCGTAGCAAGCATTCTTCATGGATTCCAATTGGTGAAAACCGCTTCTAAGACGCAAAAAGGGTGACGTCGTTCCATGGAGCCCCCGGCGAAGAAAAAACGTCCGATGCTCTCAGTCCGCTTAAAAAACTTTTTTTTTCACCCCCGCATCGCTTCCGCCGTAACAAGGGATAAACTTAAAATAATCCCACCTCGCGCCGAGCACTGAGGCCAGATGATTACTTCGAACGCCTATACTCTTTCATATTTGTGGAAGTTAAATGCCCAATTACTTTTTTCTTCTATTATTTCTTGGTCTCGGGTTAGATTTTAGTCAATGATTTATTTGTTTTCTTGCACGGCGGACCCCGCCGTTCACAGCACTGTATTCTTCCGCGGGCGGGACGGACGGATAAACGGGCGATGGGCAAGTCATCAACATTCCAAAGATCTGTTACAAAGATCTCTGCTTCTCCCCTATATCGAGGGCCCTGGGAATGTGAGAGACGAGAAAGGCGCACAAGAAAGTATTGAATAACTGCTTAGCAACAGAGAGAAAGAAGTGTACCAAAGAATTTACAAAGTTTTAAGGGGAAAATCGAATACAAGAACATTTACCTTTAAACATAATAATTTAAATTTTTAACTACACACCAGCCAGCCAACAGTACAAATCAGCCACCTTACAATTTTCTATTGTAATTATTATTATTATTATTATTTTTATTTAAGCGCAACTGCAATAACAAGTACTTCTTACATTAAATAACAACTTTAAACACATAACCACTGCGAGGAGTGTTGAACAAGACCAATACAATTCCTTAATTGTAGCACAACAACAGACATAACTTCCAACTATTACATATTACAAGCAAACATACAAATATCCCTAAATGACAAGTTTGAGGGTTCTAAATGAATCGTAACAGTACACCTTTAACCTGTAAGTACACTGCTGGCCACCCAAATTGCAACACCAAGAAAGCCAAGAGATATCACAACAAAATTTATTTTGTAGATAACATGTTGACCAAGTATCAAATGATTAAATTTATAGACTTCTGTGAAGTGTGGTTCCTGCCAAAATCAGTAGCCAGAGTAGCCGCCATTGTTGGAGATCACCGCTTCCACACGCCTCGGCATTGATTCAAAGAGACTTTGGATGAGTTCTTGGGGTACAGCAGACCAAGCAGCTTCCACACGTTGCCAAAGTTGATCTGCTGTGGCAACTGGGGATGGAATCTGGGTCAATCGTAGAGCAACCATGGACCACATGTTTTCTATCGGCGAAAGATCCGGAGAGCGAGGCGGCTAGGGAAGCAATTCAATCTGGCGATTGACGAAGAACCGTTGGACAATGCGTGCCACGTGTGGTCGCGCATTATCCTGTTGAAATATGGCTGTGGGCAAGCCCTGAAGGTAAGGAAGGACAACTGGCTCCAACACCTCGGAGATGTAGCGCTGGCTGTTTAAAATACCGGCAATGCGTACTAGAGGTGTGCGAGAGTGATATCCAATACCGCCCCATACCATAATACCCAGTGCAGGACCAGTGTGGCGGTGCATAACGCAGCTGTTCAGCATCCTCTCTTCACGGTGTCTCCAGACTCGATTGCGACCATCGTGGTGTTGCAGACAGAAGCGTGACTCGTCAGTAAAGACAATTTCATTCCATTCTGCCGTCCACATCCTTCTGTCATCGCACCATTGGCGGCGGAGACGTCTGTGGTTCTGCGTCAAGGGTAGACAAAGCAATGGACGTCTTGCGGACAGACCATTCTGCTGTAAACAGCGTCGAATGGTACACGCAGACACTGGATGATGCGTTACAGACTGCATGTGCTGTGCTATGGTTCGTGATGTGACTGAGCGATCCGTCACTGCCATGCGCACAATTTGCCTGTCATCACGTGAAGTGGTGCGCTGAGGTGGATGCGATCGAACACGCCGGTCCGTCGTACCCTCCTGCATCCAACGATCACATATCCGCATTACAGTTGTTTGGTTTCGTCCAACACGACTACCGATTTCCCTGAAAAATAATCCACAATCTCGGTAGGCCACTATCCTTTCTCTGTCGAACTCGGATACTTGATCAAAAGATGATCGCTGTTTTCGACGAGGCATAATTGATCGTTTTTTTTTAAAAAAAACCACAAGAAAAACACAATTGCCGAACTTGAAATCGTCGAAATCTCCAAGCCTTAAATAGCGCTTTGAAGTGGCGCCACAGGCGCGCGTGATGTGCGTCTGCGCTGAAATTCTAATCATTTGCATATCTCACCTCCGCTAATGCATGTTGTAAATTTCATGTTATTTGCATGTTTCCTTCAGGGTGTTGCATTTACAGTGGCCAGCAGTGTATATACTATTATTGTGTACTATATAATTATGTTTTGTTACAAAATCTAAGAGACTATTGAAATGAGTAAGATTAATTTATTTGTTTAAGTATTGAATATAATTTTTTTACTAACGTTATAATTACTCTATTTAAATCAATTATATTGATATTGTTGAATAAATCTTTAAAATCAAAAGAGACAATAAATTTACAATTATTTAATGTTTGTAGTTTTCTAACCAGACTTAAGCTATTATCTATTATACCACAAACACCAGAAGTTATTATTTTATAGATTAATTTAAGGTAATTTAATAGTAAAACACTTGCCTTAGTAGCATAAGTGCTGTGACCACAGGTGACAGCTCTAAAAGCAATAGGTGTTTTATGAAACTTAGGAACTAAACTAAGATAAGGAAAGTGAAAGTTATCTGCTGTTATACCTAGTGGTTTATATTTTGCAATAATTTTCTGAATAATTACACAGGTAGATTCTCTCAAAGGCTGAAAAAGATCACTATTGTCTAACAGTTTTTTTAAACGTATAGCAAAATATTTTTTACAAATAATTGCATAATTGTTAGCAGCTTTATCTATATATGTTATTATAAAATACTCTTGTAAGTTTTTTATAGCATCTTTTAAGTTTTTATTAGAGTGATTAAAGAAATTACTGTTATTAGGTAGTTTAGAATGTACAAGCTTCAGTAAATTAATTTTCCAAAGATTGAAGGCTTCTGTTGGGATAGAATAATTAATAGCTATTTTATAAATAAATTTATCTAAATCAGCATTTAAGATATTTACTATCTTTTTATTATTAAAAGTACTAGGTAATCGATATTTAGTTCCCAAATTCATCCACTAACGCAGTGCTAAATTATCAACTATATCTAAATTGCCTGTTATTACATGACCATGTGCTGTGTCAACATAACTATTGTATTTGGGCAGATGACATAAACAATTTAAATTGATAGATTGAGAATAATATTTTGAAACCTGATTAAAAATAAATATACGTCTACCCAAAGGCAGTGTATATTTAAATGCACATTAAATTTTTATTTGTTTTACTGGAAACATATCATGTAGTTTATCAAAAATACAATTGAAATTTATATTATTTAATTTAGGGTTAGTAAAATGTATAACACAATAAGTATTATTTGCAATGTCATATTTTTTAAATAAGTTTATTTTTCAATGATTAGCTCGTGTTAATAGTAAATCATATACCAAATGCTGAAAATGACAATTCTTCAGTTTAGTACTTAAAAATAGATGATAAAGCTTAATGATATTTTTTTTATTGACAGAAAAAATCCAAGCTTTTAATTTTTTGTATTGATAATTATTTATAAACATTTCTTGAAACTTTAATATAGCATTTTTGTAAAAATTACCTTCAAAAGTCTTACTTTTGTTATTATTTTTACCTCTTTTAGTTCTTTTTGCTATCTTAGTTTCTTCAATTAGTTGTGGGTAAATAGGATTAGCTGACTTATAAGTAAAATTGAACTTAACTATATTTTTCTGCTTATATAATTGATTAAGGCCATATGGAAAAATAGTTTTATTATTTTGCATATATATATTTTCATTTTTTTTTATGTTTTATGAGAAAATATTGACTTTTTCATCTTCAGATTACGATAACTCGCCAAAAAATGATCGTAGAATTTTGATCTTTTTACTATCTAAGACTACAGACATTTCTCTTTCAAACTAGACCTCATCTGTTTAAAAATATTTTAAAACAGACTAATATTTTCATCAATAAATGAAACACAGTTTTTCAAGAAATATCGTCCCATATGTGGATGTAATATCGATGCTCCTCGAGTTTTTATCTTACAAAAAAAAATATTTACATCATCTAGAAGCTGAAAGCTTTCTTATTCCTATAAACCTCATTTCAAGTCTCTATCTTAAAATTTTGATTTTTAATTGAATTTTAAAACTGATAACAGTGATGAAAAGCCCTTCGCATAAGGGTGACAATAGTAAATGGTTGGAAGCTGTTGCATTGCCCGAGAATCACCCCTATGTATCTCGCTATTAGCCCTAACAGAGGAAAGATGTAAAAATAATTTAAAAGAAACTAAAATCAAATTCAGTTTATATTATACTAGCGGCCCGTCCCGACTTTGTCCGGGTTGAACAAAATATTATACCAATAAATTTCCAGTAGATAGCCAATAAATTGTAAATCTTTTTTTACCTTAAATATCCAATAAAAAGCGTAGTTCCAAATGTAGTTTTCTTCAATAAACCCTTTAACGTTGCCAGTTTCAAAAATCCTTTTTGTATTTATCAATACCTCCTCTACTTGAATCTTTAAAATATTACAACCTTTTCCTTACTGGGTGGGATAGCATATATCCGAAGCACATACTCTCGAAAAATACAGTGTGATGTCGGCAGAGATATAGTCTCGAATTTCACTTCGTTGTGACTTTCCTAACGGCTTTGCCCCCAAAGAAAATTGTGTGACATTCTGGGAACGGAGGGTGAATCTGGCAAAAAAGGACTGAATAATAATCTTTTGTCGTTCTAGCTAGAGGCTATTTCTTTTCAGACAAGAGGCATCAGAAGGGCGGTTCCCCCGCGGTTCATACATTTTCAGCCTTTTGAGAGATGAAAGAGGCACGGGGTACCGATGAACTACTATTGAAATTCTTCTGCAATAGTAAGAAAGCAATTAACCACTCTTTCCCCTGACCCCCCACGCTGAATGTCCCACAAGTAAAATGGGGATAGGAAGTAGATAACATTTTCCCATTCTAAAGAGCGATTTCGAAAAACAGACCCCGTAAGCTAAAGGGTGTTGCTATGGTTACTTGACTGCGGTTGACAAAGGAAAAGTTGTAAGGTACATTGTAATGTACAAAAGTTGTATATTACCCTCCACATACAAAATCTGCTCTCTCTCTTTATATATTATTATAGAAGTATAGATACACATTGGTATCTCAAAATTAGAGTAAGAGATGAAATAAAAATACAAAAATAAAAAAAGGATTTTAAGTAAAGAATGTTTTTTTAATTATTTTAAGCACCTAAAATAGTATTCAAATTAATATTACGTTACTTAATAATTAAAGTTAATTTTTTAAAAGAAAAAGGCGTGCCGGAGAACGGCTTGTTTCAAACCGCTAACGTCAGAACAGAAGCCCACCGCGATAGCACCACGCTAAGGATAATTCGAACCTTCGTTACAAAATGTGGTAGAGGACAGTAGCGGTAACAATGGAAATTGTTAGGATTAAGCCCCTAACTCTATTTCTACTGATCAGATATACATAATATATAGCCTATGTCCATCTGGAATAATGTACATTTCAAACAGTGAAAGAATTTTTCAAATAGGTGCTGTGGTTCTGGAGATTACCCTCCACGTACAAAATCGCTCTCTCTTTATATATAAGTATAGATATAGATATAGATTATAGAAGTATAGATACACATTGGTATCCCAAAATTAGAATAAGAGATGAAATAAAAATACAAAAATAAATAAAGGATTTTAAGTAAAGAATGTTTTTTTAAATTATTTTAAGCACCTAAAATAGTATTCAAATTAATAGAAAAAGTAATTCTTTGAAAGAAAGAGGTGTGCTTGAGACCGTAGTTTTATTCAAAAATAAAAAAAGGATTTTAAGAAAAGAATGTTTTTTTAATAATTTTAAGCACCTAAAATAGTATTCAAATTAATAGAAAGAGGTTAAGAGTTGAAATAAAAATACAAAAATAAAAAAAGTATTTTAGGTAAAGAATGTTTTTTTTAAATCTTCAAATTTTTTTTAAATAATATTCTTAAAATGATATTCAAAATAATATTACGTTAGTTAATAATTAAAGTTAATTTTTTAAAAGAAAAAAGCGTGCCGGAGAGTGGCTAGTTTCGAACCGCTAACGTCAGAACAGAAGCCCACCGCGATAGCACCACGCTAAGGATCGTTGAAAACTTCAGCACAAAAAGCGATAGACTACAGTAGCGGTAACAATGGAGATTGTTAGGATTAAGCCCCTAACTTTATTTCTACTGATCAGATATACATAATATATAGCCCATGTCCATCTGGAATAATGTACCTTTCAAACAGTGAAAGAATTTTTCAAATAGGTGCAGTGGTTCTGGAGATTACCCTCCACGTACAAAATCGCTCTCTCTTTATATATAAGTATAGATTCTTTTATCCGTTTTTACTAACGAAGTTCTACTTTCGGTTTAATTTTGAATCAAACGATATGTTTTATAATGGCTATAACATTTCTTCTAAATCACCTAGAGAAAAAAGAAAAACAGTTTTGGAAAGAGGAAGGTCCAAAGTATAAGAAACACAAATTTTAAAAAAAAATTCGACCAATTGTCGAAAATCGATGTTTTCAACGTAGTAGGTCACGTTAATATCACATTGCAATAACAAATATTTTTTCACGAGTAAGCCTTATTAGGGGCCCGTACGAAAAGCGAGCGCAGCGAGCCTAGGGGCAAAGCCCCTTATATATATATATATATATATATATATATATATATATATATATATATATATATATATATATATATATATATAAATATGCCGGGTGGCCATAATTAAACAGACAGTGCTCACAGTGTTCTGTAGCGCGGTCTATTTGCGAGAATGACGCCACATTTTGTAGGAAGATTAAACAAGACGGGGGACGAAGGATTCCGCGAAAAAATAAATTAGTTCCAAAAGTCACCGCTAGGGGAATATTTGGCACTGTGTAATAGAAAATAGAGTGTTAACAAATGCAAATCAATACGGAATAAATTTACCTTTTATTATGCACATTTTCTTATTTAGTTCAAGTGCAATACGGCAACACTTTTATAAAAGCATAACATCTACATAAACACCGATAAAGTCTCGTGATCTGCAATATCACGTACGCTGAGCAGAAGAAGTTCTTTATTCAAATTTCACGTTACATCCATTGGCACAGTGCCAGCTGCTTGGGTTTTAAAAGGCAATGTGTTACGATTCGAATCAATCGGATTGAAAGTTTATGTGCAATGTCTCCTTCTTTAGTCGAGCGTGCGTTACTGGTCAAATTCTTTTACCTCAACCAGTGCAACGCTTCAGCCGCTCTTCGTGCTTTTAGAACGCACAAAAAAATGCGTAAAGGTAACGGTCCTGTGTCAGTTAATGGGCTAAAAGCAATGGTTGCGACGTTTGAGAAAACAGGTTCTCTGAAGGTTCAGTCAGGCAGAGGACGAAAACCTGTACCACAGGATACAATCGAAGCAGTTGCCACGGCGATTGTTGACAGAGGACCAGACAATATTGCTGCCACCTCTAGCGCTAGTGGATAAGCTCGGAATATGGATATGCCTTACAGTACGGTATGTAAAATCTTACGAAAGATTATCAACTTCTGTCCGTACAAGATCAGCCGTGTACAGGAGTTACTGTACCCCGACCATGATAAGCGATTGACTTTTGCTCTCACCTTTCTTGCCAGAATGGAGGTGGATGATGCTTGGCCGTGGAAAATCTTATGGGGAGACGAGGCCCACTTTTACCTGCATGGAACTGTGAATACCCAGAACTGCCGAATTTGGGATGACAAATCACCACATGCAGTCACAGAAATTCCCTTACATTCACCAAAGGTAACTGTTTGGTGTGGGTTCACAGCGGAAATTATAGTAGGTCCATTCTTCTATGAGAACATTCCATTACACAGAGCCAAATATTCCCCTAGCGGTGACTTTTGGAACTAATTTATTTTTTCGCGGAATCCTTCGTCCCCCGTCTTGTTTAATCTTCCTACAAAATGTGGCGTCAGTCTCGCAAATAGATCGCGCTACAGAACACTGTGAGCACTGTCAGTTTAATTATGGCCACCCGGTATATAAATATATATATATATATATATATATATATATATATATATATATATATATAGGTGGTTATCAAAATAATGGAAACAGTAAGAAACATCATGAAAAACTTTATTAATACCAGGCAGGATCACCTTTGTCATGTGATACCACCTGATTCCCCTTGGAATTGGATTATACAATTCACAAATAGTGGTCAAGAATATAATATACCATTCTTCGGGGGAAAATCATGAAAGTCCCTGTAGAGATGTTGTGGTGGATGTCGATGCCTTTATCTATCCGCTTATACAGATCACAGTGCTTGGATTATTTATAGTCGGGGGATTGTACAGGGCAAGATAAGATATTTGACTTCTTTTTCATGCTCTTCAAACCAATACTTGATAGATTTAGCTGTATGTATATGGGGATTATCATACCGGAGAAAGCCATCCCCTGCAAGAAACAATGTTTGCACCATAGGATGGACTAGTGAGCTAAAATTTCGACATAGTCCTTCTCATTCCTTTTAGGGTTACCATAGGGCCTGAAGAAAACCATCATATGTCATCCCAAACCCTGATAGATCTACCTCCATGATTGATAGTTGAGATGAGACAGCCAGAAACACGCTTGTGTAGGTGTTCTCCAGATATACGCACGTCTTCTTGCGAGGAACAATGAGAAAAATAATTCGTCGGATCAAATGCCGTTTTTCGACATATTACTCGAGCAGTATTTGCGCCCGTGGCACTATTGTGGACGATATTTTGTATTGGCATCTATTACAAGTGGCTGGGGAATAACTACTCTTCCGTAAATGCTTTGTTTGTGAAGTTCCCTTCTACCTCTAATGGTTGATACCAGAACATGCAGATGCCGATTGATCTCTTCGGTTATTTTGGTTGCAGTTGTTTTCTTTCTTCATGTCACAATCCGCTTCAATACCTCGTCCGTCTCTTTCACTCAGCTCTTCCTTTCGTCCACTATTCTGTGTGGCAAAGGATGTTTTATCGTGCATTCTGTATGCTATCATGTCTTTAGATATCATAGCTCGAAAAACACCCATTATCCTGGGGGTTGCAGTAACAGATACTCCAATTTAAACGCGCTCCAACAATTTGCCCTTTTCACAAGGTCTGCAAGGTTTGACATTTACGCTGTTCCCCCCAAAAGCACAATGCCCTTAGCTTCATTACTGCTACCTGATAGTAGAATAATACATACACTATATTATATAAAAAAATACCGGTTGCCAAACTTGTTTTTTATGGAATACGAAGCACATTCATAAACACCACTAATATTGATAGGTGTTTCCATTATTTCGATAACCACTTGAATATATTTACATATATATATATATATATATATATATATATATATACTTTGATATAAGTAAATGATAAGAAAATCAAAGAAAAAGTATAATTTATTTCAGAGAAAAAGGCAAAAGAACGGAGGAGTTAATACTCCGTTGGACCCCCTCTAGCGCGAATGCACGATGCGATACGATCGGGCATTGAGTCATACAAGTTCTGTATGATGTCCTGAGACATTTCGTTCCATATTTGCTGTAACCTTGCCTCTAGTTCGTTCAAACTCGTGGGATGCCCAACTCGTCGTCCCAAATGATCCCAGATATGCTCGATTGGAGACAAATCTGGGGATCGGGCAGGCCAAGGAAGGGTAGTAACAGTGCGGAGACAGTCTTGTGACACCCTTGCCGTATGAAGCCGAGCATTGTCTTGTTGAAAAATGGCTCCTGGGAGCCGTTGCATGAGTGGCAACACATGTGGTTGCAGGATTTCATGAACATACTGCTGGGCTGTCATGGTATCACGGAACAATACTAGGGGTGACCGTGTATTGTAGGCAATGGCACCCCATACCATCACACCAGCTGTGGGAGCGATGTGTCGCTGTACAGCAAAGGCAGGATTGAAGCGTTCACCACGGGCTCTCCACACCCGAACACGATTGTTATCACTGGCGAGATTGAATCTGGATTGGTCGCTAAAGACGACCTGGTTCCATTCCGCTGCAGTCCAGTTTCCTCGTGCGCGGCAAAACTCCAAACGGCGGCGTCGATGGGTGGGCGTCAAGGGCAGCACACGTAATGGGCGCCGCGATACGAACTGTCCTTGAGCCAGGCGCCTTCGTATGGTTCGAGAAGACACAGAGGCCCCTAGTGAAGGTGCTACCTGTGCCTGGATGGCGGCCGATGAAGCAGTTGGCTGTACGCGTGCATTTCTTACGATGTGGCGGTCTTCTCGACGACTGGTCTGTCGAGGGCGTCCTGAGCCTGGTCTTCGTGTACATGACATCTCTCGGGTTCACTGGTCCCAACACCTCCTCACAACACAATCAGAGCGGCCTAATTGACGAACTACTCGCTTAGCTGACCACCCAGCTTCCATCATCCCGACGATTCTCCCCCTCTCAAACTGCGACAACTGATTATATTGTCTTCGAACACGGCGTAATGACATGTCTATCTCAGCTCTTCCTTTGTAAATGATTCAGCACACTCAAACAAGCTTTGGTTACCTGTTTTATACTCCACAGAGTACGATGTTCAACGCCCTCTACCAGCTATACGTAATGCACAATCACGCTGCATTTCTAATCATTTGCATATCTCCCCGACATGTACCTTAAATGCAAGTTTCGTTACGATCCCGCAATTATTTATTGGTGCGCTAATTTTTTTGTCCATGAGTGTATATATATATATATATATATATATATATATATATATATATATATATATATATATATATATATATATATATATGACAGGCTTCAGATCACGCCCGTACTATTAAATGATGTTGCAGTCAACTCTTAATTCTGGTGGCGAGTGGTAAATAATGTAGTCCGATACATAATGCATAGTTCTATTGTAATCCACTTTATTTCTTCAATGTCGAAATAACCACCGTTCCAAGCGAAATATAATTGTTGTTCGCCATTTCTTTCTGGCGACTGAGCATACCATTACGCGCCCAGTGTCATCGAAAAACTCCCGCGATCTGCGTACTTTTTCATGGTCAAGCTCCACACGTACTCTTTTTGCGCCTGCGTAGAGATTCAAAATAGATGTTTGAAGGCCGCCACGCGCTAATTCCCTGTACCCCGTTCTAAAAATAATTCCTCTAAGTTGGGAAAACACACACTTTCGCTCTCAGAGGATCTGATTCTATCGCATTTCCTGCGCTTTATGATAATAGATAAAACTCGAAGCCCCCTTTGATTTTAAGGTAATTATTTCGTTCCCGCTTAAGTCCGACATATATATATATATATATATATATATACAGTCGGACCTCTATTTTGCGAACTTTTCCTTGGAACCAAGAATATTTTGTGAATTTCTTCGTAAAATAACCTCCAAATAGCGAAGTGCATTCTCTATTTAACGAACTTTTTCTTGTGATCCAATATTTTTTTTCTCCATATTTCTCAAAATATTTCTGAACATTTCAAACTTAATATTTCTTTTAACACATTTAACACAATAACTTTCTTTTAACACATTCCGCGCGGGTTGCAGTTTGAAGAAAATACGCCTGAAGGGGTTTTTGGTGCATTGCAAAGATGAGAGACGTATTATGAGAGACAACATTTTTTCAAACAAAAAACTCCGACTAAATTAACAGACTTTATCAGTAATTAAATTTAAGGACGCATGTGGTAATGTATGCTTAAAATTACTTGTTATAATAAATGCGATAATGTCATTTAAATTCATTAATTTTAATATAATTTTTTTTAATTGAAAATACAGTGTATTCCCGGAAAATGTTTTGTTTTATTCTTGGTTTCTTTGCAGATTTCTATTTGATGGGTGAGATATATAAAACAAATAGACATTAATTTACAAAATAAAGGTGTGACCAGTTACTTTTATTAATAATATTTAGTGTTTATGAATTTAAAATCTGTTTTGTGTAGTTTAAAGTATTTTAAAAGGTGAATCTCAATTTAATGAATTTTCTATATAACGAACTTTTTTTCGGGATTTAGCGACTTCGTTAAATAGAGGTCCGACTGTGTATATATATATATATATATATATATATATATATATATATATATATATTTCAACATATAAAAAATATATAGAAAAATATTAAAAATGTGTAATTATAGGAAAAGTGAGGCCATATTTTTAATAAAATAATTCAATATGATAAACGTTTACTTTAAACTTAACCATGACCCCTCCTTTTTTTTTTTCACGACCCCTCTGGGGGTGGCGACCCACAGTTTGTGCACTTCTGATCTAAACTATTATGTCCGATTTATCCGGATAATCGAGATTCTAATATAAGATCTATTTGGGAGAGAAAATGTATAAAAACTGTAGTATTATTTAATTGATGTAATTCATTGGACTTATTAGCTACAGGATATGTGCATGTATATTATAACAATTGTGGAATATCGTCACTGTGATGATAAGAAAAACTTTTTAAAAAGTATATTAATTTATAAAGAAAATAGAAAAACGTTGTGTATCATAATACTATAGTACAAAAGAGTATTTTAGAGGGAAATAAATCATTAGCGGGCCAAATTTGTACTGGGTTTGAACTAGAAGATGCTGGAAACGCAATCGAGTCGTTACCGAAATACATATTTGTCAGAATGTTTTCATATACATAAATATAATCCTGCAGTGAAAAGTAGTTTTATACGTAAAAGTGATTACTAGACTTTTATTATATCTTTTATGTATATATATATATATATATATATATATATATATATATATATATATATATATATATATATATATATATATATATATATATATATATATATATATACAGTAACCACCGCTTATAGTGATCACTGGTTATAAGAATCAACCGTTTATAAGAATCAATATCGCGAAAACAAAAACAAATGAATTATTTCCATGTTAAAATTTTCGCCTTAAAGAATCAATCCACCGGTTTTAAGAATCAGTTTACACTCTTCGCTTTCCTTTCATTTTTCCAAAAAAGCTACTTAAACCCTCAAAAAGCACGAAGTTCTTTATTTTTTTTTAAAGAAAGATTGATAAGATGGGATGGAATATAGTCGTAAAATTCACTCCTTTCTTTATTAGACATAACTGAATAGTTTCCCCTTAAACGCTTTACCACAACACTGTCCTATTAGCTTGACCCGGGGGCAACTTTACCCGTCCGAGTAAATCTTCGTCTGAGACTATAAGTATTAAAAGAGGTATAAACAGCCTTCTGAAAACTTCATTATGTCAAACTACCGTAGAAAACTTTTTCTTGCTCCCTTCCTGTAGTTGAAATGTTAAAACTGTTAAGCAGGTATGTTGTAACTTGTAACAAATATTGTATTTTTTTTCTTCTCTTACTATAATCATGTGTATCTACTTATAGGTCTAAAAATTAAGTTTTATTTTTAAAACTATAAAAAATAATTTTAATAAAAGATAGTTAATGTAAATTAAAGAGTATTTTATGGTAAATTATCTAATATATGTAGATATAGGTGTGTGTGTTCCTGTCCAAAAACTTAAATTTCGGTTATAAGAATCAACCGCTTATAAGAATCAAAAACAGTAATAGCAAACGTGATTCTTATAAGCGGAAATCACTGTATATATATATATATATATATATATATATATATATATATATATATATATATATATATATATATATATATATAAAGGTCGTTTGGTAAGTCTTGGGAAAATTCGGGAGGGGCATCCTTGCTCTGAAATTGTTGGTCCTCTCAAATTTAGCATACTTCTAAGGTCCACATGTCAAGTTGTAAACACATCCGACACCTAGTCTATGATTGACCGACCTTTAAGTTTGTCGGCTCTTGTTACTGCTCACACAATAGGATTATTATATAAACAGAATAAGCATTTTCTAATTGTAATGTAAAAATAATTACAAGATAAAAAGAACTTTTTGTATACCCTGTTTTTAAATTTTCTGTTGAATCATATAAACTTGACAATTCTATGTATTAATAAATACTTTTTTTAAATTTTTTTGGTGAATTATCCCATCAACTTGAAAGAAAATGGAGTTAATTGGAAGTTAACTTGCGTTTAACTTTTCGTTCCCGGCGATAGATGGCTGCACCAGTCTACAAAACAAAATTAACTGAAAATGATTTCAAATCTGCTTAAAGATGGCTAAAAGTATTTAAAAAAATGCATTGTCATCCTGTTCTGAGCTATTCTAAAAATTTCAAATGTCTAGCTAGTTGGGAAGTTAGTTAAAAATCGATTGCAAGATTTGTAAGGGACAAACTCACACACAAACAAACAAGAAAGCAAGTTAATAAAAACATGGTAATGACTTAATACTGATTAGTATCATATTGTTGCAATCACTGGTTTTGAAGTTATATTTGATACTGTGATTCAAGGAAACTAAATTATCAGATAAACGGTTTAATTCGTCTAAGATTTTCCACGGCCAAGCATCATCCACCTCCATTCTGGCAAGAAAGGTGAGAGCAAAAGTCAATCGCTTATCATGGTCGGGGTACAGTAACTCCTGTACACGGCTGATCTTGTACGGACAGAAGTTGATAATCTTTCGTAAGATTTTCCATACCGTACTCTAAGGCATATCCATATTCCGAGCTAATCCACGAGCGCTAGAGGTGGCAGCAATATTGTCTGGTCCTCTGTCGACAATCGCCGTGGCAACTGCTTCGATTGTATCCTGTGGTACAGGTTTTCGTCCTCTGCCTGACTGAACCTTCAGAGAACCTGTTTTCTCAAACGTCGCAACCATTGCTTTTAGCCCATTAACTGACACAGGACCGTTACCTTTACGCATTTTTTTGTGCGTTCTAAAAGCACGAAGAGCGGCTGAAGCGTTGCACTGGTTGAGGTAAAAGAATTTGACCAGTAACGCACGCTCGACTAAAGAAGGAAACATTGCACATAAACTTTCAATCCTATTGATTCGAAACGTAACACATTGCCTTTTAAAACCCAAGCAGCTGGCACTGTGCCAATGGATGTAACGTGAAATTTGAATAAAGAACTTCTTCTGCTCAGCATACGTAATATTGCAGATCACGAGACTTTATCGGTGTTTATGTAGATTTTACGCTTTTTTAAAAGTGTTGCCATATTGCACTTGAACTAAATAAGAAAATGTCCATAATAAAAGGTAATTTTATTCCGTATTAATTTGCATTTGTTAACACTCTATTTTCTATTACACAGCGGCAAATATTCCCCTAGCGGTGACTTTTGGAACTAATTTATTTTTTCGCGGAATCCTTCGTCCCCCGTCTTGTTTAATCTTCCTACAAAATGTGGCGTCATTCTCGCAAATAGATCGCGCTACAGAACACTGTGAGCACTGTCAGTTTAATTATGGCCACCCGGTATATAACATCTTCTTTCTTGTTTTACTACGAAAATCATACATTTATGATAGAGAAAAATTTGTTATAGCAAAATTATTAGCAAAAATCTTTCATGAGTTTTAATGAAGAATGAAAAAAATGAGTTTTAATCAGATGTGCATTAATTTTTTCAAAAATTTTTTTAAGTACTGAAAATAAAGTATTCAATTTCTTAAATATATATGGTTTGCTAAAGCCAGACATTAGTCACTGAAGACATTCGCACTTTTACCACGAGAATCTTTGATTACTTTCAATAGGGGCACCGTATAGATGAACCAACCCTACCTCCTGGTGCCACCATTTTCCCCGAGAACGCCCGAGAGTTGACATCTGGGGAGGTCGTACCTTCTCCCACTCTCTCTGACCCTCATAGAAGGACTTTCCGGTCTACAGATCTAACAATGTCTATAACTGATTATGCTTCAACAACTTTCCTAGATAACTGAAGTTATTCTTTTATCCGTGACTTCGCAGTCGTTAAACAGCAATAAGTCTCACGACCTCTGTGGGGTCAGAGAGAGTAGGAGAGGGTACGATCCCCCCGGATGCCGCCCCTGGGGATGCTCGATCAAAATTGCGGTGACATGGCTAAATCGGACTCCGATCCTTGTGGTGCCGTTATGAACTGCAGCCGCACCCGTCAGCTCGCTGACTTATATGGACCTGGTTTGGAATGAATTTCGGCCAGGGGGCATTAGAAACAACAACAACAACAACAAATCTCGCGAAAAGATTTTCTGAACAAACAAAAAAAACTTAACAAAGATCTACCTAACAGGATATTCAAGAACCCAACTTGTCATTTCATCATTATTGTAAAAATCTCCATTTCTCTAAAAAATAAAATACAGGGTGTCTCAAAAATCCTTGACACATTTTAAAAATATATAAAAAAAAGTACACAAGGTAGGAACCGAAAATTCACATATTACCGCATGTTATTAGAGTTTATTTCTGTGTCAAAAAAGTTCAACAGAGGGCGTTAGTTGTTCCATGAAAGCGAAAGTTGTAAAATGGCTAAAGTTGTAAATGACTATTTTGCTGTCCCACAAATTTCTTATTTACATCCCAAAATCCTATGGCAACAAGACGGTGCACCGCCTCATTGGGATATGATTATACGAGACTTTTTAAATGAGGAATTTCCAAACAGGTAGATTGTACGAGATGATCCCATCCAATGGCCGCCTCGGTCTCCAGACATTACACCTCTTGACTTTTTTCTTTAGGAATTTTTTAAAGACAAAGTTTATTCAACAGAAGTGGACAGAACTCATAACGCATAATTTCTGAAATTTCATGTGTTACAGAATCCATTTTGGAACGCACAAGGGCTGAAATGGATTACCGACTGGATATTCTCCGTGCCGCAAAAGGAGCACATATCTAAGTTTATTGACTATACTAAAATCAACTATAATATATAAGGTAACATGTATGTGAATTTCTAGTTTCTACCACGAATACTTTTTTTCATATATTTTTTTTAAATGTGCCAAGGTTTTTTGAGACACCCTGTATAACATATCGTTAGGGTAAAAAATAATAGTTACTATTTAACACACCAATACTTTCTTGATATTATTTAAAATGATAAATTTCTTTAAATAACCGTGTTCTAAAATATGTATACGAATATTTTCACACTCAGTAACTCTAATGAACGATAGGGAACAAGTGTAAAATAATCTCTTACGTGTTAGTGATTTATCATTCCACTGTAAAACTATTTTCGCTGCATGATTACTTGATAGAAAGCAAAACAAACAAACCTCTTCCTTTCAGTAGGAAAAAAAGGGTGTTTTAAAGTTTCATTTCTTATGAATACGTAAAGAACACATCTTCAAAACCACAATAAAATTTAAAAATAATAAAATGAAATTTTAAAAATACACAATAATTTTTTTATTTTGCTGGGGTACTGAAGAAACGTTCTTTACGTAATCAATTTACACGAGTATAAATAGTTTGTCCAGTAAAACCTACCGATGGATATTATTAAGAAATATTAATAACCAATTGATTAATAATTACTAATAATAATAATTATCAATTATTACCAACTGATTAATAATTTCAAAGAAATATTAATTACCAACTGAATAATATTTTAGCAGTAATCTATTACCCATTGAGGAATATATTTAATATAATACTCTCTTTCTACATTCTATATTGGTATTATTGATATTATTGGTTCAATTGGTATTATTGGTAAATTATTACCAATAATAATAATTTACCAATAATAATAATAATTATCAATTATTACCAGTTGATTAATAATTACCAAGAAATATTAATTACCAATTGAATAGTATTTTAGCAGTAATATATTACCCATTGTGGAATATATTTAATATAATACTCTCTTTCTACTTCTATAAAAATTAAAATCCTTCATTAAATTTTAATCTTAAACTACTTTTAAAAACTTCATACACGAAAGAGTAATATATTTCGCCGAAATCATCAGAACTAGCACAATTGTGAAAAATCATGAATGTCTCATGTCATATACGTTCAGTCAAACGTACTCGCGTAAAAGTATAATCTTATGAAGGTACCAACTGCATTTCTGTTTTAAAGCAAACCTTAAAACAAAAAAGTTTTTCTCGATTTCAGTGTCAAAACCGTAAGTGTGATAAACATAAAGATTTATCCATTTCGGGAAACATTTTAATGTAAATAAGATAATATAAACTCCTCTATAAAAACTATATTTCTTTTTGAATAATTTATACATCTTAGAAGGAGATAAATAACATCTTTCTATGAAAGTCAGTGGTATTTTTTTTTAATTCAAAGCATTATATCCACATTTTGTAATTTAAAACTATGTCAAAAGAGCCAGGATTTAAACTTAACAATAAAGGTCTGAATTCCATTTCAATTGAATCAGTATACTAAGGTATTCAATTCAAAGAGATTTATAGAACTTTAAAACATTTATTCAACTTCTTTGATGCAAATAGTATTTAATTTCATAAGTATACATATAAATCTGCTTAACTAAATACCCAATTAATGCAAGGTGTTTTACAGATATTTCATTAGGTACAGAACAAGATATTTCTTTTTGTTAGAATTAAATTCTCCCCAAAATAAACTGAATTAAGAATGCTTTTAATAAAAGAATTCCAAAAATTTTATTGCTGATTAAAAAAACTTTTAACAAAATCATTTGCAATGTTTTAAAAATAAACTATATATATATATATATATATATATATATATATATATATATATATATATATATATATATATATATATCATGGTTTTCTTTAGGCCCTATGGTAACCCTAAAAGGGAGATTGAATGAGAAGGACTATGTCGAAATTTTAGCTCACTAGTCCATCCTATGGTGCAAACAGGGCCCGATTATGAACGCTGGGGGCCCCTGGGCAGATGCTGTTTGGGGGTCCCCCTTACTAACATTTATAAAAATAACTATCCATGGGCTATACATACTATTAGAAATACTAGGTGCATACACCAAGGGGGTTTTGGGGCCCCCTAGCATCAAGGGGCCCTGAGTAAAGTCCCAATTTGCCCATGCGATACAAAGGCCGTGGGTGCAAACATTGTTTCTTGCAGGGGATGGTGTTCTCCAGTATGATAATCCCCGTATACACACAGCTAAATCTATCAAGTATTGGTTTGAAGAGCATGAAAAAGAAGTCAAATATCTTATCTTGCCCTGTACAATCCCCCGACTATAAATAATCCAAGCACTGTGATCTGTATAAGAGGATAGATAAAGGCATCGATATCCACCACAACATCTCTATAGAAACTTTCATGGTTTTTCCCTGAAGAATGGTATAATATATTCTTATCCACTATTTATGACTTGTATAATCCAATTCCAAGGTGAATCAGCTGTTATTACATGAAAAGGTGATCCTGCCCCGTATTAATAAAGATTTTCATGATTTTTTAGTGTTTCCATTATTTTGATAACCACCTGTATATATATATATATATATATATATATATATATATATATATATATATATATATATATATATATATATATATATATATATATATATATTGTAAAATCAAGAGTATAATACGCACTTTTTTTTTCACATTTTAGTCCGCAAAAATGAGGGTGCTTATTATGCTCGTGTACAAAAAAAAATAAATAAATAAACGTAGTTTTAAACATTGAGTAAAAGACAAACAATAGATGAGCTGTATTATAGTGAAAGTGATTAAGACTTTTAATTTCACATTATTGTTTGTTTTGAATTGAAAACTTAAGTTTTTTTCTACCGAATTTGACGTTTCGTTTATTTTTATTACAAATGTTATTTATGTTGATAAATATTTGTGGAATTTTTAAATAAAATATCGAAGAGTTATGGGTGCGTATTATAGTCAAGATTTTAAGGTGTGTGTGTGTGTATATATATATATATATATATGTATGTATGTATGTATGTATTCAAAATATGCATATGATATTTTATACACGCACTGTTGGATATACTTAGATGTCAGAGGCTAATTCTCAATAAGATATAGAAATCAAGAATCACAAGCAGTAAAAGTTGAAACTAGTACAAACGCGTGAAAACAATAAATTGAACGAAGTGTCTTCAACTGTTTCGACTTTAAAACATGAAACTAATGGCTAGGTTAAGATTTAACCATATGTTCCAATGTTTGAAAACTAGTAGAAAAATCTTAACTCTTCCTTCAAAATTAGTTTCTACCACAACTAAGTAACAAGGTCTTTTCTTTTCTTTTTCTTTCTTTTTTATTTTTCTAGGCCCACTATCTTAGCTGCTAAATGGATCACTAAAATAATCTTGTTTCTTAAGATAGGAATCCTTAGGAAGGAAAGAAACCTGTCGCGAGCTTTTATCCGTTTAAGAAAGTGAGGTGATACGTGCAACCGGATGCGGTATAAAAGCATTCGCCAGCAAGGGAAGATCGCATTCGTGCAAAGCAAAGCGGTTCCTTGTGGTCCTGTTGGCTAGCATCCTCTGCAGGAGAATCACAGCGCTCTTTTGCGGGTGACTCTTGTAGATAAAGATTTCCGAGTTTGAGGTAAATATGTGCTTTTTCACTACTTTAGAATCTAATTTTCCAATTTCCCTTCATACAATCTCGTTGTATCTACAATAATTTGTAGGTATTCCAGTAATTTACAACAGTCATTTATAAGAATTAACGATCTAATTCATCTTTTAGACTTTTTATTAAGTACAGATTCTTCTAAGCACTATTTAGTGCCTTTACGACATTATCGCCAAACGTCTATCTGTCTGACCCGTTAAATTTGAAATGCATAACTGAAAATAGGTGAACTACTCCCGTAAGTAATACATATCAATAGAGAAGAAAATACCTTAAAAATGGTAGAGAGGAAGACTTTTGAACTTAAAAAACATTTTGTTTAGAACACTTTTTCTGAAAATTTGTTTATCCTCTTTCTATAAAAGAGTATTATTCCTGATTCATTTACTGGGGGAAATTTAATCTTAGGAACTAAATGTTTGTAAAAAAGAGCAAAATTTGTACGAACAGTTAAGAAATCATGTATTCCTAATTAGTTTCCAAATAAATCGTTTATTTTTAATTATATCATACTTTCATATTAATTCGTTTCAAAATACCTTAAAAATGGTAGAAAGGAAGACTTTTGAACTTTAAAAACATTTTGTTTAGAACACTTTTTCTGAAAATTTGTTTATCTACTTTCTATAAAAGAGTATTATCCCTGAATCAATTACTGTGGAAAATTGAAACTTGGGAACTGAATGTTTGTAAAAAAGAGCAAAATTTGCAAGAACAGTTAAGAAATCACGTATTCGTAATTAGTTTCCAAATAAATCGTTTATTTTTAATTATATTATACTGTTGATCATATTAAAACTGCGGAATACGAGCGAAAAGTCTTCTAAATTTTTCCAAAGCTTTTAAGTTCTAGCACTAACAATAAATTTTTAACCCTCTAAACAATATTAAAATTTTATTACTTAATAATTTAAAATAGTTATTCATTTTCTCAATTTTTCTCTTTATTTAAAATTATAGCAACTACTAAACCTCAAAGTGTAAAAACTATGTTTTATTTCAACTTAAGTATGAAACAAGATTAATATTTATCTTCTTGTGCTTCATTTTAATATTTAAAGTCCTTTAATATTATGTCTAAAGATCACTATCTTCTCTTCGGAAAGAACTTACCATATTTTTTCTAATTAATTCTCTCTATTTGACTTCTAAATTACTTTAATTCCTTTTAAACGCTGTATGTTGCGGATTTACAAACATCTAAATATGACTATTTTCAACATCCTAATAAGAAACGCATTAGATCCAATTTTCACAATATCCGATTACGTGCACGAACGAAACTAAGCACTTTCTGGATTTTTGTTCCATAAATTAAAAATAGTCGTGAAAATTATTTTGAAATTTCTTATAATTATTATATTTTCAATTTAAAATTCAATTATGTATCCATTAAATTTAAATGTTAGATGTTTGGATATAGAAAAAAATAGTTGAGAATTCTGAAAATGGAGTTTAAAGTAATTAGTAATTGAAAATGGCTAAATCTATTAACAAAAATGAGAATAAACTTTTAATAATATTTAAACGAAACTTCATCCGCCTCTTTTAATATTTAGTTGTTAGGTGACTTAATACAAATTTCTCAAAGTTTAAGTACAAATAAATCTGAAATCATAAATTTCAATATTCATATTTAAACTATTCAAAGTATAAATCCTTGAAAAAAGGGAGGATTTCAGTAATATTAGGAAGTTCGTATGCACCAAAAATTCATTTTTAGGAATAATTTCTAATATGAATTCATTAGATTATAAAAATCGAAATTTGATAGTAGTAGAGTCCCTCAAAGCTGTGAACAAATGTAGGAACCTTAGCAGAATAGTTAAGATTTTGCTCCAAAATCTAAAATCATTCCGGTTAAAATAGTTTGAATTAAATCGATCCAGTTGAACTGGTATTAAAATGTCTTTTCATAAAAAGATCAAATTCACACTTTAAAAAACGCCTATCTTATTCACAAACATTACTCACTCATTTATGTTCAGAATACAGGTTGGATTTTTATGTATTTAAAATATTTGAACGCAATAAAAATAAAAATTCAGATAACCTAAGATATATTTTAATTTCAAATAATTCTCAGTTTAAACATTAAAGAAATTGTGGAAACGGTTTAAAGCGTTAAAAAACAATTATAATATAAACTATACAAATCCCATGTCATATATCCAAATAGCAATTTGATCAATTGAGAATGACCCCAACGTTTTTATAGTTTTTTTATAATGATGTTTATAAAATTCTTAAAAAGTAACATTATTTTACACCTTCTTAAAATTACTCCTCAAATGAGGTAAATATTCTTAAACATAAAGGGAACAATCTCAAGCGTCAAAGAATTCTCTATCTTGAAAATTAAAAAATTTGTTCCTGAATGACATTGTTTATTTTTCGTGTGCATTAGTAAACATGTATTTTTTAAACTTGTTAAATAGAAACTCCAGTAAATCTAAAACCAGAATAATACCATGATAGTAAGAAACGAAACGTTTGTATAACATCTTTTTATAATTATTATGATTTTTGGAGGGACGGTTATGCGTTACACATGTTCCATTACATGTTTTATGGAGTTGCAAAATTTCATTTCGTAATCTAACAACTATAATACACGTAGTTGAACTAAGAATCCTTTCCATAACACACCTACATCACAAACTCCTTGTCAAAATACCGTAAAAGCAGTCAGTTAGAAGAAACCATAGTTTATTAAATGAAGTATGACTACCAACCTAAATAGATAAAACCAACTATATCTAAAAATTATAAGCCATAACATTCATCGATATTGCAATATTCGATGAAACTTAGTTCCCAATTTCTCAGCGTTCACTTTATGGTCATTTCATAAACGTGATTCATAAATGGTTATGGGTGTATTTCAAAGAGCTGTACATCACTATTAAAAGAATATTTATACGACTAACAAAATCTCAAAAATCTTATTGTCCCTATAATTTTATTAGAAGGTATTGAAAAATGAGAAACAATGATCTCTATACTATTTTTCTTCCCATATAACTATATTATATACTGAAAAAAATATGGTTTTATATCATTTTCAGCTTTGATTTACCTTCTTCACTTCAGTCATGTCTTCCCAGGCCTTAAACAGTGCCTTCTTGGCCCCACGTGGTATGCTTGGTGGCCACCAAGTACCAGCCAATCTTGGCGGTCCAGTGCCTTATAACGGTGCCTTTTTCCCTTACCAAAGGAATGCTACCGTTGTGGATACCGTGCCAGCTGAGGTCTTGCACATGATCCACGAACACTGGTACCAATTTCCACCAATGAATCCCTTGTGGCACAGTCTTCTCGGGATTGCCATGATTGTATTGGGAATCATCAGTGTTATCGGCAATGGAATGGTTGTTTACCTCATGACTACCACCAAGGTAAAGTAGCTTTCTTTCTTGCATTCTCTCAATACATTAATTTTATTAGTTTCATGCCATTTACAACAAACAAAACTGAAATTCGCTTTGAAGTCTTCATTGCAGCATATTTTCTCTGAAAATTATTACAATTTTATCCTCTCGTTCCAAGTAAAATATCTAAATGCATTTAAGTTCCAAGTAAAATATCTAAAAGTTTTAAAATCACCACAATCGAAAATTCTCAAATCTCAGAACCGCATTTAATGGTGTAATTCCCGAAAAGTGTTCATTAAAATCTGAAGAAGACAGAAATTATTAACGAGCGAAATCTTAAAGTTCCTCATATACATTGCCTATCATTGGAAAAATGTTTAGGTAGTCAGCAATGAATTGTGAAAGCAGAGATAGCCGTGATTAGGAGATCGAACCCAAAATTTTCCGACGTGTTGGAAAGACACCGTTCAATGTGTTAAATTAACCATGGTCTGTAAATTTAGGATTTTCACTGGATAAAGACCTCTTCATAAGACATCTTTCTCCTTTGACAAATCCCCCAAACAGTACGGTACATTAGACTAGTACAACGCTCACCAATTCTCTTGCATTACCTTACTATGCATTACCTTGTTATCACTTTAATGATCACATAACAAGCAAAAATGTCGGTTGAATGTTGCCGCTCGATTTTTTTGGCACAAAACAAGAAATGTGTTCATATCTTGAATTTCATGACGAAAAGGGAAAAGTCATCATAGTTTTTAATATAAAAAAGCTTGAAAGCAAAATATTTTAACTATCAATTAAAACTATTCATCATCAATAGAAATCAGCTCAACAGGAAGTTACGAAATCGTAATGACACACATAATTGCAATTTCTATATCTGATTCATAATTTATTCTTGCCTTTGCTATTCCAGAGCCTTAAGACACCGACAAACATGTTGATCGTAAACCTGGCATTCTCGGATTTCTGCATGATGGCCTTCATGATGCCCACTATGGCCGCTAATTGTTTCGCTGAAACTTGGATCCTGGGCCCGTTCATGTGCGAAATTTACGGGATGGCTGGAAGTCTCTTTGGCTGCGTTTCCATCTGGTCCATGGTGATGATCGCCTTCGATCGATACAACGTCATCGTTAAAGGCATGTCAGCCGAACCCCTGACAACCAAGAAGGCGGCTATGCAAATCTTACTCGTCTGGGCCTGGTCTGCCTTATGGACTCTTCTGCCCTTTTTCGGATGGAACAAGTACGAATTGTCTCACATATACCCTATTGCTTTCGAGAAAGTTTGATTGATAAGAGAAAAATATATTTCTCAACTTTACATTTTAATTTCACCATTTGATCATAAAAGGACAACAAAATAATATAAATTATAAATCTAAATACCTTATTATGGTTTTCAGTGAAACATATAGAAGTTTTCTGAACATTTATTTTTAAACGTTTGTGGTGTTTTCAC
The DNA here is from genome assembly GCA_907164885.2 of Dolomedes plantarius. Classification (NCBI taxonomy): domain Eukaryota; kingdom Metazoa; phylum Arthropoda; class Arachnida; order Araneae; family Dolomedidae; genus Dolomedes; species Dolomedes plantarius. The sequence goes on from OU015496.1 coordinate 138,761,429, forward strand.
GACAAAAGTTTATATATGTATAAATTTAGTTAAAATATATAAATATAATTCATTGAGCATCATAAAGAGATAATTCGAAATATAAATAAATGATAAATACACCCCTGGTCTATGAAAAAAATAAAAAACCTCATTTTTCAAATATCCAATAATTAAAGGATTCTCTACAAGGCTATTAATTTAGAAATTTGTTTTCTACCCAGATATGTACGAATTGTCTCACATATACCCTATTGCTTTCGAGAAAGTTTGATTAATAGGAAAAAAATATATTTCTTAACTTTACCTTTTAATTCCACTATCTTCAAGATAAAAGGACTACAACATAATATAAATTATACATATATAATTATCTCATTAAGATGTTCAGTGAAACATATATTTATTTTTAAAAATTTGTGGTGTTTTCGCGAAAAAGGTTAAAAAAAATATATTTTGGAAAATTTTATGTATTTCATTGAGCATCATACGGAGATAATTAGAAATATAAATAACCGATTATTACACCACTGACCTTTGAAAGAATGAAAAAGCCCCATTTTTAAAACATCCAATAATAAAAAGATTCTCTATAGGACTATTTATTTTTTTCGAGTCAGTCTTCATAAATTTATAAGAAATTATTTTCTACCCAGATATGTACCCGAGGGCAACATGACCAGCTGCACCATCGATTACCTCACCAAAGACTGGGCTTCATCTTCGTACGTCATATTTTATGGTATTGCTGTGTACTTTACACCTCTGTTCACTTTGATCTACAACTACACCTTCATCGTCCGTTCAGTTGCCGACCATGAACAACAGCTGAGAGAGCAGGCCAAGAAGATGAACGTTTCATCTCTCCGAGCCAACGCTGATCAGCAAAAGCAGTCAGCCGAATGCCGCCTTGCCAAGGTAAGGACTTGTTCTTCCAGATGTTTCGACATTAGCTTTTATTACGCCGGAAAATCATGTAAACAAATATCGATCCAATCGACGTTATTCATCTTCACGCCTGCAATTGGAGTTAGAATCTCGTCCAATGCATTCTGTGAAGAATTCACATTTTATTTCAAATCGAAAAGTTAAATTTCGAGAAAATAAAATTATATTTTAAAATAAGCTTTATTCTATCACGGGATACAATTCAGTTGGTTTTTGAAGCGGAATGTTTACGATACGTTCAATTAATGAAGTTTGTTCCTCTTTTACCTCCGCAGATCGCTTTGATGACCGTTGGACTGTGGTTCATCGCATGGACACCCTACCTCAGCATCGCCTGGAGTGGAGTTTTCTCCTCAAGAAAACACCTAACTCCCTTGGCCACCATCTGGGGGGCAGTCTTCGCCAAAGCCGTCGCCGTCTACAATCCCATCGTTTACGGTATCAGCCATCCGAAATACAGAGCGGCTCTGCACCAGAGATTCCCAAGTCTCGCTTGCGCTACAGATAATGGTGTTGACCATGGAAACGACAACAGGTCTGAAACAACCGTCGTTACCGACGAAAAGCCACCAAAGAATCCTGAAGCCTAAATTTAAAAAAAAGTCTTTCTGTTTCAAGCTTGTAAAGTTACGCGCTTTTGAGGTTAAGTTACCTTTTTCACAGTGATCGGTTTCGTTTGTTATTGCTCCAATAGAGACTGTTTTGCTATAAAAGCCTTAATAATAAAAGAGCATAAATCATCTCAGCCTCTTGGTGTTATAGAATTACACACTGTACACATTAATTTATTTCAAAGTATTCTAGCATTGATTGGTACAGAGAATTTTTTTTTCAATTTACATGCTTAAATGTTTTCAGTATATATCCAGCACACACAGCATCTAAAACAGTCATTATCTACGTCACGCACAATTATTAGGAAGAAAAATTCATAAAACCAGAAGTATGAATTAGCCTGCATCCTGCCAAAAACAGTCAGTTCAATCTTAGGTTTTTTGATAAATGCGTGTGTGCATGTACTACTGAGTCAGAACCTGGAAGACCAAACACAGTAGTTAGCGAGCGCACTTGGAAAAATGTGTTTCATGCAATCATTCATCACAATTACCAGTAACTACTGGAGCCAGATGCGGATAATCGCACAAGCGCAAGAAGCTTGCGCTGGGGCCTCTGAAAGTTATCAGCTTCAAAAGTAGATACATTCGGCGACTTTCTTTATTAAGTTAAAAATTAATTTGATAGAATTACTCAGTATTTAGAAGAAAAGGGACCTCAAGAATAGGTTGCGCATAGAACCCTCCCCCAAGTGCTTGATCCGCCACTGACTTGAGCAAATGAAACATAAGCACTGTATTTCTGAAAATATATCAAATGCAATATCCCTGAGGCTATTACACTGTGCTGTAGAAAATAAGAAACTAAAACGAAATCAAGTCAAAATAAGTTAGAAATCCCAAATTCAAATAAACTTTCCTTACGTTAGGAGATTCTGAAATTCAGTGAAATTTAACTACCAATTTTCGGTATGGTTGCATTAGTTTATACACACATCTAATAAGGAAATGCAAATATAATCATTTATACAGCGGGTTTAGAGAGTTGCTGAAAGAGAATTTCGTTTCTTAAACTGTCAGGGATCCCTAAAAATTATTTTTAATGCTGTAACAATGAGGTAGTGTAGATATTTACTAACTGATGCTTAATGACACTAAAACTACCACAAAAACTAACCAAATTAAACAAAACTTTTGTCTACATGCGCTATAGCAGTTAAACCCCGTTTAGATCTATTACATTCTATCCCTTTGTGCTGGAAAACTGCTGACAAGTAATGAACCCAAATTTCAGTCTTACCCGAGGCTCGATCACAGTAAACAAGTAAATAGGCTGCGGACAACATTATTCCATATACGAATTGATTCCAGTGTTGACTAGCTACCGATAATTTCCACCCAATACAGCCCATGACGAAAAGAAGTACGTCCTCTTCAGTTTTGACAAGATGGCGAAATTGCATAAAATGCACACTTATAGTTGGAGCTTTTCCTGAAATACCCCATCTGTGATAATGTTTCACGGAATATTTTTCAAGGGGTTTTAAACACTTCTTCAGACCACTTTGCAATGTCACTAGTCCTTTGTCCGCAATAAGTGAAGAAATTATTCGCTTGTATACCCATCAGAAAGCAACCAAGAAAAATACAATCGAACCTCGACTTCCGCGGATTCAATTATTCACGTTCGCCATTAATGATTGTGTATATATCAATTTTTTAAATGGTTTAATGACTTACTGTGAAAAACAAAAGAAAAAACGCAGATGACGTAACAACCAAATGGTTGAGATAATTTAAAGTAAGAGGCCAAAGAACTGCAAGCTATACGAACTCTGTTTGAGAACGATACTCTACCTTAATTCAACCTAGCATCACTCATGGGATTTTTCATTGTGTGGTAAATGTCGCATTCTTTACAACTTATGACTTTCCTAAGATACCAACTGTAGTCATCGATCTATTGCATAGTACTTCTAAAAGTAATTGTCGTATCGCTCGTCCAAAATTAATTATCGGGCGTGAGTTATTTGGGTGGTACAATTAATTTTCAAAGGGGTATTTGGGTTGCGTTGTGTTTTTTTAGAATTATTTTATAATAACCCGTGGTACAGGACGTAATTAGCGATTAACGAACAGAAATGAGGAGTTATAGAAGCAATCAATAAGACAGAGATTTTTAACTAAATTTAAACTAAACTTAATTTATTTACACATTTATACATTTTTTTACATTTTACTTTTTAAAAAAACCTTCGTAACACAATACTTTTTCACATGTATATCACTAATATTCAGAACAAAAAACAAGTTTCTAAAATTATCTCTCTTGATGACCATGTAAGGTAAGGGAGCACAAAATTATTTTAACCATCTATCCCTACTAACTAATCTCTTTAACCTATTCGTAGACCACAAGATTTAAAATGACTCCTAACCAAGACACTGATCCGTTTCAAAAATATCAAAATCATTCGACTCACACAGGTTTGCATTAGCCCGGGCACTGGTCGTCTTCCTTCAGATGTCGGCTCGATGATAGTCGCTTTTCTCGGCTAGGATGTTTACCACGGCGGCGCTGCTTCTCCACACCCACACACACCAGTTTATTTTCGCATAAACTAACGGAGCTTACCTCTCTCTCTCTATAGGCAACGGGGGAATTGCAACTTCCTTCCCGATACGCCAAAAATCAAAATATCTCTTCCTGAGATATCCCAAACAGGATCGAAAAACAGAGCTCCAGTCAACAGAGGAGCCTTCCAGAGTCTAGGTCTGGATGATGCAGAGGAGAGAGAGAGAGATTTTTTATTTTTCAAAGTCCTCAATTTATATTTATTTTGAAGCTCCTCCTCTGTCCATGGCTACTCCCTTTTTTTATTTCTTCAGACCAATTCTAGCCTAGCTCAATTTTTATTTGCCTATAAGACTTTCGCTCCTGTTTTCCGACGCCCCTCAATGTTGAGAGTACTAAAAGCCGAAAACTACCCACTACGTTTGCGGTTTCCTTTCATGGCGTTCGTACACCAAATCCCACGCCGCCTCGTAAAATTGGAAACAAACGTCCTTTGTGGTATTCTATCATCCTTGGAGACACCTCTCTTATCTTCGTCTAGCGATCTCATTTTCCCCGCTGACCGCTCCTTCTCTACAATACAGCCTCGGACCACCTCGCCTTTCAAAACACATGCCGCCTCGCCTCCATCGCTTCGAAAGTAACCGCATTCATGTAATGATACAGCCTTCGAATTAACTTATTCTTTTTAATAATTTGTACGATATATCCATCTATTCGAAGGCGCATCATTACATACGCTCCCTTCCTCGAAACATTAACAACACTCCTTCCTTCAAAACAAAAACTCACACACCATTGCTTTCACTTCTTACACAGTCTCTTCCTCGAATCTTCACGCAACACTCCATCCTCTCCATCAAATTTCCGCAACACTAATTCTCACAATTCTACCTCAAAACCGAAACCAAACTCTTGCAACCTTAAAACCGAAACCAAAGTTCATCATCCATTTTCTAAAGCAGATTTCCTTCTGCGCTCCCTTCCTCGCAAAGTTTTACAAAACACTTCCTAATGTATATATACATACTTTTATACAATTTTTGAACTTCAAAAACCAGTTACACATTTTTATAATACCATTTTACATCCAAAACCTGAAAAGTGAATTTGAAACATTATTCTTGATGAAAAAGTTTTTTTGTTTTCTTGTAACAAATGTTTTATATTTTGACGATGCAATATTTTTTTCTTTCACACAGTTTATGTTTGCACCATTAAGTTCGACAGTTCTCGAGTCTCTATGTCGTGCTGACAACACAATGAAACACTGTAATAAGCTGCAAATTATCTGTATCATGCCAATGACTGTCCTTTGTCGTCTCTTCGAAAAATATTTCACCATCTTGTATAATTTTAATCTGTTTAAACCACACATCCTATCATTCATCATGAAGTAGTTATCACATTTTGAAAAGATCAGTGCCAAATCACTATCAACCATACACTAGATTTTCCTTTCTATTATTATTATATTACATTCAAAACAATTAATTAAATCTATGTATATTTGCCATATGAACATTTCTATCTAAAACTATATATTTCAATACATTTTCCAAAACACTTTTGCACATAAATACTGACTTTATACTTTCAATCTAATTTTCACATGATTCTCTATAATTCACTTTTTTTTTTCTTTTTTTTTTTAACAATTTTCAACACTTTGCAAATGACATTATATACACAAAATACATGTTACTATTCATAGTTCCTAACTCCCGCGATATTTGCACTATACAAAACTCAAAACATTTATTCATTATTTTAGCCCAACATTTTCACTCATGCTAACACGTGGTCAAACTATTTATTTATATCGCAAAATATGTACATTCTATTTTTGACCCCACACCTATTTTGTTTAAATTCCCTAATTCTTTTAGCCACCGCCTCTTCTTCTTCTAACACTTTTACCGCCTTGTCAAACGACTCGAATCCCTCTCAACAAATTTTTTCTGCCAAATTTCTTGGCAAAGCCTTTATTAATAGTTCCAGCGCCCTGCTATCAAACATTTTTTTACCATCCTCGGACTTTAAATTCACCTTATTTTTCAAAAAATGTTTTTTTACCGCGTATTCAATTCGTAATTTCAATGAATTAATTTCTTCCCCCTCTTCTAACACAATTTCCTCAATAAACAACGATTTAACCCCCTCTGCTTTTCTGCCATAGAATTTTTTAAATTCTGCTAAGACTTCTGCAAATACTACTACTTCCTCTCCTGATTTCTCGAGTCTATCCCATGTTTTCTGTGCGTCAACCGTTAACCGAGAGCTGAAATATAGTGATTTCGCACCTTCTGACCACTTAGCCTCCTCAGCAACTAGATTAAATTGTTTAAAAAACGTCTCAAAACACTCTTTCCTGCTGCCACTAAATATTGGAATCAGCGACTCCATTCCCGCCATCATGACCAAAATTCTAACTCAAACTCCTAATTTTATACTTCTGATCACTCACTAATTACTTCCTTACACCAAATTTTAATTTTTCAATAATGCTAAATTTTCCCCCAAAATACAAATATGCACAATCTATATATATAAAACAGTTCCGTAACTGACTCATTCATTCACTGACTGACTGACTGACTGACATACAACGCACAGACCAAACCGCTGGACCTAAAGGGCTGAAATTTTGCATGGCGATTCTTCTAATAGTGTAGGGGTGCACTAAGAAAGATTTTTAAAAAATTCTTCTTAGATTTTTTTAAATTAAATTTTTAAGCTGTTTTTTAAACTTTTTTTACGTTTGCATTTAAAATAATATATTGACGGTTATAAAATTTATATCACGAGAAAAATCATAAAAATTCCTTCAAAATGAAATTTTTTTCGAATTTTTACCTCCATTTCCTGATTTTTGGTGAATTTTTAAAGATTAATTTTTAGAATTTAATTTATTAAATGCTGATCACGTGATTTCTTTTTCTGGTACTTTCAATAAATTTATCGTCACGTGCGTAACAACTAAATAGACAAAAAAAATATTTTTTTCTCTTTCTAATGCAGCAGACGATTGGATATTATCCAGAAAAAAATGCATATCCCTTACGATTTTTTTATAAATATATATATACTAGCTGAAAACCCGCACTTCGCTACGGAGTACATTCAAAGTAAAAACATCGGTCAATGTATGCAATTAATGCCAATATATATATAATAAATACGACGATCAATGTATATAATTGATGTAAAATATATATATATTTATAAAAAAATTGTAAGGGATATTTTTATAGACAAAATAATGTAGAAGAAGATATTCAAATTAAATCTAATATAAAGAATACTAAAGAATATAGTACAGTTAATATAGTACAGTTTCTAGAACATTTCTTTTACTGTATTTTAATATTTTTTTGGATAATGTCCAATCGTCTGCCGCATTAGCAAGAAAAAAAAATTATTTTTTGTCCATTTAGTTTTTATGCACGTGACGATAAATTTATTTAAAATACCAGAAAAGGAAGTCACGTGATCAGCATTTAATAAATTAAATTCTAAAAATTAATCTTTAAAAATTCACCAAAAATCAGGAACTGGAGGTAAAGATTCGAAAAAAATTTCATTTTAAAGGAATTTTTATGATCTTTCTTGTGATATAAATTTTATAACCCTCAAATTATTATTTTAAATGCAAACGTAAAAAAAGTTTAAAAAACAGCTTAAAAATTTAATTTAAAAAAATCTAAGAAGAATTTTTGAAAAATCTTTCTTAGTGCACCCCTACACTATAAGAAGAATCGCCATACAAAATTTCAGCTCTTTAGGTCCAGCGGTTTGGTCTGTGTGTTGTATGTCAGTCAGTCAGTGAATGAATGAATGAATGAATGAATGAGTCAGTTACGGAACTGTTTTATATATTGTAAGGACTTCGCCTAAAACTAAGACTGACAGCCTTTAATATTTACAAAAATGCTTTATTTGCATCCCGATTAAATATAGGCTTTATACAATAATTACAAAAAAAAAAATAAGCACTATCTGAGGCTATTTTCGCGGGGTTCAGGATACCATGATGGAACATTGCAGGCTCTCCTTCTCTGGCACACGTCCGACGATGGAGGTTGTTCACACCTGTAAAAAAAAGGGTCATCTGCCCCCATTTACATCAAGGTGGCGAATATATACCCTCACAAACGCCTGTGGGTGGTTGAAGCGGCTCTCTTGATTTCCTTTCTGTAAACCGTCTTCAAACTATTCCGCGTCTTCCGCTAAAGGCTAAACGTTTTTCCTCCGGACAGGCTTTGTCTGCATGGAGGGAGGATTCTTTACAGAAGACGGCTTCCTAATTGTCCGATGGCGACGCGGCGTCTGCCACAACTCGGTGACAAAACGACTGTCACCGATGAATACGGTAGGGGAATAATGGCCGTCTTGCCGCCAGGCCTTCTCAGAAATCCCGGGTGTGAAAAGAGACACCAAGTCATTACAGACTAAATTCCTCCCCTCCCCAGATGTTTTTCTGCAGAGAGTTTCACCTGCAAAAAACAGAACAAAAACATGGTCCTTCTCAGGACAATTTCAATTATAAAAACTTTTCCCGAAGGCAAATGCACACCCAATTGACATTACGAGTAGACCGTTAATTTTGATCAAACTCTGGCTTTACCTTCATGAAAGAAAAATTTTTAACTGTACTTCAAAGTATTATTTTTAAAAGCACAACAAAAGGAATTTATACCTAAAATTTACGCACTTTAAAATCTCTAATAAGAGAACATGCCATAGCAAAGAAATTATAAAAATCACACAATAATATAACAAGTCATGGCAAAAAATTTAAATAAAACAGTATACTAATACATGTCAATCAAAAAAAATTAAATTCATAGAACACTAGTACATACACATGACACTACATAAAAAACATTATAACTAGTAAATCACTCAACTGGGATCCCATAATTTACCTTAATTGTGATCACATGACACAAATAAATTCTCAAATTGATATTAAACACAGTTATAATGAAACAACTTTACACAAAGTAAATTAAACACAACTCCAAAATGGACACTTAAACTTCATACAGAACATATCATCACGGTTACTAATACACATGAAAATTTTAAATTTCTTACTTATCTTTTAATACATTTAACACTTATCGTCATAAAACAATTTAATACTCGGTTTTCCGTAAATTCTGGATCAGGGAACTTAATTCGTTCACGATTACCTGTGATCCAATCTTTTCCATTTAAGTGGACAGTCATCAGTGACCTAAATTTAAATATTCATTTTATCCTACTATAGGATTCACAATCGATTTAGGGTCTAATTTTTTCAGTACTGACTGACATAAAATTATAACAAAATAGCTCATTGGCTCATTCCTTATCAAAAAAAACTCACAAACTTTACATTCCTGTTAATCACTTTGTTTCTTTGACAACACTTACATTTATCTGTTGCCGTCACAACTCTTCAGACAAAACTTATCGATTTCACAATAAATCATTCAATTGCGGTATTCAAACACCGTACGGAGTGCATTTTGACTCCAATTACTACCTTCTTAGGTATACACAAAACATACACATTTGCATTTAAAAGTTAGCCCATACCTTTCTGAGGCATTCTACTGGCTTATGCAACAAACAAAACAGAACATAAAATGTTACAATTGAACATTAATTAAAACCTATCTGAGGCATTCTAACACGGCATACATAAAACCGTCATATGGCGTTTGCCACTACAAAACCGTTATATTATGATAACGTCAAAGGAATTTCACCTGAATTTTCCTTTAAAGCAAAACTCAACTTCTATGGTCGAGTCGTTCAAATTTACAAACAATTACATGTTACAATTCATAAAAAAAACATTACTCAAACGAATACACATTAATTTCTGGTCACATTTTTACACTGAAACTACAATTAATCAACATACTTATAATATACATTTAAACTTTTACGACTAAACTTCGGCTTAGCCTGGTGTTCGGCGGGAATTAACAGTGTTAAGACGTTTCTTATTATTCTTAACATTAGGGCATTTCCCATTTTGACATTTGTCACAAGCCGACACGTAATCATTTATATCTAAGTGACAATATGGCCAGTAAAAATACTGAGTTAATGAGTCTTTCATCTTAGCAACGCCTAAATGAACATTAGTTTGTTCGTGGCAGAGTCTTTTTAATTTCTCTCGATACTTTCGAGGCACAATAAGCAGTTTTCTAGTGGTTCCATCGTTATTTTTTTTCTGGTAAAATAACATCTCGTTTACCACCACGTACTTATTTTCTTCGGGCGTCTTCTTTTTCGCCCTATCAAAAATTACTTTCAATTCTTCGTCCTCACTTTGTGCAACTCTAAATTCTTCGGGTGAAGTCTTTAATAAGTCGGGAGTAATTATTTGTTTCTCCTGGAGAGGCAAGATAGTCGCGCTCTCTTCCGAAGTGATTTCTTCTACCGCTTCTGATCCGGGAATCACTTGCGCTATTCTCGTTATTTCATCTCCCGTGTCTTGTCTTTCTCTATCAAATTTTAGTTTTTCGACCCGAGTTTGCACAGTACTTTTCACCGGAACTTCAACATTCCTGTTGATCTTCTCAAGCAAGGCTGCCGTTTTATTTCCTAACAAATAGTGTTTCTGCTCGAATTCCGTATTGCTGACAGCTGCTCTAGTTCTGGTGTGGCCCCATTCACATTTTAAATCGACCTCTGCTATAGGTAAGCAAACGGATGAATCTAACACAGGTGCACTGACATAAACGTGCTCTCCTGTGTACATATGGGGTTGTACCAAATTTTTAGAAATCAGATCAATGCTCGCTCCTGTGTCTCTCAGAATAGACGTAGATTTTCCATTAACGACTCCCTGACTGATATATGGAGTCATCACGCCACTCGAGTCTCCTCCACTAGTTTCTGTTGCCGCGATAATTTCCGTCTCTTTAAGTTTAGGACACTGTGGTAGCAGATGGTCATAAGAACCACACTCGTAGCAACGGAGCTGTTTTCTTTTCTCAAAAATTCTTTCCTTGTTTTGTCCACTAGAAGCTTCTTTTTCCACATCTTTTTTTTCTTTCTTCTCTTCCTTAAATTTATTATTATTTTTAAATGTCTTATTAATTTTATCTGTGGACTTCTGATCCTTTGAGAATTCTCTTGTTCGGAAACTGTCTTGCAAGCTTTCATACTTATCTATTTTTTCCGCTAATTCTAAAGGAGTATTAATCTGCATCCACTGCTCCAAAAAATGATCTTTTATATCGGCAGGTACCCGTCTCTTCATCTGTTCCGTTATGTGTAGGTCTCTCAGTTTCTTAAATGTAGTGATTTCTAAATCTGCTATCCATTCATCATAATAGCCACTAAGCTCATGGGCATAATTCCTCCATGACTTATCTGCGAGTTTAGGATGGCGATAAAACAGTTGTTTTAATTTTTCTGTATTCATCCTAAATCTCTGGAGAATCCTCTCTTTTACGTAGTCATAATCTTTTGCCTGTTCTGGCGATTCTCTGGCCATCATGTTGGAAATTTCTGGGGTTAGTACCCCTAACAAATATGGCACCCAATCTTGTTTAGGGACTCCCGCCATCTCTGCTCTTCTCTCAAAATTAATTAGATACAGGCCCATTTCGTCCCGTTTCTCATCAAATTTCTGCATGGTTTTAAGGAGCTGAATGTTCTGAGTTGCGTCTGCATCTCTGTCCCTCCCATTTCGGGCTCTATTGTCTCCATTAATTCCTAATTCCAGTCTCCTCATTTCGAGAGTAAGTTGGTCTTGACGAATTTTGTCTTCTCTTTCTCGCTCTCTCTCTTCACGTTCCTTTCTATCTTCAATAATACGCTCTAGTGCGAGTCTAGCGTCTTCTTCGACGTAATTTTCGTTTTCTGTAATGATCTTCTTAATTTCGAAAATCTTAAGCGTATCGTCAGCTAGTCCTCCTAACTCTTCTAAAAGTTCTAAAAGGTCCCCTTTCTTACCCTTATTTAAAAAGGACATTTTTCCAAGTTTAGGGTTTCTAATTTAGGGTAACTAACTTTAGGATAAACAATAAAATTATCCCTCAGCTACTAGCTATACTTTCCGACGGTATGTGTCCTAACCGGAACTAACAAGTTCAAAACTGATCAATTTTAGACCGAACTATAATTTTAGCCCTTATGAACACCAAACTAGCACCGCACAATATAAACATTCACAATTTACTCAATACCTATCAAATCAAAATACCGAACTCTTACACAGAATACACATAAACAGAATTCTCAAATTAATCAATGCTCTATATAGATTTCTCACACAGTAATACACAAATACTAAATTATCACTGTTAATATCAAAGCATAAGAAACTTAAATATATCTGTTACTATTAAAAGAAAAAAAATTCTAAATAAACACTGTTATTATCAAAAGCAAAAAAAAATTCACTTTCTTTAAAAATAGAGAAAAACATACAGTATTTGCAATTAACAAAACACAGAAATTGGCTAAACTTATTGCAATTCCTAACAAACAAAATATTGGTTCTTTACTTGAACACTAACTGGTTACTCATTCATATACCATAAAAACACACAGAAATTGGTTTTACTTATCACAATTCCTAAAAACAATAGTTCCTACTTAGAACTTCAAATGGTTAACTCATACACCATTAAAACACAGAAATTGATTTAAATCATCCAAATTTCTAATATAAAATATCAGTTCTTAATACGAACTCTAAATGGCTACTTATACATATACCATTTAAAAAAACACAGAAATTGATTTAATTCATCAAAATTTCTAAAATATTAGTTCTTAATGCGAACTCTAAATGGCTACTTATAAATATACCATTTAAAAACACAATAAAATAATTTTACTTATTGCATTTATACAAAACCATTATTTAGTTTTTAAATCAAAGCCAGAATCTGATAAAAAGAATCGGCCTACCTGTAATCCTTTCGTTCATCACTGATATCCTATGACTCTTCTGACACCAGTTAATAACAGTCTGTAAGGACTTCGCCTAAAACTAAGACTGACAGCCTTTAATATTTACAAAAATGCTTTATTTGCATCCCGATTAAATATAGGCTTTATACAATAATTACAAAAAAAAAATAAGCACTATCTGAGGCTATTTTCGCGGGGTTCAGGATACCATGATGGAACATTGCAGGCTCTCCTTCTCTGGCACACGTCCGACGATGGAGGTTGTTCACACCTGTAAAAAAAAGGGTCATCTGCCCCCATTTACATCAAGGTGGCGAATATATACCCTCACAAACGCCTGTGGGTGGTTGAAGCGGCTCTCTTGATTTCCTTTCTGTAAACCGTCTTCAAACTATTCCGCGTCTTCCGCTAAAGGCTAAACGTTTTTCCTCCGGACAGGCTTTGTCTGCATGGAGGGAGGATTCTTTACAGAAGACGGCTTCCTAATTGTCCGATGGCGACGCGGCGTCTGCCACAACTCGGTGACAAAACGACTGTCACCGATGAATACGGTAGGGGAATAATGGCCGTCTTGCCGCCAGGCCTTCTCAGAAATCCCGGGTGTGAAAAGAGACACCAAGTCATTACAATATATAGATATAGATAGATATATTTTGCATCAATTGTATACATTGATCATCGCATTTATTATAAATATATATATTTATTTTTTGGCATAAATTGCATACGTTGACCGTTGTATTTAATTTGAATGTACTCCGTAGCGAAGCGCGGGTTTTCAGCTAGTCAATATACAGAGGCTGTTCGCACATTTTTAAGACGATTTTGGTAAGCGGTAATAAAAAATCGTTTGCTGCGAAAGATATAATTGCAATTGTACTATGTTTTTAAAAGTCAAAATTATCGTCTGCGGCTTGAAAGTTTTATTTTTATTCATAATGGCGTTTTTAACAAAGAAGTGGTTCGAAGGCTGCATTTATGCTCTTTCCGAAGAGAAATATGCATACTCCGTTATCCAAAAACGATGTGAGAGTCATGGTTTTGTGATATCTAAAGCTTCGATAGGTAATATCGTCAACAAGAAAGGAAAAAAACGTCAAATTGGAGCCTCAAGTGGGACAAAAATTCCAAACAAGTATCCAAGGAAAAAACGGACATCTTCGACTATTGCAAAGGTACGTTGTTTAATGTTAAAAGAAAATACCCCTAGTCAAAGGACAGTTGCAAAATCATTAAAATGCTCGGTGTCCACTGTAAACAAAATGATAAACGTTGATTTAAATCTTAAGAAAGCGAAAAAAACGCAATGTGCATCGTCTTCTTCCAAATCATATCGCTGAACGCAGGACAAGCTGCAGAATTCCATATGAGAAACACTTATCCAAAGAAAAATGGAAAACAATTGTCACAATCGATTAATCATGGGTGTTAACCTTTATAGTCGTGATCCGACGAATCATTGTCATGTAGAAGGAATTATAATTGTAGAGTCAACTCTTATTTCATGAGGTTTATTAACATATTAAAATCTTGGTTAAATACGTCATTTTCAAAGTTTCGTTCCGACGAACGTTTAAAAATACTCGTGAGAGCCGGGGCTCATTCTTTCAAAGTCCGACGAGCTCCCCGTCTCCTCTAAGCGTGTTGACCCTTCAACAGTCCGAATCCATTCTTTTCGTTCGTTACTCGCGTCTGTCTTTTATGCCTCCTCTTCCCCTTCTCCAACGACAATCGGCCTTTTTTATCCACGATACACAGACCACCTATTGTCGGTTTCATTGTCCACCGTTCCTACCTTAGGTGACGTGCGCCGCTGTGTTTCCTTAATCATTCTAAATGAGTTCGCTGCCTCCTATTGTCAAGGGTTTCCAAAGGTGTATGGCTCTCGACACCTCTTTGCGCTTCTTTTGATGCTTATTGAAGACGCTATTACACACGTTCATCAATTCCACTTAGGAATGGGAGACGAGAGTCTGACAATGGGTGTATTTAATTGATTGCAACAAAAAAGAGCCATTTATTATCATAA
Source organism: Dolomedes plantarius (assembly GCA_907164885.2). Taxonomy (NCBI): domain Eukaryota; kingdom Metazoa; phylum Arthropoda; class Arachnida; order Araneae; family Dolomedidae; genus Dolomedes; species Dolomedes plantarius. The sequence continues at coordinate 138,776,445 of OU015496.1, forward strand.
AAGGGGAGAAAAAAAATTAAGTACATGGTTCAAAGAATCGAAAGAAAGTTTTTCTAAGGGATACATGATTGTTGTTGGTTTTTCTTATAATGGCAAGTTAAAAATAAAGAGAGTGGAAAAAATGTCAAGATTAACTCCAAATACTATCAGGAACATATTTTATCGCCAATTTTTCTGAATGAAATACCATCGCTTTACCCACAGTGCCATCAATCTGTGAGACTCCATCAGGACAAAGCTAGCAGTCACACATCAAAATCCACTATAAATTTCCTAAAAGAAATGGAACAAAAAACTGGTATCAAGGCCATACCCTTCACTGATATCCCTACTAAATCTTCCGATGTATCACCTATGGATTTTTGTGCTTTCGGACTTTTAAAATCTGCATTATCCAAACGTCGTCCCAAAACCCTTACAGGACTCTGGAAAGCTGTTCAGGAGGAATGGGATAGAATACCTCTTCTGACACTTCAAAAGGCATTATTATCCTGGAAATTGCGGTGTTGAAAGATAGTTCAGAATAAGGGATGCCAAATAGAACATTTAAAACACAAGAATTTTATGTAATTTAGCTTTGTGAATACAATATACATCGTCTAAAAAATGTGTGAACAGCCTCTGTATAATAATCACAAATTTAAATATCTATATCACAACACAATTCAAATATACTATATATCTTTGCACACTCTTAACTTTTCATCAATTATATTATGCACAATCCTACTAATTACTACTCAAATAATCAAATGCTTGTACTTAATTCAAATATCATATAACTATAACTTCTCTTTCTCTTCATATAAAACACTTCTACTTTTCGAAATATCTCTCAAATATCTTTCTACTGATTTTAATGAAGTTACACACTCTCAACTAGTCAAAACTTTTCATTAAATATTCCTTACTTTAATTAGTTATAAAAAAAACTAAACACCACTATCTATCTACTGAAATCAATATAAACTCTTATGTCATAAACTCGTTCTAACAATTCATACTATTTCCAAATCTTCGTCTTAAATAAATTCAATCACTTTACATCATATATCAATAAACACTTCAAACATATATTAAAATCAATTTTTCTTATTTTTATCTAAACTCCTTCAATTTAAATTTGTATCCAAAAATACTCCTCAATATGCAGAATATTAATTTACTGCAATATATCGAAACACATGTACCAAAATCAATCAAATCTTCACAATTATCACACATAAATCAAACTAGTTATATCATTTACTCTTCTAATCAAGTCAACATATTCAATATATCAAATGCCTCATATTATCTCTACAACAATTATTTGTTTTCATAAATTTCAAATTATAATTTCATACAATTTTTTGTATACCTTCAATATTAAATATGGCAAATACACATTTAAATTTCAAACATCGTGCACTTTCAAACTAAATTTTAATGCGCGGCTCCCTTCACCTTGACAACATAGAAAATTTCTAACAGTCTCTAACACACCATGAGACAGAGTCCCGGCTATCATGCACCTAACGAACATTTTTTTAAATAACTAGAAAAAAAAGTTTTTAACAACAAAAAATTTTTAAACTGGTCGCGGCAGCCATGTGTCGTATCGCTCGTCCAAAATTAATTATCGGGCGTGAGTTATTTGGGTAGTGAAATTAATTTTCAAAGGGGTATTTGGGTTGCGCTGTGTTTTTTTAGATTTATTTTATAATAACCCGTGGTAAAGGACGTAATTAGCGATTAACGAACAGAAATGAGAAGTTATAGAAGCTATCAATAAGACAGAGATTTTAAACTAAATTTAAACTAAACTTAATTTATTTACACATTTATACATTTTTTTACATTTTACTTTTAAAAAAAACCTTCGTAACACAATACTTTTTCACATGTATATCACTAATATTCAGAACAAAAAACAAGTTTCTAAAATTATCACTCTTGATGACCATGTAAGGTAAGGGAGCACAAAATTATTTTAACCATCTATCCCTACTAACTAATCTCTTTAACCTATTCGTACACCACAAGATTTGAAATGACTCCTAACCAAGACACTGATCCGTTTCAAAAATATCAAAATCATTCGACTCACACAGGTTTGCATTAGCCCGGGGCGCATATTACCATTCCTTACATGAATTCATGCCATTACATCGTTTGGCGGCTGCTAATTGGTCAATAAGTTTACATCGGTATTTGTGTATTTGGTGCGCTGATTCTTATGAAAGCATGTCTGTTTTTCAAGAATCAAAACTTCCATCACTATTTTTGAACGAAATAGAATCTATTTCAAATAATAGTATCGTAGTACGCAGTAACGTTCAAAATTACATATTTGTGCATCATAATATTTTTGCATTTGTACAATAAAGTCACTTTATTTTCAGTCTATTTTTGGTAGTTTTTAGAAGAGTATTTATAATTTTTATTTTTTAAGAGTAAGGTTAAAAAACTAAAGTGTGCAAAACAGCAAAAAATATATAATTTGCATCTTGCAATTAAGATTTTAATTAAAAAAATAAACTATTTTTTTTAAAAATGCAATATTTAAATTTAAAAATAAATAAATAAAGCTTTCATTTTTTTAAATTCAACATTTAAATTTAAAAAAAAGAAAATATCTTTCCTTTTTTATAATTCAACATTTAAATTTAAGAAAAAATTCAATTTTGAGTAATATTTACTCAAAATTGAATTTTATTATTTTATTCTACTCCTAAAATTTTACAGTGAAATTACTACGGAAATTGGTAATTTCTTAAAATTTTTCATGCACTAAAAAGAAATATGAAGGCATTTATGGCGAAAATTTCTTTTACAAATAGTTTGTCACTTTAAATTACTTTTACATTAATAGGTGGCGCCACTTAAAAAATTCACGTCCTTGTAAAATATCGCGTAAAAAAATATATAAAAATGAAAGCAACTAAGAAATAGAATTTATCTCATTTAAAATACTCTTAGTATCAAATATTATGCAATTATCGAAATGAAAGAAACTAAGACATATATTTTAGCATTTATCTCATTTAAAATGCGCTTAGGATCAAATATTATGGCAATTACCGATGCAAAGTCAATTGACCAATCAGCAGCCGCCAAACGATGTAATGGCGTGAATTCATATAAGGAATGGTAATATGCGCCCGGGGCACTGGTCGTCTTCCTTCAGATGTCGGCTCGATGATAGTCGCTTTTCTCGGCTAGGATGTTTACCACGGCGGCGCTGCTTCTCCACACCCACACACACCAGTTTATTTTCGCATAAACTAACGGAGCTTACCTCTCTCTCTCTATAGGAAACGGGGGAATTGCAACTTCCTTCCCGATACGCCAAAAATCAAAATATCTCTTCCTGAGATATCCCAAACAGGATCGAAAAACAGAGCTCCGGTCAACAGAGGAGCCTTCCAGAGTCTAGGTCTGGATGATGCAGAGGAGAGAGAGAGATTTTTATTTTTCAAAGTCCTCAATTTATATTTATTTTGAAGCTCCTCCTCTGTCCATGGCTACTCCCTTTTTTTATTTCTTCAGACCAATTCTAGCCTAGCTCAATTTTTATTTGCCTATAAGACTTCCGCCCCTGTTTTCCGACGCCTCTCTAATGTTGAGAGTACTAAAAGCCGAAAACCACCCACTACGTTTGCGGCTTCCTTTCATGGCGTTCGTACACCAAATCCCACGCCGCCTCGTAAAATTGGAAACAAACGTCCTTTGTGGTATTCTGTCATCCTTGGAGACACCTCTCTTATCTTCGTCTAGCGATCTCATTTTCCCCGCTGACCGCTCCTTCCTCTACAATACAGCCTCGGACCACCTCGCCTTTCAAAACACATGCCGCCTCGCCTCCATCGCTTCGAAAGTAACCGCATTCATGCAATGATACAGCCTTCGAATTAACTTATTCTTTTTAATAATTTGTACGATATATCCATCTACTCGAAGGCGCATCATTACAGTAATCTTACATACGATAACTTTATCGTATCTCTTTTTATCACTCACATTTTGAATATATGTATCGATCTCTTTTGATGGTTACAAATTTAATAAGTTAGAAATCATAAACTGCAGCTGCTCAATAAATTATTTAGCATCTTTTTGTGCATTAAATATGGTCACGGGTAGTGAGATTTAAGAACTGGCTCTAAGTACCCAAATACACACCCACACAAACATATATCACACTTGCTCCGTGCAGTCCTGAGAAGTCCATCGTCTATCCTCTTAAACGCTGCTGAAGTCGGGGTTGATGCAATTCATGGCCGAAGAATAACACAAAAGACTTGTTGAAGATTAATCCACATTCTACTTAACTTTCCACCATCGCTCCACGCTCGACGACCACCTTGTTTCACGGAGCCAGCGTTCGCATCATAATCGAATTTTTCCCCGGTCTGACTTTGTTCTTTTTAGCGTGTTACTTGCGTACGCGTTAGTCAACATCCCATCATCGGTGAAATCAGAATCATGCGCTTTTAAACATGTACTTTTGTTGACGTAAAATCCTCTGTTGATATATATATATATATATATATATATATATATCCTTATAATAGTTGCCGTGTTCTGTAGTCGACTCTGTCCGTAACGCGTCCGGAGCGACCACCTCATATCCATCCATTTGGCATCCATTTTGTTTTATGAGTTAGGCTTAACAAGTTAAAAGTAAAGTTCAAAAAGATTATTTGCCAACTAAACCCAAATAATTGTAATTAAAACAGCGTAATATCGACACAAATCAACTTTATTTCGATCAATTTTATTTCAAAATTATCTCTTCATTAGAGAATTATCTCTTTTCCGCCACCTTTCGCGTTATCATAGTGTTACTCAGAACTTGAAAATGTAAACACAAGTGAGTCATTCATTCACCGTGATTCGTTAATTTAAGAAAAATTGAATCAGAATTTTTTTCATAGTAAAACAGGTTTTCATTATTTTAACCATATATAATATATATATTTTAATATATACTATATATTTTTTAATACATAATATATAATATATATTACAATACAGTATTACAATTTAATATTACAATAATGTCGAATTTAGTTGCAAACTTGACGCATGCGCAGTGATATGTTCCAAACTGTACGTCACAAAAGCTAGCCGGTTCAAAAGGCCAAATCTTCAGTATACAGATTTTTTGCATTTACAACACATGGAATTTTATATATTCCACATCTAATACGTGTTTAGTAACGATTCAATAACTTAGTATGATTTTTAATCAGAATTTCTTTAGTTTATATATATTATTTTTGCTTAATATATATTTATACATATATTTATATATTTATACATATATATATATATATATATTTAACAATATATAATATATGTACATTAAATTGAAATACAGCATTTAATTGAAATATATATACCATAAGATATAATATATGTACATTAAATTGAAATACACATGCAAAAATTTTTTGCACGTGAATAATTTGCATGATATTTTAATCTGATTTTATTTTTGCTTAATATATTTATACATAGCCTATTTATACATATATATAGCATAACATATAATATATGTACATTAAATTGAAACTATGAAAAAGTAGTTTTGAGCAATCAGTGCAGAGATTGAACCTATTTAAGTAATATATGTAATCAGAAAAAATGGGGGGGGGGTTAACCCCCATCAACCCCTCCCCTGCATACGCCACTGTGTTTGGAGCTGTTTTTATAAGGATAGGAATGATGAATCGGGGGAAATTTTCATATTGCAACATTTTTGTATTTTAAAATTTCTCTTAGATTGTGGGTCATTTAAGATAACTGTCATATGTGTCGCATTTTAGCTAATTTTCATTGAAAATTACTTCAAATTGACCAATTTATAAAAAAGTATGGTATTTACTGGCAAGTTTTTGTTTATTTTTTAATTTTCAAGTGCTATTTTACCATAAAAAACAAAAAAATCTTTAAAAAATGATTTTTTAAAAAAATTGGCTCCAAATGTAGGCAGTCACCTTAAAACAATATTTCAGGTGATTATAAGGGGACATTTTATTATTTTGCTTTGTGCCACTTTCTCGAATTATATTACTTTATTTTTCAGATCTAATAAAAAAAGTATTAAAAAATTTCACCTTCAAATTAGAAAACAATTTAAAATTAACAAATCAGACAGCAAACATTCAAGTAAATTTCAATGTTCTAAATTGCAACACATCAGGTTGCAAAACAGTATATTATTTTCTAATATTCACGTTTTTACATGTACTATCTACGGTATGTACTGTATAGTAGTGTACTTTTCAGAGCGAATACCTAACATAACGGCAAAATTTTCTTAAATTTTTAAAAGTCTGTAATTTTCCGATACCTTTCACGTTTTCATAGCGTTTCAATTAAATTAATAACAAGTATTCATTTTATATATTCGGGACATGAAAATGTAAACATGAAGTTAGTCATTCATTCATCTTTTTTTTTTATAAGATGAATGAATGACTAACTTCATGTTTACATTTTTACAGAATATTATTTTCTAATATTCTGTAAAAATTTCTTATATTTTAACAAGGTTATGAATCTTTTTTTTATTGGAACTGTTCAATTACTTACCATCAAGTTTTGACAGGTACTATCTACGGTATGAACTGTATAGTAGTGTGCTTTTCAGAGCGAATACCTAACATAACGGCAAAATTTTCTTAAATTTTTAAAAGTCGGTAAATTTTCCAATACCTTTCACGTTTTCATAGCGTTTCAATTAAATTAATAACAAGTATTCATTTTATATATTCGGGACATGAAAATGTAAACATGAAGTTAGTCATTTATTCATCTTTTTTTTTATATATATATATATATATTTATATTTTAACCATACTAGCCACTGCGTGATCAGCATGGTCACTTTTAGTTTTAAATTTCCTTTTGCAAAACAACGCAACTGAAAGTGACATATGTAAGGAATGTTACAATTACCTGTCATCATAAATATATGTTGTTAAGGGGTATTCTCTATTAAGCTGATTCTAAAACATCGTGATCAAAAAATGTGAATTTCTATTACCTTAGAACAGAGTTAAAGATAAGACTGAGAAAGCCCACATCAATGATTTTAAAAATTACATCCCTCTTTGTATGTACTATTTTTCAAAATTAAGATATCTATACTTTATCATTACAACAAATAAGAAATTGCAGGGGGAAAATTTGAAATATAGTGTTGATTACATCACTCTCTGTATGCATTACTGTTAACAATTCAGATATCTACACTTAATCATATTAAATAATAAATTGCTGGGAAAATTTCTTCATTTATAAAATGGAGCAAAAATTCAGCAATTTTTCAAAATTAAGATATCTACACTTTACCATTACAAGAAATAAGAAATTGTTGGGGGGAAATTTTAAATACAGTGTTGATTACATCACTCTCTGTATGTATTACTGTTCACAATTCAGATATCTACACTTAATCATATTAAATAATAAATTCTTGGGAAAATTTCCTCACTTATAAAATGGAGCAAAAATTCAGCAAGTACTTAAAATATAGTGTGGATTTCAACTATGATATTCATAAAACTTCTTGATATACAGATTTGAGTATTTCAAAAGTAGGAGATACTAAAGCGACAGAATCAAAAGAATGGATTCTAGATAAACCTACATACAACTGTCCATGGTTAAACACTGGATTTGATAGGTCTAAACATGTATTGTCAAAAGATCAGCGGTTGTAACTTATGCGGCCACTACACACACGCGGTTTTAAATTGCGGACAGCCGCTGTTTACATCCGGTAGTTGCAGCCGTTGCCATTCGAAGTGTAGAAATATCGTAGATTTTTGTGCCGCATACCTACGCGTTTTATATATAGGGATTATTTTAACCAGATATTACAATAATATCAAATTTTGTATTTTCGGAAAGTTGCAAACTCGGTGCATGGATAGTGGTATGTTCAAAAATGTCTGTACGGTAGCTTGCTTTTCAAAGCGAATACATAATATAACCGCAAAATATTCTTACATTTTTTTTAAGTGTTTTATTGAATATTTCTAAATTACCAGCACGCGTGGCTTTCATATGAATTTCTAATATTTTAATAAGGTTATGAACCCTTTTTTTTATTGGAATGTTTACTTAATAACCGTCAAGTTTTGACGGGTACCATCTAGTATATATATATATATATATATATATATATATATATATATATATATATATATATATATATATATATATACATGCAAGGTAGGATGCAAAATGTTCTAGCACTAATTTTCATTTAATAAAATACAACACTTACATATAATTATAAGCCAATTTTTTCAAAATACTGGCCTTGGCTATTTACACATTTATTCCAGCATCTGTATAATTGTGAAAAAGCGGTTTCCAATACATTTTTTGAGATGTCCTTCACAGCAATTGTCGCATTAGCCTTGACCTCTCCTGCACTTAAATAGCGGTTCCCTTTCAAGACATTTTTAAATATCGAAAGAAGAAAAAAATCACATGGTGCAAGATCGAGTGAGCATGGAGGATGTCTCAAGACAGTTACAGAAGGTTTACCTAGATATTCAGCCACAATTGCATATCGATATGCTGGAGCATTATCATGGAATAATTTCCAGCTTTTTTTCTTTTCACAATTCCAGTCTCTTCTTTCTGATGGCTTCCCTGAGACGCCATAATATTGCGTTGTACATTTCCTTATTTACAATACGTCCGAGAGGTATAAACTCAAAATGAATGACACCTCCGTGATCAGAAATCAATTCCAGAATGTCCTTACCTTTTTGGACTTGTCTATCGGAATTTTCTTCTTCCTGGGCGAGTTTGGTGACTTCCATCATCTTCCAGTAAAGCGCGGCCTTCTTCGAATAGCTTAAACTAGGAGAGGTGATTGTTTTGGCCCGGGAGCCACTTTGTGTAAGTGGAGGTTAGCGGAGGGCCGCACCTTTTAAAATTATTGCATTTATTAGTTAACTTTGCATTTCACAAAAGGTATAAATTGTATCATAAAAATCAATAAACGTAAATTAAATAAAATATTGGCAGTTTTTCTGGCTGTCTTGAAGTTTTTGGCTGTCTTTGGCTGTTTTTCTAGGTATCCGGATTTTTCTGGGTGTCTTGGCGGGCCACAAAAAATCTGTAGCGGGCCGCTATTTGCCCACCACTGGCTTAGATAATTCAAAAATAATTCCTCTTGATAACGCTTTGTGACCGTAAGCTTTATTTATCATTTCTAGTCTCTGATGTATTCTTTCTTAATAAAAAAAACAGAATTTTATGGATGACCACTGTTTAAATTGCGACATTTTCAAAACCTGCCGTTTTGGTTTGACTTCCTTGTATAAATCAATCGAATTTGGATTATGGCAAAGGTTCTCAAAGCGTGCGCCGCGGCGCTGTACCTGAGTATACACCATACAGCTAATAAGAATGAAGCCCTTTTAACAAACTGTAATTTCTTTATCTTCATTTTTTTACCTCTACCACCTCATATTTATAGTTATACTAGCTGAAAACTCGCACTTCGCTACGGAGTACATTCAAATTAAATACAACGGTCAATGTATGCAACTAATGCCAATATATATATATATATATATATATATATATATATATATATATATATGTAACAAGAAAACGCGTCTTCCTAAATTACTTTACTTTAAAGCATATTCTATTGTTAATAAAGTACGACCCCTTTTCCAAAATTGCGACCTAAAAGTAAAATAAGATAATTTATCGTAGCCCTGCAGATCATTAAGCAGGCATGTGAGCTATCGGAACTCAATAACATCCCCAGATGTGAGTGTTAGAAGTTTATGAGATTCCGAATGTCAGTATAGTGTCAAAATTCTTGAAGAGCCCTCAAACCACTCTAAAGTTATGTCTCTATAACGTCAAAAACCCTACTTTGCAAGAACTTTATGGCCACTTATCCTATGCCCAGTTCAACAGTTCACGGTTATAACAAGCGTGGGATCTAGCAGTAAAGTCCCCGATAAACTTAAGTGGACACGTGAACTCCACGAATCTGAAGTCGCCCAATTAAAAATTAAGTAGTTTAGGCCCTCTGGCGAAAATATCACAAAACACCCATTTAATATTGCATGAACAGAAGACTCTCTCTTCGTTTCTAACTCTGGTTGCTGTCGGACCTGCTGTCCGCTCCTGTATGTAATCCGCGTCTCGTCCTGGCATGGACGCCGGACAAGTTATGTGGCCACTGCAGCTAATGCCTTCTGATAAATAAAGCACGTCTTGGAATTTGTGCATTTCATCAATGGCTCTATATTTGTTTCTCCTAAATTTTGTAAGTGCTTCCCTGGATCAACACTACGCCCGACTGCATCTCTTCAAGTTGTGCTAAATTTTCCAAATGTGATTATTATCACACACACATATATATATATATATATATATATATATATATATAATAAATACGACGATCAATGTATACAATTGATGTAAAAAAAACAAAAAATATATTTATAAAAAAATCGGAATGGATATTTTTATAGACAAAATAATGTAGAAGAAAATATTCAAATTAAATCTAATAGAATACTAAAGAATATAGTGCAGTTTGAGGAACATATCTTTTACTGTATTTTAATATGTCCAATCGTCTGCCGCATTAGCAAGAAAAAAAATATATTTTTTTTGTCTAATTAGTTGTTATGCACGTGATGATATGCTTATTTAAAGTACCAGAAAAAGAAATCACGTGATCAGCATTTAATAAATTAAATTCTAAAATTTAATCTTTAAAAATTCACCAAAAATCAGAAAATGGAGCTAAAGATTCGAAAAAGATCTCATTTTAAAGGAATTTTTAGGATTTTTCTCGTGATATAAATTTTATAACCCTCAAATTATTATTTTAAATGTAAACTTAAAAAAAAGTTACAAAAACAGCTTAAAAATTAAATTTTCAAAAATCTAAGAAGAATTTTTCAAAAATCTTTCTTAGTGCACCCCTACACCATAAGAAGAATCGCCATGTAAAATTTCAGCCCTTTAGGTCCAGCGGTTTAGTCTGTGCGTTGTATGTCAGTCAGTCAGTTACGGAACTGTTTTATATATATAGACTATTGAGTGAAAAGTAATTTAGTTAGAACATAATTAAAATTTCTCTGTATTGTACAATGGTTAGTTCATAATAAGGGCGCCGCCGGAAATTGTCTGTAGATCAAGGTAGCCGCGGGTTTAAAAAGGTTCGAGAACCGCTGGGTTATGGGATTACGCTACAAGAACGCTATCTAGTGACAAATGTTAATACTATTATCAGGCTTCATACTATATGTTGATTTTAAGTTTTATTTAAAATTTTATTTTAAATAAATTAGTCCTGGAACTTTTTGATTCTACCTTGTATGTATATATATATATATATATATATATATATATATATATATATATATATATATATATATATATATATATATATATATACTAGCTGAAAACCCTCGCTTCGCTACGGAGTACATTCAAATTAAATACAACGGTCAACGTATGCAATTTATGCCAAAAAATAAATATATATATCTATACTTATATATAAAGAGAGAGAGTGATTTTGTACGTGGAGGGTAATCTTCAGAACCACTGTACCCATTTGAAAAATTCTTTCACTGTTTGAAAGGTACATTATTCCAGATGGTCATAGGCTATATATTATGTATATCTAATCAGTAGAAATAAAGTTAGGGGCTTAATCCTAACAATCTCCATTGTTACCGCTACTGTCCTCTACCGCTTTTTGTGCCGAACTCTTCAACGATCCTTAGCGTGGTGCTATCTATACTTATATATAAAGAGAGAGAGCGATTTTGTACGTGGAGGGTAATCTTCAGAACCACTGTACCTATTTGAAAAATTCTTTCACTGTTTGAAAGGTACATTATTCCAGGTGGACATAGGCTATATATTATGTATATCTGATCAGTAGAAATAAAGTTAGGGGGCTTAATCCTAACAATCTCCATTGTTTCCGCTACTGTCTTCTACCGCTTTTTGTTCCGAAGATTCAACGATCCTTATCGTGGTGCTATCGCAGTGGGCTTCTGTTCTGACGCTAACGGTTCGAACCTAGCCGTTCTCCGGCACGCCTTTTTCATTTAAAAAATTTATTTTAATTATTAACTAACATAAAATTAATTTAAGGTATTATTTAGGTTATTATTAAGGTAAAAAAAAAGATTTACAATTTATTGGCTATCAACTGGAAATTTATTGGTATAATATTTTGTTCAACCCGGACAAAGTCGGGACGGGCCGCTAGTTTATAATAAATGCGATGATCAATGTTGTAAAATAAATATCTATCTATATATATATATTTATAAAAAAATCGTAAGGGATATGCATTTTTTTTTTGGATAATATCCAATCGTCTGCTGCATTAGAAAGAGAAAAAAATATATTTTTTGTCTATTTAGTTGTTACGCACGTGACGATAAATTTATTGAAAGTACCAGAAAAAGAAATCACGTGATCAGCATTTAATACATTAAATTCTAAAAATTAATCTTTAAAAATTCACCAAAAATCAGGAAATGGAGGTAAAAATTCGAAAAAAAATTCCTTTTGAAGGAATTTTTATGATCTTTCTCGTGATATAAATTTTATAACCCTCAATGTATTATTTTAAATGCAAACGTAAAAAATGTTTAAAAAACAGCTTAAAAATTTAATTTTAAAAAATCTAAGAAGAATTTTTGAAAAATCTTTCTTAGTGCACCCCTACACTATTAGAAGAATCGCCATGCAAAATTTCAGCCCTTTAGGTCCAGCGGTTTGGTCTGTGCGTTGTATGTCAGTCAGTCAGTCAGTCAGTGAATGAATGAGTCAGTTACGGAACTGTTTTATAAATATAGATTATAGAAGTGTAGATACACATTGGTATCTCAAAATTAGAGTAAGAGATGAAATAAAAATACAAAAATAAAAAAAGAATTTTAAGTAAAGAATGTTTTTTTAATTATTTTAAGCACCTAAAATAATATTCAAATTAATATTACGTTACTTAATAATTGTGTGCACGGCCACCATCTTGGATTTTTTTGCGCCAACTTGGCGATTTTACCGTGTTTTGAGGAGTGGAAAATTTCTCGCCAATGTGTTTTAAGCGGTGTTTTCAAAACGCTGGACTTTGAATTTTTTTAGCTTTTTTAATAAAAACCACCTGTTTAAATTATGAAACTTAGAAAAATTTTTGAAAAATCATTTAAACGTTGGACTCAGATTTATTTTTGGGTTTTTGATAAAAACCACTTTTTTGAAAAAATCATTCTCAAATATTGGAAATTTTGGGTTTTTCTTTTAGCTTTTTTAATAAAAGCAACCTTTTTAAATTGTGAAACTTAGAAATATTTTTGAAAAATCATTTAATCGTTGGACTGAGATTTTTTTTTGTCATTTTTAATTAAAAACTACCTTTTCAAATTATGATCCATATGAAAAATTTGGTCAAATGAATTTTACTTACAGATAAAATTTCAATGCCATCTATTCAGTTTGCCCTACGTCTTTGACTAATAGCAATGAATCACCAAAATATTATGCCAATATATTGTTAATTAGAAAAAAAATACAGCATTTTCGTACCACCTAAATAACTTGCAATTTAAAAATGATCTAAAATTCAGCTTTGAAAAATGTAAAATAATTATGAACCCATAAATTTATGGTGAGTAACCAGATCCACTTTTTTTTATTTATTTATTTTTATTTTTTTTTTATTTGGTTAGGGCATTGTGGTAATGAAATTTTACTTCAGATTTGACCTTAACCAAATATTTGGTGCATACAATAAAATCGGGACAAGGATTATTTGACCATTTATCCTGCTGTGTTGGAAATAAGAAAAAAAACCCTTTTCCTAAACCAATAACTTAACCTTAACTAACTTTTTAACTTAGGTTCCTGGGGAGAGAGAAGTTGAACTTCAGTTATTTAAATTTATTTGTAATCCACTAAAACTTGGAATTATAAAATATTTTAAAATATATTGTATTTAAAATGTATACTGTATTTTACATTTTACGAAAAAATGATGGCAGATAATTTTTACTTCAAATAAATGAAATGGTGTATCATTATAGTATACTAATTGACAATCGATAAACAAAATTAAAAGCAACTTAAATTTAATAAGTTAACGAAAAACTGATGATGGATTCAAAAATTTTCAACAAAAAGACTCTTAGTTTTAAAAATAATTTACTCTTTTGAGTATAGTCAATTTGACTCAGATTTCCAGGTCAAGGCCAAGATCTGACCTAAAATTATTATACTGTAATTAAAAGATCACATCAGAAATAACTGTTTGATCTTAAAATTAGAGAATTTGACATTGGGTTATTTTTACCAGAACGCAATAATTATCGCCATGCGAAATGCGCCAAACCCTGGCGGAAAAATCCAAGATGGCGGCCGTGCACACAAATCTAGAGTATCCCTCCTAACTTTATTTCTACTGATCAGATATACATAATATATAGCCTATGTCCATCTGGAATAATGTACCTTTCAAACAGTGAAAGAATTTTTCAAATAGGTGCAGTGGTTCCGGAGATTACCCTCCACGTACAAAATCGCTGTCTCTCTTTATATATAAGTATAGATATATATATATATATATATATATATATATATATATATATATATATATATATATATATATATATATATATATATATATATATATGGTGCCCGGTATAAGGGCTTAAGTCAAAATCAGTGATTTATATATACCAAGTTATTGGCTTTTATACCAATCACAGAACTATAAATTTGACTCGAGTCTTTTGTACAAAGAAATGTACTTTTGTATACAAAATTGATAGACTTAAGCCTTTAATACAAGTCAAAAGATTTTTTTATATAAATACTAACAAATATCTAAAAATCACTTTTTTTTGCTTAAGCCCTTTATACCAGGCACCATAGATATATAATAAATACATAGATACACTCTTAAGTTTATCCACCTTCAAGGGAAATTGCACTCGTAACTGAAGGGCTGACTTGCATTTTATTACTAATGTTTGTTGATATAAAAAATTTAGGTACTTACGTATTATAGCTGAAACTTGGCAGCTTTTTACCCTTGGCGCAATATCCGCCCGCCAACACCTAATTTCACAGTGGCAACCTATTTTCTAACCGGAAGTTATAAGCAACAGTTCCAGCAATAGCATGTTTAAAAATTACAAATGTGTAGAAAACGTGTCAGACGAAGAACAAGATTTCGATTATAAATAATTTTAGCTTTAATTAAAAATTGCGTACTAATGACAAAACAGAAATGCATGAAAAATATTCAAAATGATTATTTTAAAACAAACGCAAAACTTTCGAAGCTTAAGTCTTAGGATGCTAAAATTTTGCATGGTGGTTACTCCAAAGTCTTACGTGCCCACTAAAACATATTTTTAAAAAATTCAAATTTTCAGGGTATTAAAAGGGGCTTAACCCCCCCTCCCCCACTAAAATACATCCAATGTATCTCTTGAACAAAAGGGTCCGGGAATTTGAAATTTTGTATGGTGGTTCCCCTTAAGCCCTAGGTACACACCAATAAATCTTTTTTTTTAAAGTTCAAATTTTAAGGGGTTTAGCCCCCCCCCCCAAGAAAAATAACTCACTGTATCTCTGGAACCATAAGGCCTGTGAAGCTGAAATTTGTTTGGTTGGTTTCCCTTAAGCCCTAGGTGCACACCAATAATTTTTTTTAGTTCAGATTTTAAGGGTTTAGCCCCCCCCCCCCCGAAAAAAAAATATCCCACTGTATCTCTGGAACAATAAGGCCGAAGAAGTTGAAATTTTGCATGGCGGTTCCTCTAAGGCTCTAGATGCTGGCCAAGAAAGATGTTTAAAAAGCAACTTTTTAGGAGGTTGTAAAGTGGTTCTAAATCCCCAAAATAAAAATGAAATATCCAAAACTCGTATTTAAATTCGGATTACTGTCGTTAAATTCTGCGATGTCCTCATGAGAAATGACCCCACATAACTGCTAAAGTTAATTGAAATTAAATGAACCAAATGACATAATTCATGGCACTGGTGTAATATGTGGCGAAGCACGTGTATAAAATTTACGAAAGCAGTTATTAAATATGCATCAACATTTTGAGCAGCAGCATGTTTAAAAAAGCATTTGGAAAACACATGGAAAAGTAAAAAAAAAAAATAAGCAGCTGAAGAACAAGATTTCGCTATAGATAATTTTAGATCTAATTAAAAATTTCATATTAAAGACAAAATAGGAATACCGTGTTCTCGTCAAAAAAAAAAAAAGCGACGCGCCAAGAAGGGGTAATGCAAATTGGACACAAATTGATATGCATACAGGTTTCGACGGAAAATGCAAATATTTAAAGTTTGGCAATCGGGATTTTAAAGTAATGGCAATCGGGAACCGTAGAACCAGTTTTCCTTGTGAATTCTGATTGTTTTGCCGCAATCTTTAATATTACATCTCCAGCTACTGGTCGATTAAAATAGGCACGCATGTTGTGAAAGTTCGGGCATACACGCTGACTGGGCAAAATTCCACGGATCTGGAAAAAAGACACTGCATCTTCTTTCTTTTGGCCTATATTTCTCTATCAAAGTTCTTTGAGAAAGATATTTTTTTAAAGTTATTTGTATCTTTTATAACAGTTATACATAAAAGAAATGCTATAACCTCAAAATACCCCTATTACACTATCAAAGTTCTTTGACAAAGATGTTTTATAAAAGTTATTTCTATATAAAGGGGCTAAATCCCTTAAAATTCGAGCTCTTAAAAAAGATTTATTGGTGTGTACCTAGGACTTAAGGGGAAGTACCATACAAAATTTCAGCTTCCTAGACCCTATGGTTTCAGAGATACAGTGGGATTTTTTAGGGGGGAGGGGGCTAAACCCCTTAAAATTCGAGCTCTTAAAAAAGATTTATTGGTGTGTGCCTAGGGCTTAAGGGGAACCACCATGCAAAATTTCATCTTTCTAGGCCTTATGGTTCCAGAGATACAATGGAGTTTTTTATAGGGGGTTAAGCCCCTTTTAACCTCTTAAAATTTGCATTTTTCAAAAAGATTTTTTAGTGAGACACCTAGGGCTTAAGGGAAACCACCATACGAAATTTCAGCTTCCTGGGTCCTATGCTTTCAGAGATACAACGGGGTTTTTTTCAGTGGGGGAGGGGGTTAAGCCCCTTTTAAACCCCTTAAAATTTGTACTTTTTAAAAATATTTCTTAGTAGGCATGTAGAGCTTAGGAGTAACCACCATGCAAAATTTCAGCATCCTAAGACTTTTCCTTCGAAAGATTTGTGTTTTTAACATACTCAATTTGAATATTTTTCGTGTATTTCTGTTTTGTCATTAGTGCGCAATTTTTAATTAGAGCTAAAATTATTTCGAATCGAAATCTTGTTCTTTATCTCCCGCGTTTTCCCCACATTTGTATTTTTTTAACATGCTATTGCTCGAAATGTTGTTTATAACATCCGGGCACCGAAATCTTTTATAAAACTTTGACGAAGAGCTCAACTTTTATAAAAGTTATCTTTTATCAAAGTTGGGGTATTACACTGTCATATTTCTCGTCAAACTTATTTTATAAAAGATCTTTGTCAAATAACTTTCATAACGTAAAAAAATAAAGAAAATCTTCAAAACGAAACTTAAAACGGGAGCGAAAAGCAATGAATGGCGAAAACAATACTATCAAGAAGGATGGGGCGCATAATTGGCGCTTTATTGCCGTTTTCTCGCCAAACCGCAAAGTTTCAGCTATAATACGTAAGTACCAAAATGGTAAATATGATAATGATAAGATGATATAAACTATCATGTAAATAATTTGTCTCAAATGTTTAATATCATGTAAATGGAAAGAATAATAAAATATTTCAGGGCAGCCATTTATTTAATAGTAAAGAAACAATAAGTGCTTTAAATGAAAAAATCATGAGTTTTAAATACAACTACAAATTGTTCCAAAAAAGAAAAAAATACTTATCTCTCTATTCTAAAAAAAACTAACTGCCGCTGCCGCAGCCAGCGCCGCCGCCGCCGCTGTCAAAAGCTTGTCACGCTATCTCCTCCGAAACCGCTGGGGGTATGGGGTCGAGACAGATACCAATCGATGCAGAACAATGTGGGGAAGAAAGTAAGACATGTCTCATATTCGTCGGACTTTTAAGTTTTTTTTTATTTTATGTTTTGTGGGAAAATATTGACTTTTTCATGTTCAGATTACGATAACTCGCCAAAAAAGGATCGTAGAATTTTTTTTTTTTTTTACAATCTAAGACTACAGACATTTCTCCTTCAAACAAGACCTCATTTGTTTAAAAATAATTTAAAACAGACTGATATTTTTATTAAAATTGAAAACCCTTTTTTTGGAAATATTTATGCGTTTCGAGATATATAAATTCGATGCTCTCAGACTTATTATGTTACAAAGAAAATATTTATATCAACTGGAAGATGAAAGCTTTCTGATTCATATAAACTTCATTTCAAGTCTCTATCTTAAAATTTCGATTTTTAATTGAATTTTAAAGAAATACTTCAAAAAAATCTTCTCATTCGCTTCCTTTGAAAGAAGATCGAATTTTTCACCCATTCATCCATTTCGCCGGACTTCATCCATTTCGTCGGGAGGGGGGGGGAGCTTCAACTGTAAACAAATGAATGACTCAATCGCTGTAAAAAACTATTGAGTCATTCATTCACTTGATTCACCAGAGGAGCGAGCGTAGCGAGGGTAGGGGCGAAGCCCCTAGTTTTATAAAATTACACAACTTATTAAAAAAAAAAAACTACTATCATTCATCACTGAAAATAACTGAGTACAAAGTAGAAATGCATTTTTAAGGAAGTGATTTATTTCATAAATTTACACAGTCTAATATACATAATTATCAACATACAAGGTGTTTACGACAACAGGTGTTTCACAAAAAATGTATTCATATAAAATTGCACAAAAATCAAACATTACACAATTGCATTACATTATGTGACAACGTTTATTTGACATTTCTCATGATTCTACGACAATGATGTGATCTAGCTTCTTGAAGTGCTTGTTCTAAAACTTCAGTTAAATGAATAATATTATTTGCACTAGCTTCAAGAAGAATATTTTGTTTATTTGACTCTTTTTCTAACTGAAGATTCACAAGAACTTTTGGTTCAACCATTCTATATAAACTCTTGCTCGCTACCTGTAAGTAATAGATAAAAAGTATAAATGCACATAAATACAGAAATATAATTAAAATCTTTTTCTTTTTAAAAAAAACTCCTAAACATTTAAATGCATGCATAAAAAGAAAAAAAAATTTCAATAATATATTATAAATCAGAAACTCTGCTCAACATAAAATAAAAGAAAAGCATTTGTACTGTATTCTTACACACTCCGAGGTGAAACAACTGAACCCCTTTTTGGATAAGTTCAGGACTGAAACAATACCTTTTTAGTATACTGGCAAAAATTATTCTTTTGAAATTTGGAGAAGAGGAGGGGTCAAAAAACTATTTAAATAAATTGTTAAACTTCAGTATCACTTCTATAGTTACTTATTTTCAAGACAACTAAAACTAACTCATGGCACAACAGTCCAAATTGCTTTTCAGCACTGTGTCAGCACTGTGAACCAAGGCCTGCGGTGCCCATCTCCACTTTCATGACCGTAGGCTTGGGGTGCCATACAGCATATGTCTCGGTCAGGTGGTCAACCTGATGCGGGATCACCAGAGTTAGTTCCCAAGCATGCTTGGTCCTCATTTTATCGACGCTCTCAAGGGACGAACATGAGTCAACCTTGCCCAGTCGCAGGGTCGAACCCTAGACTTGTGGTGTGGCAGCTTGATGCTTTAAACCACTATGCCACGAGGCATTTTCAAGACAACTACAGACATAAAATGAGAAATGAAACTAAAAACTGTTAAAATTTCCAAAGGGTTTTAAATGCATGTACAAAAATAAATATTACAACAAAATACACTCTGTCACAAAAAAATATATGCATCCAGAAGAAATCGAGCGACTATCACGAAACTTGGCAGGAATGTAGTCTGGTAAGAGATATGCAAATGATTAAAATTTCGACGCCAATGAGATAAGGGTAAGCGCGCTATGCGCATATGAGATGCGCAGCTGGGAGAGTTTAAAAGCATGATTGCTCGTGCCATAGGGTTATTCAAACAAATCTGTCCACTTGGATGGACGGAATTGTGACTAGAGATGTCTCTGAGATGTAACCGGCGACAGTACGAACAATTGTTGGACTTTGAGAGGGGGCGTATAGTAGGCCTCAGAGAAGCAGGTTGGTCGAACAGGCATATCGAACGCCACCTCGGTCGGAGCGATATGGTAATTGCTCGGTGTTGGCAACAATGGATCACGGATGGGATAGTCTACCGTCGTGGAGGGTCAGGACGTCCCAGGAACTGTTAGCAAAACGCGAGTCTGCTACTCCCTTTTTGCCTGATTCCACTTGTATTTATCATATAACTTGCGATAATTTATATTACGACTAGTTTCTTAAATTATTGAAAGCTCGCGTCGTTGAGTGCGAGCCTGTTATTTGTCCGTCAGCGTCGTGACGTAAACGACTTGCTATAAATAGCTCGCATGTGTGGTCGGCGAAAGCGGGGCTGTCTCTTGGATACTTGTTTGCTCGTGTGAGCTTATAGCTGGATATGCGGTCTGCCACTAATTTAATGGCTGGGCTTTATTGCCATGCCAAACAGTCTTTAATATATGTATTATCAGGAGTCTGCCGCCGTCTTTATTTACATGCTGTTTTGGTGAAACCTCCTAGGTTTTAAGCTACGCAACCGCGTATGTCATTTTGAAGTGCTATACAACTTTAGAAGTACATTCACTATGCCGTCTTTAGATATGGATATATTCACCGGCGACTTATTTATCATCACATAATTTTGTTACGCCTGTCAGCTGTATTGTTTTTCAGATACCGACCAGTCTATTTCTTCTACGTAATTACACTGGTGTAAGAAATTCAGAGAATTTGCAGACTTGGTCGATTATCTCTAGAACTACAGTACCGATTTTAATGAAATTTGATACGTACATACATTGATACAATACAAAACAAATAACCATTCAATAATTGCAATACGTGAAAATATTATTCAATATTCTTCAATAATTGCAATACCATTCAATAATTGCATGATCGTGCGTAACACTCGTGGAGTCGGAAGGTATGAAACAGCAGTTGCAGAATAAACAAAAAAATGGGTTAATAGGGGGTATGGTCCCCTCTTACTGATATACAGGTCTCGCAGCGTGATTTCATACTTGAAATAAGGCAGTTTATCATTTCCTGTGGCAATTGGTCCCACTCGTTCAGCAACGCTGTTTTCATTCCCTGGATGGTTCTCGGAGGGGGTTGGGGGTTGCAATTGCCCTCCCCAGAGCGTCCCAGACATGCTCTATAGGGTTAAGGTCTGGAGATCTGGCTGGCCAATCCATCCGGCGAATATCCTCACTCTCTAGAAATTCGTCGACCAGAAGATCTCTATGTGGCCTCGCGTTATCGTCTATTAAAATGAACTCAGGGCCAACTGCACCCCTGAAAAGGCAAACATAGGGCTCCAAGACCTCATCCCTATACCTCACACCAGTCACAGTGCCTCTTTCAAAAACATGGAGAGGTGTGCGGCCATCCAACATGATGCCTGCCCAGACCATTAAACCTCCTCCACCATAATGGTCCCTGGTTCTCTCCATATGAACGTACGGCGAGAATCGGTGTTTAGGCTGAACCGGGACTCATCAGTGAAGAGAACGGTCACCCATTGATCCATACTCCAATCTTTATGCTCTCTGCACCATGATGAACGGATTCTCCTGTTCGTAGAAGTGAGCGGGACGCAAACGGCAGGTCTTCTTGCAAACAACCCTCTCTCATGAAGTCTTTTGGAAACAGTCACCCTTGATACACAGATTCCTGTGGCTGCATACAAGTCACGAGAGAGCTGAGAAGCTGTAGCACTCCTGTTACGCCTCGCTATAATCGACAAATGGCGATCTTCTCTGGCCGTCGTGGCTCTTGGACGACCTTGCTTTCTCTCGATGGATCCGGTATCCTGGAACTGTTTCCATAAGTTACACACGACGCTGGGCGTTAAATTGAACTCTCTACAAATTTGGACTTGAGATTGGCTTGCTTCTAGCTTCCCCACAATTCGCTACCTCATTCCATCATCTAAACGTTGGTGGTTACTCATTTTTACTGTTACAATTTGAAATTAACCGATTGCTGCAAAATAACACCATCTATTAACCCATTTTTTTTTTTTCATTTTGCAACCGCTGTTTCATACCTTCCGACTCCAACGAGTGTTACGCACGATCATGCGTGTGTATTACAATTATTGAATGGTTATTTGCTTTGCATTGTATCAATGTATGTACATATCAAATTTCATTAAAATCGGTACAGTAGTTCTAGAGATAATCGACCAGGTCTGCAAATTCTCTTAATTTCTTACGCAGTGTATATGTTGATACAAAGTGATACTATTACGTGGATACGTACGTATTGCATCTGTTCTGGTAACGTACATCATTTATTTTCTGTGCTTAATAACTTATATTTGATATTTTTGTTTATTTTTATATTACGAATAAAGTAATTAGTTGTTAAAATTTAAACCTTCAGTTATCTTTATTTTTGTTGCAATACGTTTCAACTTAATACATTATTCCTAGCTTCAGTATATTTATTTTGTAAAGTTAAAGAGACATAGTCATCTTAGTTTACCTTTTCACGCTTCCTCTGTTTAACAGGATATACTGCTATTAACTAATTTAATTGCTGGGCTCAGACAAACGGGAAACTTGCCCTATGCCCAACAGGAACACAAATTCGCGCAATCATAATAGCTGATAGACGTACGAGTAAAGTTTCCCATCCATCAAAAAATTACGGGATTACGCAATAGAAGTGAGTTTCGCCGCCACGCCTAACGTGGTGACGGCATTGCAGAGTATCCAATAAGATAATTTAGCAGCGTGGTTTGCTGACGAGGTATGCAAATGTTAGAAGGCGAGACGCGTTATATCAGCAGTGGATAGAACATCCAAAGCGGTCGGCATGACAGTGTCTATCAGTCGGTGCTCTTGTCCGTAAGAGTATTTTTCGTATATAGCAGTGATGCTTTTTACATTTGCCCAGATGGGACTTTCTTTTATACTATACTAGCTGAAAACCCGCGCTTCGCTACGGAGTACATTCAAATTAAATACAACGGTCAACGTATGCAATTTATGCCAAAAAATAAATATATATATTTATAATAAACGCGATGATCAATGTATACAATTGATGTAAAATATATATCTATCCATATATATATATTTACTAGCTGAAAACCCGCGCTTCGCTACGGAGTACATTCAAATTAAATACAACGGTCAACGTATGCAATTTATGCCAAAAAAAAATATATATATTTATAATAAATGCGAAGATCAATGTATACAATTGATGTAAAATATATATCTATCTATGTATATATATTTATAAAAAATCGTAAGGGATATGCATTTTTTTTGGATAATATCCAATCGTCTGCTGCATTAGAAAGAGAAAAAAATATTTTTTGTCTATTTAGTTGTTACGCACGTGACGATAAATTTATTGAAAGTACCAGAAAAAGAAATCACGTGATCGACATTTAAGAAATTAAATTCTAAAAATTAATCTTTAAAAATTCACGAGAAATCAGGAAATGGAGGTAAAAATTCGAAAAAAATTTCATTTTGAAGGAATTTTTATGATCTTTCTCGTGATATAAATTTTATAACCCTCAATGTATTATTTTAAATGCAAACGTAAAAAAAAGTTTAAAAAACAGCTTAAAAATTTAATTTAAAAAAATCTAAGAAGAATTTTTGAAAAATCTTTCTCAATGCACACCTACACTATTAGAAGAATCGCCATGCAAAATTTCAACCCTTTAGGTCCAGCGGTTTGGTCTGTGCGTTGTATGTCAGTCAGTCAGTCAGTCAGTGAATGAATGACTGAGTTACGGAACTGTTTTATATATATAGATAGATATAGATTAAACGTTTGTCATTTGGAGAAACGTTTAATTGACAAAACGTTTACAATATAGACGTTTACAATATAAACGTTTACAATTGACAAACGTTTATAGATACACATTGGTATCTCAAAATTAGAGTAAGAGATGAAATAAAAATACAAAAATAAAAAAAGGATTTTAAGTAAAGAATGTTTTTTTAATTACTTTAAGCACCTAAAATAATATTCAAATTAATATTACGTTACTTAATAATTGTGTGCACGTCCGCCATCTTGGATTTTTTTGCGCCAACTTGGCGATTTCACCGTGTTTTGAGGAGTGGAAAAATTCTCGCCAATGTGTTTTAAGCGGTGTTTTCAAAACGCTGGACTTTGAATTTTTTTAGCTTTTTTAATAAAAACCACCTGTTTAAATTATGAAACTTAGAAAATTTTTTGAAAAATTACTTAAACGTTGGACTTAGATTTATTGTTGGGTTTTTGATAAAAACCACTTTTTTCTGAAAAAATCATTCTCAAATATTGGAAATTTTGGGTTTTTCTTTTAGCTTTTTTAATAAAAATGACCTTTTTAAATTGTGAAACTTAGAAATATTTTTGAAAAATCATTTAATCGTTGGACTGAGATTTTCTTTTTGTCATTTTTAATTAAAAACTACCTTTTCAAATTATGATCCATATGAAAAATTTAGTCAAAATGAATTTTACTTACAGATAAAATTTCAATGCCATCTATTCAGTTTGCCCTACGTCTTTGACTAATAGCAATGAATCACCAAAATATTATGCCAATATATTGTTAATTAGAAAAAAAATACAGCATTTTCGTACCACCTAAATAACTTGCAATTTAAAAATGATCTAAAATTCAGCTTTGAAAAATGTAAAATAATTATGAACCCATAAATTTATGGTGAGTAACCAGATCCACTTTTTTTTATTTATTTATTTTATTTTTTTTTATTTGGTTAGGGCATTGTGGTAATGAAATTTTACTTCAGATTTGACCTTAACCAAATATTTGGTGCATACAATAAAATCGGGACAAGGATTATTTGACCATTTATCCTGCTGTGTTGGAAATAAGAAAAAAAACCCTTTTCCTAAACCAATAACTTAACCTTAACTAACTTTTTAACTTAGGTTCCTGGGGAGAGAGAAGTTGAACTTCAGTTATTTAAATTTATTTGTAATCCACTACAACTTGGAATTATAAAACATTTTAAAATATATTGTATTTAAAATGTATACTGTATTTTACATTTTACGAAAAAATGATGGCAGATAATTTTTACTTCAAATAAATGAAATGGTGTATCATTATAGTATACTAATTGACAATCGATAAACAAAATTAAAAGCAACTTAAATTTAATAAGTTAACGAAAAACTGATAATGGATTCAAAAAGTTTCAACAAAAAGACTCTTAGTTTTAAAAATAATTTACTCTTTTGAGTCTAGTCAATTTGACTCAGATTTCCAGGTCAAGGTCAAGATCTGACCTAAAATTATTATACTGTAATTAAAAGATCACATCAGAAATAACTGTTTGATCTTAAAATTAGAGAATTTGACATTGGGTTATTTTTACCAGAACGCAATAAATATCGCCATGCGAAATGCGCCAAACCCTGGCGGAAAAATCCAAGATGGCGGCCGTGCACACAAATCTAGAGTATCCCCCCTAACTTTATTTCTACTGATAAGATATACATAATATATAGCCTATGTCCATCTGGAATAATGTACCTTTCAAACAGTGAAAGAATTTTTCAAATAGGTGCAGTGGTTCCGGAGATTACCCTCCACGTACAAAATCTGCTCTCTCTTTATATATTAGTATAGATTATTTCTGTTATGTTTATATTTTGGTTGCCGACATTTTAACTTTTAAATAAAAATTAGCGCTCTACATTGCATTGCATTTTTTTTTCTTTACTCTGTACTACACACCTCCATTTAATTTTTTATTACGGTGGTGTATATCAAGAGCGGCCACGTCCGCACCAACGTCGCTAGAATCGGTTCGACGCCATTTACCACCTTCCAGACATCCGGTGGTATCAAGGGAAACCATTCGGAGACAACTGGCCGGCGTAGGTATAAGGAGCCGATGACCATTAAGACGCCTGCCACTGACCCCACATCATAGGCAGTGTCGATTGGATTTTTGCCGACCTCGGACAAGCTGGAGTGTGACCGACTGGAGGCGTGTGATCTTCAGTGATGAATCGCGATTCAGTCTCGATGCTGATGACCAGCGTATACGCGTGTGGAGGCGGCCAGGCCACCGGTCGGATCCGGCACTTGTTGTCGAGAGGCATACGGCGATTACAAAAGGTGTGACCGACTGGAGGCGCGTGATCTTCAGTGATGAATCCCGATTCAGTCTCGATGCTGATGACAAGCGTATACACGTGTGGAGGCGGCCAGGCCATCGGTCGGATCCGGCATTTGTTGTCGAGAGGCATACGGCGATTACACAAGGTGTGACAGTGTGGGGAGCGATTTGTTGGGACACACGAATACCTTTAGTCGTCCTTCAACGCACTTCGACGGCATGCAGTTACGTGGACGAGATTTTAACGCCAGTTGTACTGCCTATGCTATCAAGTCGCCCAGATGCTATTTATCAGCAAGACAACGCTCGTCCACATACTGCGCGACTCTCCCAACAATGTCTTCAAGGATATGACGTACTCCCATGGCCTGCCAGGTCACCAGACCTCTCGCCAATAGAGCACGTCTGGGACGTGCTTGAAAGGCAACTGCAGCCGTCCCGGAATACTGGTGAATTAACTGCCCATTTGCAAAGATTATGGCATGATCTTCCGCAGGAGGTCATAGGTGAAAGCATTGACTCGATGCCACGCCGTGTTTCGGCTTGTATAGCTGCCAGAGGTGGATTTACTACTTACTGATTTGTAACCTTTTTCATGCCATATCTTCTTAATAAAACGGTCTGTTCTTCTGAATTTGTAATCATTTGCTTACGTATTTCCTCATGCACTGCATACATGTTAAGTTTCGTGATAGTAGCTTGTTTCCTTCTGGGTGCATATATTTTTTTGTGACAGAGTGTATAATAATTATAAAACTCTTCTTAATATAAAATATAAAATAAAATCAAAATATTTACATTTTTATGCACTCAGTTATACAAATTTTATATCTATATTTGGAAATTTTATATTAAATATACAAAATCTACTAAACCTATTTATTAATTTTATCCACTAAGTAATGGATGAACAATTGAAATTTTTAAAAAAAAATCAGAACTGAGGAGCAAGAATACCTTTTTTGAGTACTGGTAACAATTAACATTTTGCAATTGCATGGAGAGATAGAGGAATCAAACTTCCATTTCACTTCTGGTTAACTATTTTTAGGGTGATTGTTGAACTGTTCAGAGACTATCAACGGGAATAACAAATACACACATTTTGAAGCAGTAAGAACTATGATTTTAATTACTTGGTACTAAGATCAGTTGATTTTGTTTATCTTTTAGCATGGCTAAATGAATCTAATCCACCAGGCCACCATCATTTTATAGTTTTCTGGAGAAAAGTGTTACTCAAAGATAATCTTTTTATTCCATTCTCCTTACTAATGAAACCACTTAAAGCTGAAAAATCTTGAATTCAGGTTAAGAGTTTGATAGCAATATCAAACTCCTAGCTTGACTTGAAGCATGACGGGGAAACTTGAAAACATGAAGGATTTCAACACAGTACAGAATTTTCATAACAAAAAGAAAGAAAATATAGTTTGTGAACCTTGATCTATCAGAGGGAAGTTGACAAACCCTTTAAAACCACTAATGATGCAAAATATAACCTAAAGGCTATTTAATATTTTGCATTGTCTATAATCAAATTATATAAGAAATTGTGTAATGAGAACTTGAACTTCACTATTCCATTAAAAACTGTGGAGTCCAGAGTAGATATCTTTAAGCATAATTTCTGGGGGAAATAATTTTCTAGTGATGAAATTTAAATGCATAGTAAAATACTTCAGAGGAAGAATGAGTAGAATAGGGAAAATGCAGCAGACAGGGATCAAGACATTTCAAGAATAGCTTTCCAAGCCAAAGAAACTAATAATTTTGGTAGATTTTAGAGTAATTGTTATCAAAATCAATTAATACAAAACAATACAGTAATTTTGTTTTGGCCCAGGCTAACTGAATTGTTCTATCCCAGAGAATTTTCTGTATGTACAAGCAAGAAACTCTAGAAAAGTGTTCTAAAACACATCTACACAGTTAATTCTGACTTTACAATAATGCATGTTAGCAGTGAAAAGAAAAACATACAGTTTTAAACACAAAAAACTTTTAAAAGTTCATATTTAAGTACCTGAATATCAAGTCTCCACTCTAAATTGCTATAATGAGGTATCTTAACATTTAATGTTGTCAGAAGTGATCTAATTTCATCCCGATTTTCAAGATAATTTTTTACTAACTCTTCTTGGCACTGCTCGTTGAAACCTAAAACTATGATAGAATCTCGGAATTCTATTTCTGGAATCTAGGAGAAAACATGTAAAAATCAAACATTAATACAATAGAACAAAAAAAAATTATACCAAAAAATATGTGATAGGAACAAAGGCAAGTACACTGCTGGCCACCCAAATTGCAACACCAAGAAAGACAAGAGATATCACAACAAAATTTATTTTGTAGATAACATGTTAACCAAGTATCAAATGATTAAATTTATAGACTTCTGTGAAGTGTGGTTCCTGCCAAAATCAGTAGCCGCCATTGTTGGAGATCACCGCTGCCACACGCCTCGGCATTGATTCAAAGAGACTTTGGATGAGTTCTTGGGGTACAGCAGACCAAGCAGCTTCCACACGTTGCCAAAGTTGATCTGCTGTGGCAGCTGGGGATAGAATCTGGGTCAATCGTAGAGCAACCATGGACCACATGTTTTCTATCGGCGAAAGATCCGGACAGCGAGGCGGCCAGGGAAGCAATTCAATCTGGCGATTGACGAAGAACCGTTGGACAATGCGTGCCACGTGTGGTCGTGCATTATCCTGTTGAAATATGGCTGTAGGCAAGCCCTGAAGGTAAGGAAGGACAACTGGCTCCAACACCTCGGAGATGTAGCGCTGGCTGTTTAAAGTACCGGCAATGCGTACTAGAGGTGTGCGAGAGTGATATCCAATACCGCCCGATACCATAATACCCGGTGCAGGACCAGTGTGGCGGTGCATAACGCAGCTGTTCAGCATCCTCTCTTCACGGTGTATCCAGACTCGAATGCGACCATCGTGGCGTTGCAGACAGAAGCGTGACTCGTCAGTAAAGACAATTTCATTCCATTCTCCCATTCACATCCTTCTGTCATCGCACCATTGGCGGCGGAGACATCTGTGGTTCTGCATCAAGGGTAGACAAAGCAATGGACGTCTTGCGGACAGACAACTCTGCTGTAAATGGCATCGAATGGTATGCGCAGACACTGGATGATGCGTTACAGACTGCATGTGCTGTGCTATGGTTCTTGATGTGACTGAGCGATCCGTCACTGCCATGCGCACAATTTGCCTGTCATCACGTGAAGTGGTGCGCTGAGGTGGATGCGATCGAACACACCGGTCCGTCGTACCCTCCTGCATCCAACAATCATATATCCGCATTACAGTTGTTTGGTTTCATCCAACACGACTACCGATTTCCCTGAAAGATAATCTACAATCTCGGTAGGCCACTATCCTTCCTCTGTCGAACTCGGATACTTGATCAAAAGATGATCGCTGTTTTCGACGAGGCATAATTGATCGTTTTTTTGAAAAAACCACAAGAAAAACACAATTGCCGAACTTGAAATCATCGAAATCTCCAAGCCTTAAATAGCGTTTTGAAGTGGCACCACAGGCGCGTGTGATGTGCGTCTGCGCTAAAATTCTAATCATTTGCATATCTCACCTCCGCTAATGCATGTTGAAAATTTCATGTTATTTGCATGTTTCCTTCAGGGTGTTGCATTTACAGTGGCCAGCAGTGTATATCAGAAAACATACTGTCAAATGAGAAATTTAAAAATTAAAAAATCCAAAATTATGATGTAGTTGCAAATTTTTAAAAAAGAAATCAGAACAGAGTAATTTAAATGTAAAACAGGATAATTTGAAAGTTATTCCTACAATTTTTAAGAGGTTTTAATTGCAAAATTTTGACAGAGTGATATTCTACTCTACTATCTAAAATCATAACCATATAGTGTAATTATTGTTATTATTAAAAATTCAATTGTTCTTTAGTAATAAATTCACTATTTGTACTCTACAAAAAAGAAGTTGACTAGATTAAGACATGCATTTTAATTTTGCTTTTATTAAGGTGTCATTATTGGTACCTTTGAAGTATTATCTATATTTCAGCATAAATATCACGAAACTCTATATTTAAAGATAACTTAAGTTAAAATAAATTTTTAAGAATTTTTATTTAAATTTATCAAAAAATTTTGTGTGAGTAACAGAGGTTTATATAGTTGTGCCCAGTATTATATCTGGAATTTTATATATAATTTAGCACACCCTGAATGTACATAAAACAGTTGTGTAGTAGCTAGTGATCATAGATGCAAGTTCATATTCCATGAATAAAAGAGCATAATCCTTTGAAGAACACAGATACCTCTATTGATCAAATTTATTCAATTTAAATAATAAATCTATCGTAACAGAAATTTTGAATCATAACAGTCTTTAGACTTGGCCACAAATATTATTAAAGATGAAATTCATCACACAGATCTAGTCACCTAGAATTTTTAATTAATTGCCAGAATAAACAATGTCAGAATAAATAACGTCAGAAATAAACGTTACAAAAATAAAGCCCATTTTTGTTGTTGTTGTTTCAGGCAACTGCAAAGATGCATACATGGAAACCAAACAAAATCTAAAGAGAGAATGCATTAGGTAGAAAACAGTGACAAAAAAATTTAAGAATAACAAATTTACCGTGTTTTTAAATATCTTCAATTTACGTTTCATTCTTGTAAAAAAAAAAACTCTTATGATTGCTTCCTCCTCAATGCATTTTAATTATAATCTATAAAGCTAAAATTTGTTTTATCTCAGAAAATAAACTATAGATAGCTTATTATGTTTGTTTTAAATGGCATGTGTAGAACATTCTATGCAACTAATCTTCAAATGCTTTGCACACAAATATCTGTTCATTACATATATATATATATAAATATGAGCATGCTGTATTTATCTTTTACTCAAATTTTGTACACCACTCAGACTAGTTCCATATATTTTAAAAATTACATAAATACATAAGAAGAAAATAAATAATGCATACCATAATTTTTGTAGCCTCTGTGTATAAATGCATAATACCAATAACAGCATTTTTTACAACATCTGGGTCTACATTCAGTCTTTCTAAAACAGAAACATTTAATAAAATTAGAAAATTAGGCATTTAATACAAAAGATATGAACACTGTCACTTTAACTGATAACATAACAGAAAAAATTTCAACTTAAATTACATAATCTTTAAATAACTATCTAATTAGATTTTGTAGAACTTAACTTTTTTTTATCATATAATCATAACATTGAAAAAAGGAAATGCCCCCATAGTACATTAGTTAGCCAAGCAAACAACCATTGAGCATGCCCAGGTTCAACAGGATATTTTTCCACTGCGCCTTCACAGGGAATAATGTTAATTTACCTACTGATTTCTCCCATATAGAAGAGAAGAGTGTTAGAGTAAAGATCCTCAGGAAAAATGCCTGTTTTTTTTGTTGTTGTTGTTGTTGTTTTTTAATATTAAATGCGAGCAATATTCATTTTTAAAAGTTTATCTCTGCATTAAAATCTGTTTTCAATGAGTTTTTTTTTTTTTTTAAATTTCACAATTTCTTCGTATTTTTCTCTTGCAGAAATTTGCTTCAGTCTATTTTTATAGGTGGAATAAAGTTGAAAGTCTCCTTTACTTCAGTTATAAAACTAATTCAATTCTTGGCATAATTCTGGATATGCGGACACTTTGTTCTAGCCTATTAATACAATATTGTCATCAGGGTTTTACAAATTTACCCTGTGCGATGACTTTGTCAATTTAATGCATATGCAACGGTCTTTAAAAAATTATATATTTTGAATTTGAAAACCAATTATGTACAAAATTAAATTAAAAATAAGAGCACTTTTGATACCACTGATAGATAGTTAACAGTCATATGCATAGTTTGCTGCCCAGATTTAACAAGTCATTCCTCAAATAAGAAAATTGCTTAAACAAGAGATCCATCAACTGAGCATGTGAGCCTCTTTTCATATTTTATTTAAACCTACAAATAAAATTTTATAACTGCACTACTACAGAAACGAATAGTTAACATAAAACTCTTTGGACTAAATCAGTAAACAAATGATCAACAATAACGGATAATGATCGATCACAACACTTTGAAAATAAATAAACACTTATTTTTATTTACGAAAATAAAAATAGGAAATCACTTACGTGCTGCACTTTGGTACACTTTAGCATTGCTTCCTTTCTTAAGATGATCGAGGGCGATGCGACAAAATTCTTTCAGCACTTCGAAAAAGCATAAAAGATCAAACTAAGATTAAAATCTCCATAAACACATGTCTCATGTTTCAAGCATGAGACTTAAATTTTACACCGTTTAATAACAGATGAAAAAGAAAACTGCTAACATTGGACTAAGTAGATTTATAATTTGAAAAAGCAAAACTATTATAACAAACCTTTATCGTCAACAGTTTTTAATAGATCAAGATGCTTTTTGTGAATATCATCCAATAAGAGCAACATGTTTGATTTCACTGCTTATCATTACATGCGTACCGCAAAATATATAAATATATATATATATTTTCCTAATCCAACATCTAGACTTATTGATACACAAACTGAAATTGCACCTATCAACTACAAGACGCCTCTAGACGATACCGAAAATTGAAGCAATCGAGTGTAGTTTGATTCGATTCGAGTCAGTTTAATCGAAAAAAATAAGTGAACATTAAGGGACACCAAGCAGGTTTATTTTAAAAATGACTCACATAGAGCAGGGATTCCCAAACTTATCCAAGTCGTGACACCCTTAAGAGAATTAAAATTTTTTTCACGGCACCCTCGTCATATAATATCTATCTGTGATATATTATTATATATATTATGTGCAATCACAGGGCCTTTTTATCACATGGGCAAATCGGGACTTTGCCCAGGGCCCCCTGATGCTAGGGGGGGGGGGGGGCCCAAATCCCCCTTTGTGTATGCACCTAGTACTTCTAATAGTATGTATAGCCCATGGATAGTTCTTATTTTTTTTATGTTCGTAAAGGGGGGGGGGGCAAATACCATCTGCCCAGGGGCCCCCAGCGTTCATAATCGGGCCTTATGTAATCATCCTGCTTTTGACCTTTTTTTTTTGGGGGGGGGGGAGCGAATTGAATTCAGTTAGGGCCCTCCTCAGCGCATTGACTGCCTGACAGCCCTTAAAATGTGAAATATTGTGATTTTTAAAAATTGAATAACAATAGAATTAATGTTTGAGTAGTATTCAAAAGTTATACAGTGAGAAAAATAAATATAATATAAATAAAATGAGGAAAATATACAGCATCGAATTTTTGCTATGGATCATATCATTGTTGAAAACTATGTTAAGATTAAAGATGAAATCGGAATCTTCAGTTTCACAGTTTGAAAAAGTGGGTAAAAACCAACTTTCTTAAACATTTTCTACAATTTTCCGATTTTAACTGAATTTCTATTAACGTTCAAATTTTTTCAAAATAAGTTGGGGGCGGGGGGGTACGTGCCCCCTCGACACTACTCTTACGTGTGTAATATACGTATTTCATATTTGTACGACTGTGAAGAAGACATTAGCGAAGAGGTAATAACATTAATAAATTAATACAACTTGTGTTTAAAAATCACGCAAGTACTTTAATTGCAATTAATAGGAAAATATTAATAAAATTACCTTCCAAATGCTCTTGGTATATGTGTGTTTAGTTTTAGTACGACGGGTGAGCCTGCTGCTCACAGCACAATAGCATACATTTTCCGTCATAAATGTGTCAAGGATATCGAACATATCATCAGCCGTTGCACTTCCAGTAATGCTTTTACAAAGCAGGTCTTCAACAATAGTACAACCTTCAATGAAACGTACATAGCTTATGAGGTGTGCATCCTTATTGCTGTCTGTGGTCTCATCTACTTGTAGTCTAAATTCATTTCTTTTCCCTTTTCGGCTGAGGTATCTTAAGCGGACCGGACGCCAAAAAGGACGATTATATGTTACTGTGGTAAACTCCCAAATTTGGGTAGGGAATACCCTCCTTTTTTTGAAACTCCCCTAGAGTGTGGGATGTTTTGTCACTCCCAATGAGATCTCAGGATTTTTTTGGAAGGCTATGACGGTTCATAATAATTTATTCAGAGGTTAATTATATATTCAGAGACCAGTCTGTTCTTCCTCTGCTGGTTAATAATTAATTAAATTCATGCATTATTCGTGCATTTCAAAGAATATACATATATTTTTCTGTTTTGTGCGTTTCAAAGATTATAGGTATATTTTTCTGTTTTATTCAATATTTTTCAAAAGAAAAAAAGCAAATAATTATATTCTTTCATTAGTTCTCCATGAATGTTTGCTGCTAATTATATTAAAAGTGGATATAATTAATAAGTAAAATATTTAATAAGTTAATTTTTATAAAAGTTTGCATTTCTTGATAATTATATATTAAAAAAATTGATAATTATAATTTTTCTAATATTATTATAAATTTCATATTTTTTTAGGTTTAAAATAAAGTTTTAAGCTACTTAATAAATAATTCGATTGGCGCCTATCCACTGTTCATGTATTGTATGTATATATTATATATATATATATAAATAAATATGTATGTATATATGTATATAAGTATATATATATATATATTTATTTATGTAAATATATATATATATATATATATATATATATATATATATATATATATATATATGTATATATATATATACTAGCTGAAAACCCGCGCTTCGCTACGGAGTACATTCAAATTAAATTCAACAGTCAATGTATGCAATTAATGCCAAAAAAATAAATATATATATTTATAATCAATACGACGATCAATGTATACAATTGATGTAATATATATATATATATATATATATATATATTTATAAAAAAGTCGTAAGGTATATTTATTTTTTTTGATAATATCCAATCGTCTGCTGCATTAGAAAGAAAAAAATAATTTTTTTGTCTATTAAGTTGTTATGCACGTGACGATAAATTTATTTAAAGTACCAGAAAAAGAAATCACGTGATCGGCATTTAATAAATTAAATTATAAAAATGAAACTTTAAAAATTCACCAAAAATCAGAAAATTGAGGTAAAGATTCGAAAAAGATTTCATTTTAAAGGAATTTTTAAGATCTTTCTTGTGATATAAATTTTATAAGCCTCACATTATTATTTTAAATGCAAACTTAAAAAAAGTTACAAAACAGCTTAAAAATTTAATTTAAAAAAATCTAAGAAGAATTTTTCAAAAATCTCTCTTAGTGCACCCCTACACTATAAGAAGAATCGCCATGCAAAATTTCAGCCCTTTAGGTCCAGCGGTTTGGTCTGTGCGTTGTATGTCATTCAGTGAGTCAGTTACGGAACTGTTTTATATATATATATATATATATATATATATATATATATATATACATGTAATATAAAAATAATTTTTATATTAATTATCTGACTTGTCTATATTCCTATAAAACATAATTTATTCCATTTCTAATGATGATATAATAGCTCTTAAAGTTTGCAGTAGTTAATCCCTTCGTTCCCCTATAGACAGAGAAATATCCTGATAGACTTAGAACAGCCTCTGTCTAGGGAGACTGAACCGATAAGAATCATCGGACACGCCCTAGTCCATGACGTAGCATAGCGTCATAGGGATTATTGCTTACACCAAGTCTTCTGTATGTTCCCGATATAAAATGTGTACACGGCATGAAGCCGGGCTCTTCTTTATAATGATTGTACATAGAATATGTCACACGGTCTAGCTCCCTCCCTATGGGGAACTCCATATGAACAACAATAAAACTATTTTAAATCATTCGACTGTTTACTGCGTCCCAAGAATTCTTTTATAGCTGTTCCAACGATGCCTATTGCTATGATATTACAAGCCGTCAGGATTATAAAGGGGGCTAGACAAAATGATTAAATTTTGTGGGACGCAGGCGATGGCTGAAATTCGTTCTTGGAGGAATGTGTTGTGTCTACCCGCCAAATTCTCTGCTAAACCGAAACGGAAGCTGGAATACAGATGGAGGATGACAGACAGCGTTTTAAGAGGTGTTAGTTCCGATGCAGTATTCCTACGGCCACTGCGACATCAATAATGTTTTTGCGTTTGAATACACTTGTTTTGAAAAGGACCAACCTTCTGTTCGAACTGGATCCCAAAGCCTGGATACTTTCCTATTTGAGTGCTACCTGTGGATTAATCAAAGAACAGTGCGAGTCCAATGCTTCCAGGATTAAAATACACGAAAGTGGACAATCTAAGCCGATTTTTTTTCGTTTCGTGCATGACGATTCCAGTGAAATATGAACAAAAACTGTACATAAGGAGTAAATTTTTTTTTATTATTTTTTTTTTCGTTCAAGGAAGTGGTGAATCATTACGTGAGTAATTTTTCTTTCTTTATTAAGTCATAAATAAATGTGGATAGGATTTTTTTTGAATTGAATAATGAATAATTTTAACAAATGGTTTATATCTCAATATGCTGTAGTTTTATAATGGTTTATAACTGAATCTGCTTTATGTGTAAATATTTTGGAATTTGTATATTAATATTGTAACCATGTTACTTAAGGATATTGATGTAATTTGTAAAGCTTTGAAGAAGCAAAAAGCTTCAACGGTCAAGTTATTAGATAAACTCATATTCCAAAATGGAAACACGAGATTAGATCGTAATAGAGTTTTAAATTTTTGTGGCTTTAAATATGAAGTTGGAGATAAAGAGTTTTTAGCTAAAGTGAATGAAATTTCAGAACAGTTTAAGTTAGCGGAATTGATTAAGATTTGTGATATTTTAAATATTTCGGGAGAAGGTGAAAAAGAGGAAATTACTAAACATATTATTTCGTGCTTATCTAATTTCGAATTTCTTAAAAATTCGATAATTGCAGAGGACATTTCGGAAGACGAAATTAGTCTCGAAACAGAACAGGCTGAATTTCAGTCCGGATCCACAAATAAAGTCAATAATGAAAATAGTACTCAAACCGAAACAGGTGGGGTACAACTTACAGATAATACCGCAAATACTACTCAAACCGAAAACCTTATAAGTAATAACGAAAATGATACCCAAACCGAAACGTTTGGAGTCAAAATGAAAAATAATACAAGTAGAGAACATGAAATCAAAAGCAGTAATGACGAGGAAAACAGTTATTCTAAAATCGAAAATGTCGATAAAAATTCAAAATTGTCAAACATGGGAGAAACAAAAATTATGGTAAACTTCTCTGACATTGAGGCAGTGATTCCTCTCTTTAAGGGAGAAAAACATGAAAATATCGTACAATGGTTTGAAACTTTTGAAAATCATGCTGCATTATTCTCCTTATCTGAGTTTCATAAATTTTTATTCGCAAAACGTTGTCTTAGAGGAAACGCACTTCTGTTCATTCGTAGTGAAACTTCAGTCAATTCTTTTGACAAACTAAAGAAATTATTAATTGAAGAGTTTAAAGTAACATATAATTCGGCGGAAATACATAACATCCTACAAAAACGTAAAATAAAATATAATGAGTCAATGCAAGAATATTTTTTAACCATGAAACAAATTGCTAATCAAAGTAATATAGACGAAGGTGCTTTAATCACTTACGTCATTAACGGGATTAATGACACTACACAGAACAAAGCCATTTTATATGGATGTGAGAATTTAGTTGAGTTTAAAAATAAATTGAAAATTTACGAACAAATTCGCAAAGACATGGACAAAGTAAAAGTACCGTTCCATCGGGTACCCTATACGAATGGAAAGACAGAAAAACTTAAACCGGAAATCCATTGTTTTATTTGTCAACAGCTAGGACACAAATCTTTCCAATGTAGTAAGAACAAGAAAATTACACCACGAAGGTATAATAATTCAAAACCAGCAAAGGCTCAAACGACGCATGCGGTGCAAGAGTTGCCCCCCAACCCCTGTAAGTTTTGCGCAAACATAGGGATCATGAATTCTTATCATTGGGGATTCTCTTGCATCAATAGACCATCTACGTCTGAATTTGCAGCGCCTAAGCCACAATCCGAAAAGTGACAATTAATAGTATCCGGATACACAAAAAACAAAACGTACGTACATAATAAAAGAAAAACAAACAATGAAAATAACTCGAGTTCAAATAATAAGATATGGTTAAATATTGATACTGGATGTACGTTGGATATAATTCCAAGTAAAATTGTTGAAAAATTAAATGTTCCCATTAGAGAAAATAAAGTGATAAGCGTGAAACAAACAAAAGGGCTAATACAGCTTAACAAAACATGCAATCTCTACCTTAAAATTGGTAATATTGTTAAATCGGCAGAGTTTTTCATACTTGACACCGATTTACCATATGCCCTCTTGGGTTTAAAGAGTTGTGTTGATTTTCGTTTGGTAATTAATTGTGCGAACCAAATTGTTGAGCAGGATGGGAGAAAACTGATCACTTTCTCTAGTTCTGAATGCAGCGATTTGTCTTTGCATATCATGCCCGAAAATCATGTTGAGCTAAATGTTAATAACGTTAAAGAGAAAAAGGAAGTAAAGACAAAGTCTAAAAATGAAAACGTTTTAACATTTTCGAATGTTTCCGAGATGGATTCTGGTAATGGGTGCACACATTATCAGAGTACAGTCGAGGAAAAAACGAAAATGAGTGAAAATGTAGGAAGTTCTGAAATAAAAGAACTTTTAGAGGAATATGAAGACATATTTGCGAAAAATAAATATGACGTGGGATCAGTAAGAATAGAACCCCAAAGAGTGATATTGACTTCCGATTTGCCAGTTTCGTTACACGCATATAAAACTTCACCAAAACAACAAGAAGAAATTGATACTCAAATTGAAGAGTTATTAAAAGCCAATATCATAAAAGAAAGTTCGTCTCCATTTTCGGCACCAGTAACACTTGTTTATAAAAAAGATGAAAACAAAAAGAATAGGTTATGTATTGATTTCAGGAAATTAAATCAGGTGACGAAGTCGGATGCCGAACCATTACCTCTGGTCGAGACATTGATTGATAAACTAGCTCAAAGTACATATTTTTCAAAATTGGACATGGCCTCAGGTTACTGGCATATCCCTATTCACCCAGATGACACAGAAAAACTCGCTTTT
>OU015496.1:138821033-139043533 GCA_907164885.2 Dolomedes plantarius
TATGATCCTAGGGAGTGCTTTAGGCGCCCGAAGGCTACTTTAGTTATGAACACCGGCCTTCACCCATTGTTTAAATTCTCCATTATCATTTAAGTTAGCCATGACACATTGGTTACTCGTACTCGTTCTAGTTAATTAGTTGATTTTTCAACTAATTAATTTATTCTTTCTCCCTCAATCATTGTCAACACTATTTGTAAACTTGAGAACGGTTAATCTTATGTCACATACTAACCTTGATACTGAGGATAAGGACCCCTTGCTCCCTGGTGCCTCTATAGTGTATGTCAATGTCAATGTCAAGCATTTTTTTGTTGGTGAAAATCTTTCATTTTTCTGCTAAAATATTCACATGGTTTGTCGACCATGTTGGGATGCGTTTTTTCAAGGTGCCGTTTCAATTTACTTGGATCCATGCTCTCAGATCATAGAACTTTAGAACAGAGATCCCACATTGTGGTCCCTCTTCATCATTGACTTCTATTGAAGTGAAGCCAAAATCCAAGTAGCTGTCTTCGTATTTGCAGCATTTCCGCTTCTTTCAACGCACGTCACATGTCGATGCATGATCTTGCATTATCGGTTTTTTCTTCAAAAATCCATCCATTTTTACGAAAAACAACAATACAGCTTTCTTAGAACACAAGTACAGCGACCACTAGCGAGATAACTGACGACGGGACTACCTGCCCGAATAATCAGACGATATGAGCAGTCGGAGGAAAGGGGAGAAGGAATGTCACTACTCCCGTTCGTTATTGGTTATTATGAAATATCTGCAGCCCAGAGGGCTGGTGCAAAGAACGTACAGAAGGCATTCTCGAAATTCTTTGGGCAGGTGCCCTCCGACCGCTGTGGAGTGTACTGATTTTTAGTGATTGACCTTGACTGTTTTTTTCTTTTGCTAAGGAAGAATGCACTTACAAGACAAGAATACGACCGGCTATGGGAAAACCTATATGAGATGTGCCATGGTCAGGTCATGGTACGTGCCACGAGACAAAACCAGACACTCCTAAAACTGTGCCTAATCTATTGATTCGATCTCCCCTCTCGAAGCAAACCCAAAGATATACAATAGCGGACTCGAAGAGGAGAGTTGTTTTCCCCCATTTTGTCCATTTTCGTCAAGTCTTTCATCAAGTTATATCGGTATAGTCCTTAGCAACATTTGATTAGATTGGAGATCATGGGTGCTTCGCGGAACCCCTGATCTCTCTGCGCGGCATCTCAGGGTGCCGCGGCACACACTTTGGGAATCCCTGATAGGGGCGTTCCACCCCGGGGGTGCAAGGGGTGCGGGGCACACGGGCGGCACATCAAAGGGGGCGGCCGCCCGGATAAAAAAAATTTAAAACTAATTTATTAGAAAAATAATTAATATAAAAATATCACCATTATGCTAGGTAACTACTTAGAGTTAAAAAATGCATTTTACAAGTATAACTGGAAATAAACAGTAATGTTTGGACTCAGAAGGGGAAGTGACGCGCCCAGGCGACAGTCGCGACCTATAGCCACAACTGTAGCTCTGTATAATAAGGCCCTTAGATTTATCGCTTTTGCGAAGCCAGTGTGTCTACAGGAC
The DNA here is from genome assembly GCA_907164885.2 of Dolomedes plantarius. NCBI lineage: Eukaryota > Metazoa > Arthropoda > Arachnida > Araneae > Dolomedidae > Dolomedes > Dolomedes plantarius. The sequence goes on from OU015496.1 coordinate 138,822,622, forward strand.
ATTGCTGATCTAGTGTAATGTTTGTTTATTCGGCACATGCCGGATGTGATGAGGTTTGCGCGCGAAAAATGTTAAAAGAAGGTTATTCTGGGAGATTTTGTCTTAGGCTGAGGTCGTGTCAGATTATTTGCGCTCCCGGTATGTTATTTTTATTGTGATTTCGTTTTGTAACTCTGTGTGTCTCTATATATAATCAAATGTGTTTGATTAAATTAAGACTTCGTTTTTATTTGGCGAAGCAAGAATGCCTATATTTTAATGATAATTTAAATTCGGCCATGGAGAAATTTACTTAAGGAGACAGTGGACCTTCAAACCTAACTTTTTTTGTTTTGAATGGATTTGCTTGAAATTTGAATATGTGATTAGTACCATAGATATGTAAAAGTGGTTAAAATTTAAAGATGAAATATTAATAATTTATGAATCATGAATTATTAATTATATCAAAAATTGGCCTCATTAAAAACGTTCCAAGCGCATTTCTTTTGCATATAATATGGTCATTTTTATTTACAGGATACCTTATAGAACTAACAACGAAACTTATTGCTTATTTTAAGCATTCATTAAAAATATAAAGAGAAAAAAATAATAGTGAAAACACCCTTTTTATTACGCAAAATACCTATAAATCATCTTTTCAAGTACAAAATTTAGAAATTCTGAGCTACGAAGCATAGTTTTTTTCAATAATATTTATTTGATATACAGTTAAGTATATAAAACTTAAATTTCAAAGCAATACGATCGTTAGAAATGCGCCTGGAGTAGTTTGAATATTCGTATGACGTGAAAATTTTTATTTTGAGAAAAACACATTTAAAGTTATTGCTGTTAATAACCACATAATATCTAAATTAAATACAAATGCCTATAACTAGGAAAGTAATCACAGAAATTAAAAATTCTTTTTGCAACACATTTCTACTTGTCCGTAGTTTCACAATTCAATAAAATAAAAAAAAAATCGAATTTTTGGACAAATTTCACAATTTTGAAAGTCCACTGTCCCGACAATGGACCATGAAACACTTTTTTTTTTATTTATCAACCAATTTCTATGGAATTTTGTATACTTATACAGTGTTGTTTAGAGATGAAAATGCTAAATTAAAAAAAGATCAGAGTGTAATTAATTAAGATATTAATTAAAATCAGTTTGTTAATTACTCTACTTAAAAATGCTCCATGTGCATCAATTTTTGTCTCAGATATCTAATTTTCTTTCTTAAGCTAGCTTTATATAGTTATAATAAAAGTTAGTAGTAATATTAGATTTACAGCCATATTTATAAAAACTAGAAAAGAAATCGATAAAAATAGGTCATTTTATGCAAAATTTTATCAAATTTTTTTTATTGTAAAAATTTTAAGGTGTTTTAAAATAGCATAATGAATTTATCACTAAGTTTTATTCTAACATATATAAATAATCATTTTATGAAATTTTATGAAAATTCAAGAAAAATTATGACGCATGGAACATTTTGAACTTACCGAAACGACATGAAAAGTTTCTTTGAGAAAATAGCATTTAAAGTTTTAATTTAACGTAACATTTCCATTATTTACGTTTAGAAAAATACTTATAACTCGGTTAATAATGATTGGATCAATATAACTTTTTTTTTTTTAACTTTAAAGCTGATGAGTTGCAGAATCATTTTCTGAAAAAAAAAAAATCGTTTTTGAGACATATTTTTGTCAATCTGAAGGTCCATTGTCGCCTTAAACAAAACCACATTGGTTTTAGCAGCGCTACTCCACGTCGCAACCAGTTGGGAAATATATTGTTCGTTTTTGTTTTAGCACATTTTAACCCATCATCCCATCAAATCGCGTCGCATTGCCGGCATCGCATCGGTGCGGGCGGTTTTTGTCAGATTGCAGGAAAATACTCTTTTATGCCCTGAACCTATAAATACACGGACCGGGATAATTTGCACTATATTAATTTTGAACGTGTCCATCTCAACAACTGAAAAACAAAGCTTTTTGTCTCTAATTTTTGTGCTCGATATTGCGATTGCTGACCAACAAAAATATTTCACAGGTAAGTAAACTTGATGATATTTTTTCTTTTGAGCGGTTAGCGGTTAGAAATTGAAATAATACATTTATGGTTTGACATTTGTTTTAAAAAAAGCTAGGATTCATTACTTAATTCTATTTTAAAGGTTTTTATTTTATTTTGCAAATGTTAAACATATACTACAGGAACAAGTGTAAACTTGAATTTTTGAACTGCATCACCTTACTTTTTTAACAGGTACGTGAAATATGGCAATTCAGAAATCGGGAAAATACGATTTTTTTTATTAAAGAAAACGTACGGGGAATTGTATTTAAAATATGAACAAAATTAAAATAAAATCGATTTGGAACGTTTCTTTGCAAAAGTCGAGAAACAGCTTAACTTACATTGCGCCATTTTTATAAGTTCTTTACGAAAAGAACCTCATTTTTTTTACAGATGTCTGATAAACGTAAAAAGTTTTCTGGGGCCCAATACAGAAAAATAAAACTTGAAAAAGAAGAATTAGTAAAGAAAGCTTGTGGTTCATTAAAAACATTTTTAATCCCAGCAAGATCGCATGAGGCGCCATCAAGTTCCAGAGATACAAATGTGACGGAGACCGAAATCACAAACCCCAAGGAAGATGTTTTAATCGCAGAACCAAGTCTTGAAACCAGTGAAACCGTGACCAAAGATCATGAAGATTTTCATCTTTCTTATAAAGATGATGTTTATAAGGATCCTAGCTGTTGGCCTTCCGTACTATCTGACAAAATTAAATTAACTTTAGTAGAGTTAGGCCCTACCCAACTTACAGAAGCGGATCTAAACTTTCTTGTAAATAAAGATAACAGAGGTTTCTCATCTATTTATTATAAAAAAAAATTAAGTAATGGGGAAATAATTCCAAGAGTTTGGCTAGTGTATTCTAAGTTAAAAGATTGTGTATTTTGTTTTCCTTGCAAATTATTTAAAACTTTTTCTAGTACATTTGTTGAGGGATATAGCGATTGGTGACATTTAACTCAGATTATTGAACGTCATGAAAAATCAAAAAGTCACATTTGTAATACAAAATCTTGGATTGATTTAAATAAATCAATTTCTTCTGAAACAACTACTGATTCTCTAAATGAGAAATTAATAAATATGGAAAAAGATAGATGGGTTTCCGTGTTAAAAATTATAATTTATACCGTTAAATTCTTAGCCGGTAAAAATTTGAGTTTTAGAGGCAAAAATAATAAGTTATACGATCAACGAAATGGAAACTTTTTAAAATTAATTGAAGCAATTGCAAAGTTTAATGATACCATATCAGACCACCTCACTAGAATTAGCAGAAATCCATCAAGTATGCCTCATTATTTAGGTGTTCATATTCAAAATGAACTTATTTCCCTTTTGGGTCAAAAAATAAGACATGAAATAATTTCGCTCTTAAAAGTTAGTAAATATTATTCTATTATTTTAGATTCCACCCCTGATCTAAGTCACCAAGACCAACTTACTGTTGTAGTAAGATCTGTTCTATTAAATAATAAATCAAAGCAAATAGAAATTAGGGAGCATTTTTTGGGATTTATTTCAATACCAGATTCAACAGGACAGGGTTTAACTGATATTTTATTAGAGATTTTGGAGACTCACAACATTTGTTTGGGGGATTTAAGGGGGCAGGGTTAAGATAATGGTGCGAATATGAAGGGTCGCAATAATGGTTTACAAAAAAAGTTCTTGACTTAAACCCTAGAGCTTTTTATGTGCCTTGTGCGGCCCATAGTTTAAATTTAGTTGTTAATGACGCTGCAAAAGCGTCTTTAGAAATTACAAGCTTTTTTGTAATTGTACAGGAGCTATACGTTTTCTTCTCCGCATCCACTAAACGTTCGAAGGTCTTAAAGAATGAAATCCCAACTTTAACGCTTAAACCCCTTTCAGATACTAGATGGGAAAGCAGAATAGATGCGCTAAAAGTTCTTAGATACAATCTAACAAAAATATATGATGCTTTATATACCCTCTATTCTGATAATACTAGAGACTCTGAAACTAGAAACATGGCAAATTCATTACTTTTGAAAATTAAGTCGTTTAAATTTATTTGTTCCATTATTACATGGTATAATGTGTTAACAAAAATTAATATCGTAAGTAAAGCTATGCAGGAATCGGATGCTATACTACCAAATATTATTTTGATGTTAGAGCAAACCAAAACATATTTATATAATATTAGGTCAGATAAAGGTTTTAGTGATATTTTAGAAGAGGCAAAAAATATTGCAGAAGATATCGATTGCGACCCTTCATTTCCTCTGGTTAATGTTGTTAGACCCCGAAACAAAAAAAAACGTTTATTTGACTACGAATGTAAATATGAGGCTCCAAAAAATCCAGAAGACCAATTCCAAATTAATTTTTACTTTGTAATATTGGACACTGCATTATCAAAAATAGAAGAAAGGTTCGAACAAATAAAACATCACACAGTTTTCAATTTTCTCAACGACCTAAATAATTTCCTTAAAACAGATAAATCAAATAGGTCTAAAAAATGTAAATCTGTGGAAAGTATGTTACATGATCAATTTAAAAATGAAAAAGATATTATAGCTGACGATTTAATCGATGAAATTGACAACGTTGCATCCTTTATTTCCCCTGAAATGAACGCGTTAAATGTGATTCAATACTGATTTACAAGTAACCTCATCTATCTGTTTCCAAATTTAGTGATTGCCATACGAATTTTTTAACATTACCCGTGACTGTGGCTAGCGGGGAAAGAAGCTTTTCAAAACTTAAAATAATAAAAAATTATTTGAGATCAACAATGGGACAAGAAAGGCTTTCAGACTTATCAATTATTAGTATAGAAAAGGACATTTCGGAAGATACAGATGTATCAGATATTATAACAGAATTTGCATTAAAAAAGGCACGAAAAGCAAAGATTTTTTAAGCTTTTTGACTGTCTGTTATTAAGTATATGTATTAATAGATATGTGTTGTATGTATTTAATATAACGTATTCATTTGGTTACTATATCAATGCATTAATAATTATTATGTTAGGTTGTAAAATTAAAAAATAAACTGAATTTATAATATTTTCTGTAATTCGTTGTTTCATTTAAGGTAAAAATATTTCAGATAAATTTCAATTAATCCATAATGTGTGAGGGGGGGGGGCGGCAAAATTATTCTCGCACACGGGCGGCAGCTACCCTAGGAACGGCCCTGATCCCTGACATAGAGTAAATGATTACACTTCAGAAATGTTGAAATACCAACATTATGTAGATGAATGGAAGTAATTCGATGAATAATCCCAATAATTGAGAGTTAAAAATTGTTGCAAAGACAGATTACGTGAAGCAAGGTTTAACGACAAAAAGTGCATTTCGCTTTACGAAAATGAGGTCTCTTAGAGTTTATGTGTATTTATTTCCAAAGCTCACTATTAGGTATTACAAATGTATATCGTGATAAAATACAGTCCTTTCTAAAAAGTATTTTAGTTTTGATACGAATGATTCCTTGATCATCTTTAAATGTTTGAAGTGTTTTCAATCTTCCACCCCTTTCTGAAACAAATGATTCCTTTTGAATCATAAGCAGTGTTTTTATCTCTGCTTCATGGAATTCTGTAGCTGATAGATCTCAGTGATCTCTTTCCTGCGGATTTGATCTGGTATCACTAATAGCTTTATGACTTGTTAGCGCACAAATTGTCTTTGACTTTTCATTTTAAATCTTTTCTTCATTCCAACTGAGGCAAAAGGAATTCATTCGATAGTGGAATTCTGAGGGATCTTTCATCCACCGTAGACCCTCCCACCACTTGAAGTGACAAGCCCAGCAGCCTCTGGACGGTAAATTTGCTGGATTCTTTACCCCGGGAATGTGCCTCCATGATGAAGGGTCACTCAAATTTCGGATCTCTTGAACACGATTTTGCACAAAAAAGGACCAGTTATCTTCCCTTGATATCCATGCGATCACACTCGAAGAATCACTCCAGTAATACCTTCACCCGGCCAAATGTTTTCATTTCTGCATCTTTGTTTATCCTCTAGGTCTAGCTGATCAGGTTTACGTTTCCGGTCATACATTCCTGCGATTGAATTGAAATGAAAATTTGTGAGACTTATGCTACAGCCAGGCGGCCGGCTTATTCCTGCGATTCCGTTTTGTTTTTGAGTTTTCTACCCCCTCCAGCAGTGTTGCCAACTTGGGGTTTCCCCCCTAAATTTAGGGGTAAGTTAGACGAAAAGGGGTGTTTTTAGGAGCTCCAATTTTTGAGGGGCATTTTGTGGGGGGAACATTTTTTAATATTTTGTACAATTGAGACGTGTTTTTTTATTAGATTATGGGCCTGTTCACATAGGAGTCCGTTGCGTTGCGTTAACCCATTAACCGCCAAAACTATAAGGGGTGAATTTTTTTTATACAAATAATATTGGCTATTCATTTGAACATATACAACATTAATTTATGGGTAAAATATCAAAACTGGTCTTAACTTTCGAAAAATCGAGTGTTGCGTTCGCGCAACGTCAGCGGAATAAGAGTATTGACATTAAGTGAGTTCAACTGAACTTCTGCAGGGTTTTCTTTGATTTGAGCACTGGGAATTTTTTTTAAACTTTGCTACACTTTAAAAAGATAATGATCACCTTACAGGTAATTTATTTATTATAAAGATTTAACTTATTTTTCCTTTACAAAATTACTTATTATATCCAGAAAACAGTTTCTATCACGAAAAGATTCACTACAATCACGATGCAGAGTAACGTGACAAACTTTGCATGGATAAATTGTCTGGCTATGGAATTGTTTACTACGCAGTCTTCTGCTGTCTTCGGACTTGACAATAAAATGTCCACGTTCTCCACATAATGGCTTTTGCATGCTGAATGTCCTTATCAAGAGATCAGTAAATTTCTTCCTGAGGTAAAGAATAATATCCCGTCGGCAACAATATTCCAATGAATCGTCTCATATAGGATTCAGATGCTAAAAAATGGGGGTGATTCTTTTGTTGGGCACATGAGTTCGTCTATTCGACGAGAAGGGAATAAACCTCTGAGCCAAAGAGAAGATAAAAAATCTCTGCACTAGTTTTATCTTGTATTATACTTTTCATAGTTCCGATTTGATCTTTTTCTTCATTTTTCGGCTGAGACATATTCAATGGTCCCTTCTTTATCCATTTCAAATCTTCAGTTTTTGTTTTTTTAATTTTTTTCGAAAAACTTGTACTGCTTTTAGGAGGCAAAAACTTCTTTTTTACACACACTTCAATTTCGACAGCAGTATCGCATGGTAAATCATCATTGTCACTATTCAAAATATTATCATTTCCTTCTTCTTCATCACTAGCCTCTGCTGTCTCTGGTAGAATAACAACAATATCAGTTTAATTCTCGTCATCATTATCTGAATCTTCATCGAAAATTCTTTGAAGAACTTCTTTAAACGTAAAGTATCTAGTTTTAGGCATTTCTATAACCACAGAACGGGGGAAAGTTCTACGGAGTCGAGCGACGCATGTGAATACCCTTTTCCCGCTGACGTTGCGCCAACGCAACACCTGTTTTTCCTTCCTCCCCCACCCAAACAAAATCAACCGATTAATGGAATGTTCTGATAAACTTTGACCTTAGCTAAAAATAAATCACCCCTAAATCTCACGTTTGTCTCCTTATATCTCTTCTGTGAAAAAGACCAGGAGAAAGTTCTCGTTCAAAAATGCTTAACTATCTGTCTAAGTTTGGAACTCGTTAATTAATTAAAAGAACAATTGAAGGCAAATATTTTTCAATTCGATTATTAACCCTACTGAAAAACTACTGTTAACATAAAATTCATTTGATAGCTAAATTTTTATACGCATTTATTTTGACCGTTGCGTCAACGCAACACCAGCGGTTAATGGGTTAAGGAAAAGATGACGTTGAGACGAAAATAAACCAATCATAGGCCTCCAAACGATTAGCAACGAAATTTTTAACGCCTATGATTGGTTTATTTTCGTCTCAACGTCATCTTTTCCTTTCCGCAACGCAACGAACTCCTATGTGAACAGGCCCTATAAGTCCCATACATATGTCAAACGTAAATAAACCTCCATTTCATTATGTGTGTCTTTTCTATTTATTTCAATTTATCTCTCAAATAGGATGCCTATTTAGAACCAGAATTTCTTTTAGGAAGGTCTAGGGTGATCTCAAGTTGGTGTTAGGGGGAAACAGGGGGATTTCGAGATGGCGCTAGGGGGAGGAGCTTCGTAGAGGTTGGCAACACTACCCTGCAGAAAAATGCGATATTTCCGGCCATCTAGTGGGATTGGTAGGAGGTACGGTCCAATTAAGTAAACAGCGCCTTCCAGCTTCAGATTTGTGCTGCCGGTCATACATTCCAATGTGATTATTGCTCGTTTTGATGCCTACTATCACCCCTCTGAATTTGTCGGTCGAATTTTGGAACACCCTGTATATATATATATATATATATATATATATATATATATATATATATATATATATATATATATATATATATATATATTCATTCTTGAGCCCATATTCTTGGGATCCATGCTATCTCACCCTGTAAGGAAAAGATTAAACCAACTATAGTTATACTTGACGGTAAACTTCCACCAATTTCTTTAGTTACGAAATTCAGATCTTCCTTCTTGAAATCTTTTATTTTACCTTGTAAGAAGAATCCTGTCACGGACGCTAAAAAGTATTAAAAACTAAAAACGAGTACTCAAAAAAACCTACGTAGCCATCCGACATCATTTCCGTAGTGTTTCTTAAAAAAAAAAGAAACCGCCTAACGCGCAACAAAAACTACATCACGGTCTTGCCACACTTGGACTGCAATACACGGTCTCTTGCTAGCTGAGCAGGGAGGATACAAAAACAATGAGTATTCAGTGTACAGTTAGAGCTTGTTCACACAGCAGTCCATTAGCGTAAGCGTTACATTTTAACCAATCATATGGCTGAGTACTATGACATCATCCGTGAACATTCTGTTCATCTTTTACCCTTACGCTAACGGACTGTTATGTGAACAGGCCTTTACAAACTTAACACAGCCCACTGGAAGTAGACAAGGATTCGTGAAGTGTATATGCAAGACCAAGTGCCAAAATAGGAAGTGCTTATGTGTGAAAATGACAATTAAGTGCAATCAAAATGACATTATAGCCTTTCTTGTTGAAACAAGTAAGACAATAATGGTCTTTTTTCAGTAAGAAAGTCCTGAACTTTATTTCGTATTTCTTCTTTCATTTCCATATACGTCTTTTCAATGAAGGCCTTTTCATGACTCTCTGTTCATACGTTTGCCTAAATTGTACTTTTCGTTTCGTATAACGCCTAGGTATTATATACAATGCCAAGTGCATAGCATGAGGGTGTGTGGCCCGGTTGGCAAAGGCAGCGAGCCGGTGATCTGAACGTCTTTGGTTCGATGTCGGTCGCTGACAAAATCCACCACCGTGTACACTAATGGCAGCTGGTGCAGGAAAAATCTGTCGTGGCTGCAATGTCCTCCAAGTTCTCAAATTTACATATGGAAGTGCGAGGTCATTCTCGTCACTAGACTCGGTTCAAAATTATGGGACCGGTCCTTTAGCCAAGTCGGACTCCGACCCTTGAGGTGCTATTAAAAACCGGAGACGCACCACTTCGCCCAATAGCCGTTACGGACTTGAACTGACAAGATACTGTCGGTCAAGGGGCATCAGTCACAACACACAACAACAGTATTTAGAATATTAAAATATTACAGACATTTCATGCTTTGTCTAAAAACGTCACGCATTGTACAGAATTTCTAGGCATTCTATTCAATACCTGCTTTTCACACTTTGCCGACAACACAGGCGTTTACGCTGTTCCCTGAAGTGCCACAGCATCAATCGATGGAAGGAAATTTTGTTGTTACTTGGACTTCATCCTTCACGTTGGTATTTACACACGGAAGTACTTAATGGCGCTTGTTGGGATGCGAACCAAACACCCTCAGCGCCGAAAGCCGATGCGCTACCATTAGGTTACCTAGGGTCCTTATATAATACTAAACCTATTAACTGGACACACTATTTAAGTGGCAACTACCAATTTAACAAGGATTTACAGAAGCAGTTGCTTACAAGATTCTATAATTTCACTTCTCACTCCTTTTTGTTTCTCTTCAGTGTCAGAATAAAAATTCAGAGAGGTAACAATCCTTTCCGCACTGTTAGTGGAAAAGGTTAAACATTAAAAAGTCTTTTCACCTCAATAAAATTTTGAGAATTTATTTTTATTCATAATACAAACAGAATGAAGCCTTTTTCACATTCTTGGGGTATCCATAAAATGATAACAGTACAGACGATACTTATGGAAATGAAATGAAATCATACTAGCCTGTATGCTTCATACACTGAAAATTCCAATTTGACATTTTGAAACTTAGGCATTTGTATAACTTTATATTTTGTCACGTTTCTATTAGTATTAAGGTATCTTTTGCATTAAGGAGTTTTATTGCAGTTGGATTTTAAAGTTTTTTATAATAAAATATTTTGAAACATTTCTTAAACTCAATCACTCCCTTCGAACATTTTTATATTCATAAAATGAAATTTGTGCCTTCTTTTATATATATACACACACAGTGAAACCCCGATTTAACGATTTACCACTTATTCCATCATTTTTCATTAGACCCAAACAATTTCCTATACTTGTAATGTTAAAAAATCACAGATTTAATGTTATCATTTTGAAATATTTCCCGCATTTAACTATTTTCACGGGGAAAACTCAATGAAATTTTCCTAAAATAGACAGAAATTGTGATGGAAAAAAAAAACTCTCATGCATGCAATAATAAAAAAAACTCAATACATGCAATACCCAGAATCTTCCCCTCTTTGTCTTTTCTTACCCACTGCAGGTACAATATTCGAAGTTCCTTTTCTATTTGTGTAAAAAGAAGAAAGACCAACACAAGATAAAGGAAAGATTCATAGAATCGCGCTGACCAATACATTTTTATCTCATTGGATATTATATTCTCTATACTTTCTGTAGAACAACAGAGCTGATAACATTCGTTAGAGAATTTTCGTTAGCTTTAGACGGTAAAAATATAGCATAAAACAGAAAGCGATTTTCTTAGCTGGAAAAAGTGAAAATCACCAGGAAACCCAAAGTTTACATTGGCAGCATAGCTAATTTAACTGGAATTCCATATTCACTTTTAAACAATAATTTTAAAACAAACAGATTCAATAGAGCAAGATTTGGAAAAGATGGGAAAACTGGCTAAAAAAAGAAAAAATGTGAAATCGTCATCGTTTGAGGAATTTGAAAATTTCTTTTTTCAATGAAGTTTGTGCAACAAACATTCCTATAAATGGCCTCATTTTCAAAGAGAAAGCAATAGAAATTGCTTTTAAACTGAGAATTCAAGGATTCACAGCTTCAAATGACGTCTGTGAAGTTGGCCCCCCGACATTGAGATATCCAAATTTTGAAAACGGCATTCGTTTGAGCGTGTTTGAGCGCCAAAAATTTTTGTTTGAGCGCAATTTTTAAAAAAATTATGAGCATTTCATTTTTTGGCGGGAAAATCACCTAGCCCCCCCGACATTGAGATATTTAAATTTTGAAAACGGCATTCGTTTGAGCGTCGTTTGAGCGTGTTTGAGCGCCAAAAATTTTCGTTTGAGCGCATTTTTAAAAAAAGTTATGAGCATTTCATTTTTTGGCGGGAAAATCACCTAGCCCCCCGACATTGAGATATTTAAATTTTGAAAACGGCATTCGTTTGAGCGTGTTTGAGCGCCAAAAATTTTCGTTTGAGCGCATTTTTAAAAAAAGTTATGAGCATTTCATTTTTTGGCGGGAAAATCACCTAGCCCCCCCCGACATTGAGATATTTAAATTTTGAAAACGGCATTCGTTTGAGCGTCGTTTGAGCGTGTTTGAGCGCCAAAAATTTTCGTTTGAGCGCAATTTTTAAAAGAGTTATGAGCATTTCATTTTTTGGCGGGAAAAACACCTAGCCCTCCCCTCCCCTCACATTGAGATATTCAGAGAACGGGAAAAACAGAGCGGCATGAAATTTCGTGTCGGGGAAATGGCGAAAAAAAGGGGGGGGGGGGAATTTGGTGTCTGCGAAACGGAAGGGACACCTCCAAATATGGCGGGTCCCATGGATAAGACATTGAAAGAGGTGCCAAAATGAGGCAGAGTAAAAATACGAAATTATCAAGAAATAACAATAAAATATAATAGTAACTAATAATAGCAAATAGTTTCAAACTAGTTGATATAGTTTAGGCCTCAGACAACAGTGTTTAATGCATTTATGAAATTTTTCAATACATTCAAAAATCCATTGATTCGTTCTTAATATTTCTTATACTTTAAAAAAGATGAACTTGAAAGAAAGTTTTCGTATCTCTGTCCTGTATATATTTACTTACCTTTTTCTTTTTTCCTATATATATATACCTAAAACTAAATACCCGTGCTTCACAACAGAATACATTACTACCACCAATCATGTAATCGGGTTCCATTAATTTAAATTAACTTCAGTAGTAAAGTGTTGTCATTTCTTTTGAGGAGTTAACCCTATAATTTAATGACGATCCAACATTAAATAAGGGTTTTTAGATTTATATTTATTTCTTAATTTTGGGGGCCTTATGGCCCTTCTGGATTTTTTAGCTTTCTTAGTACCTAGGGCTTTAGATGAGCCACTATGCAAAATTTCAGCTTCTTAGGTCTTATGGTTCCAGAGATACAGTGATCAGTCAGTCCGTGTTTAATTTTGAGGGTCCCTTTTCACATACTAAAAGTGTAGATTTTTTAAAAAATATTTCTTAAATGTTATTGTTAGGGAGAGCGGAAGTGCATCCACTATACAAATTTTCAACTTCCTAGAACTCATGGTTCGAGAGATACGGTGATCAGTGAGTGAGTGGTATTTGGATTTTATATACAGGGTATCCGGGCTAAAAGTATTTTTTACATAGAGAATGAAAAACGCTACCCAAGGACTTTTTAAATCTTCAAATTCCAATAAATACATCAAGAAAAATATAGGAGCAGTAAAATTACTGCAAGAATTCTGTCAGCTGTAAATTACTTTCAACTACGTAATGCAATTGCTTGATGCACTTCCATAATTTGAACTTTTACAACTTTCTAACACTGTAACACAATTATTGTAAATATGGTAAAAGCAAAGATTATTTTAATGAGGAAGGATATGTCAAACTGTCTGCCAGACCATAAATGTAGTGCCAGTGACGTCTAGTTAACTGTACCTTTTCTAAACACTATATAAACGCCGGTAAGTTTATCGCAATATTCTGTTGAATACATTTCTTTTCTTATATCGACTATTTTTATTTAGCAACTGATTGCACTCACATAGTTATCTTATACAATGTTTGACCAGAAATCTTATGGTATATTTTGGATTTTAAAATTATATTTTTTCCTTCGATACATATACATATCGAACTATTAGATTTATGAATCTAAACTATACAAATATCAAAATATTAACTTTATTTACCTAAAATATATAAATATAAAAATATTACAATTTAAGATAGAAGATGATTAATGTAAAATAAATTAGCCACTTTTGAACAAAAATGACTGACTATCAGCAGTGCTGAAATGCATCAATTTACAAAATTCCTCATAACCAATTCTGAATATATATACATAAATAAATTGCTTAAAACACAAAAACAATAATCGTAACCATCTCTACTTTATAAACACATTATGAAAGTGCTATACGCACATAAATGATTAGAAAAATAAAACTGTGATTGCCGTGACACTCAAAATATGTATGTACAAAAATTAAGTATAAAACTTGATGCACACATGAATACTACAATAAAATATGACTACATTAAAAATCTCAATTTCAGAACTATATAATATACAATAAATAAAATGTTTTGTTTCTCGAATAGAACGGAGCAAAATATTAACATTTTAATATGATTATTAATAGATATGCACATAAATGATTAGAAAAATAAAACTGTGATTGCCGTGACACTCAAAATATGTATTTACAAAAATTAAGTATAAAACTTGATGCACACTTGAATACTACAATAAAATATAACTGCATTAAGAATCCCAATTTCAGAATTATAATATACAATAAATAAAATGTTTTGTTTCTCGTATAGAACGGAGCAAAAGATTAACATTATAATAGAATTATTAAGAGTTTGCATAAGTTGCATATCATGAATTATCGTAAAAAGTTAAATATGGTAATTACAGTGGCGTAGTGAGCATAACTGGCGCCCGGGGCACATTACCTTTTTGGCGCCCCTCGTGGTCTTGGGGACCAAAGGGTCCAATGGTCTTAGGTTGCATTTGGCGCCCGGGGCATGATAGACCACCTTGCCCCCCTCTCGCTACGCCACTGGGTAATTAAAATATTCCACATTGAAGTCAGGTAATTAAAAACAAATGGTTCCAATAGTTAGTTGATCGTTAAAACGTTTCCAATTTTAAGATTATGTTGACAGCAAATATAGCTCAAACACGCTCAAACGAATGCCGTTTTCAAAAATCGAATATCTCAATGTTGGGGGGGGGGGGGGCTAGGAGTTTTTGCCCGCTAAAAATTGAAATGCTCGTAACTCTTTTACAAATGGCACTCAAACGAAAATTTTTGGCGCTCAAACGAATGCCGTTCTCAAAATTTGAATATCTCTTAGGCCCTAGGTACTAAGAAAGCTAAAAAATCAAGAAGGGTCATAAGGCCCCCAAAATTAAGAAATAAATCTAAATCTAAAAACCCTTATTTAATGTTGGATCGTCATTAAATTATAGGGTTAACTCCTCAAAAGAAATGACAACTCTTTACTACTGAAGTTAATTTAAATTAATGGAACCCGATTACATGATTGGTGGTAGTAATGTATTCTGTTGTGAAGCACGGGTATTTAGTTTTAGGTATATATATATAGGAAAAAAGAAAAAGGTAAGTAAATATATACAGGACAGAGATACGAAAACTTTCTTTCAAGTTCATCTTTTTTAAAGTATAAGAAATATTAAGAACGAATCAATGGATTTTTGAATGTATTGAAAAATTTCATAAATGCATTAAACACTGTTGTCTGAGGCCTAAACTATATCAACTAGTTTGAAACTATTTGCTATTATTAGTTACTATTATATTTTATCGTTATTTCTTGATAATTTCGTATTTTTACTCTGCCTCATTTTGGCACCTCTTTCAATGTCTTATCCATGGGACCCGCCATATTTGGAGGTGTCCCTTCCGTTTCGCAGACACCAAATCCCCCCCCCCCTTTTTTTCGCCATTTCCACGACACGAAATTTCATGCCGCTCTGTTTTTCCCGTTCTCTGAATATCTCAATGTTAGGGGAGGGGAGGGCTAGGTGTTTTTCCCGCCAAAAAATGAAATGCTCATAACTCTTTTAAATATTGCGCTCAAACGAAAATTTTTGGCGCTCAAACACGCTCAAACGACGCTCAAACGAATGCCGTTTTCAAAATTTAAACATCTCAATGTCGGGGGGGCTAGGTGTTTTTCCCGCCAAAAAATGAAATGCTCATAACTTTTTTAAAAATTGCGCTCAAACAAAAATTTTTGGCGCTCAAACACGCTCAAACGACGCTCAAACGAATGCCATTTTCAAAATTTAAATATCTCAATGTCGGGGGGGCTAGGTGATTTTCCCGCCAAAAAATGAAATGCTCATAATTTTTTTAAAAATTGCGCTCAAACAAAAATTTTTGGCGCTCAAACACGCTCAAACGAATGCCGTTTTCAAAATTTGGATATCTCAATGTCGGGGGGCCAACTTCACAGACGTCTTCAAATGATACAACAGGTCACTTTAAAAAGAGGCAAAATTTATCCTACACGTCATTTGTGGCGAGTTTGCTGGAGTCGATTCTGAGGCTGTCCAAGAGTGGATGGAAAACACATTGCCGTCCTTGATACAAGAATATTCTTGTAAAGGCATTTTTAATGCTGACGAGACAGGACTGTTTTACAGTCTTCTTACTGATAAGAATTTTAAAGATAGTAAAGGGTGAAAACAGCCATGGTGGAAAACTATCCAAACTGTAATCGACTGTTTTGGTATGCACAAATTCAGATGGGAATGAAAGATAACACCATTAGTTGTTGGAAAATAAAAAAAGCCGACGTGTTTCAAGAGTGCAAAGAGCTTTCCTACTGAATATAACTCAAACAAAAAGTCTTGGGTGACTAGAACAATTTTTTAACTTTTTTTTTGCAAATTGGGCAGACAAATGCGCTTACAGAAACGTAAGATGCTTTTGTTTGTTGACCAATGTACAGCCCATGTTGTATAAAATATGCAAATGGAATTTTTCTCTGCCAATTGTACAAGCAAAGGAACACCTTAGGATTTGGTGATCATACGATAGTTCAAAGCGAACTACAGAATCTAACTTAAAAAAAAACTCTTCTTTGTATAAAAACTGGAGGCAGGAAAAAATCGATAAATGTTCTAGACCAGGGGTGTCAAACTCACGGCCCGGAAATATATTGGCACACAATAATATACACTGCTGGCCACTGTAAATGCAACACCCTGAAGGAAACATGCAAATAACATGAAATTTACAACATGCATTAGCGGAGGTGAGATATGCAAATGATTAGAATTTCAGCGCAGACGCACATCACGCGCGCCTGTGGCGCCACTTCAAAGCGCTATTTAGGCCTTGGAGATTTCGACGATTTCAAGTTCGGCAATTGTGTTTTTCTTGTGGTTTTTTCAAAAAAACGATCAATTATGCCTCGTCGAAAACAGCGATCATCTTTTGATCAAGTATCCGAGTTCGACAGAGGAAGGATAGTGGCCTACCGAGATTGTGGATTATCTTTCAGGGAAATAGGTAGTCGTGTTGGACGAAACCAAACAACTGTAATGCGGATATGTGATCGTTGGATGCAGGAGGGTACGACGGACCGGCGTGTTCGATCGCATCCACCTCAGCGCACCACTTCACGTGATGACAGGCAAATTGTGCGCATGGCAGTGACGGATCGCTCAGTCACATCACGAACCATAGCACAGCACATGCAGTCTGTAGCGCATCATCCAGTGTCTGAGCGTACCATTCGACGCCGTTTACAGCAGAGTGGTCTGTCCGCAAGACGTCCATTGCTTTGTCTACCCTTGACGCAGAACCACAGACGTCTCCGCCGCCAATGGTGCGATGACAGAAGGATGTGGACGGCAGAATGGAATGAAATTGTCTTTACTGACGAGTCACGCTTCTGTCTGCAACACCACGATGGTCGCATTCGAGTCTGGAGACACCGTGAAGAGAGGATGCTGAACAGCTGCGTTATGCACCGCCACACTGGTCCTGCACCGGGTATTATGGTATGGGGCGGTATTGGATATCACTCTCGCACACCTCTAGTACGCATTGCCGGTACTTTAAACAGCCAGCGCTACATCTCCGAGGTGTTGGAGCCAGTTGTCCTTCCTTACCTTCAGGGCTTGCCCACAGCCATATTTCAACAGGATAATGCGCGACCACACGTGGCACGCATTGTCCAACGGTTCTTCGTCAATCGCCAGATTGAATTGCTTCCCTGGCCGCCTCGCTGTCCGGATCTTTCGCCGATAGAAAACATGTGGTCCATGGTTGCTCTACGATTGACCCAGATTCCATCCCCAGCTGCCACAGCAGATCAACTTTGGCAACGTGTGGAAGCTGCTTGGTCTGCTGTACCCCAAGAACTCATCCAAAGTCTCTTTGAATCAATGCCGAGGTGTGTGGCAGCGGTGACCTCCAACAATGGCGGCTACTCTGGCTACTGATTTTGGCAGGAACCACACTTCACAGAAGTCTATAAATTTAATCATTTGATACTTGGTCAACATGTTATCTACAAAATAAATTTTGTTGAGATATCTCTTGTCTTTCTTGGTGTTGCAATTTGGGTGGCCAGCAGTGTATAATAAAATAACCAATGCATAATTATAATAAGATAAGAAGAATTCGCTAAATGTTTTTTTAATTATACTCTTTTTTTGCTATTATTAAACAAAATGCGTATATTTATGTTGAATATACAGTAATTAGGTAATATACTGTAATAAACCTACATTTCTATTAATATTGTTTTTGTTGCAGCCCACCTATAGTTAAACCTTGTTTGTTTGGCCCAAGTTAGCCTTTGAGTTTGACACCCCTGTTCTAGACACTCTTTATATGATTTCTTCAGCATGGGAGAGAGTCGAGAGAAAATGTTACTCAAGTTCTTTTACAAAACATGGTTTTCCATAGGACAGAGCTGATGAATTTGAGTACGAGGAGAGAAAAAATGAAGATTCTAGTGAAATGGGTCAGTTCTTTTCTTGCTCAGATATAGATCCCGAAGATTATCTAGCTTGCGATTCAAACGTCATGATATCAGGGATTCCGACTCTAAGTGATTTGATAGACTCAGAATCAGATAGTTCAGATAATGAGGAAGAAAATAGTATTCCTTCTGTGACAAAAGCCATTCAAGCTTGGCAAACAGTGAAAGCATTCCTTATTGTTCCGTGACCAACAGTGAAGGCCAAAAGAAAATCTTATGAAAACTCATATACCTTAAGAATGCAATTTGTAATGTAGCTGCTAAAAACAGGAGGCAAAGAAAAATAACTGATTTCGTTAAATATTTTTAAAATCTGATATCTAAACCATTGTAAATGAAGAAATAAAAGGTGTGATACCTAAACAAGTCTTTACTTTGTGCTCAGTGTTTTGCTTCTCTATTACCCCAAATTAACATTTTCCGACATATAGCTCAATTTCTTTATGGTCCCTTGAATAACATTAAATCGGGGTTTCACTGTGTGTGTGTGTATGTGTGTATGTATGTATATATATATATATATATATATATATATATATATATATATATATATATATACACAGTGGCGACCAAAATTGTTCATACACTTACGATTTTCAATAAAATTGGGGTCTATCCATTTATCAAAATGAATATTGCAGAATGGGTAATTAATAATAAGATCTGTAATCTATCCTTAACAAAACTACATGAAATATTTTGAAAACCTAGTAAAACTTTATTTTTAAGAAATCAATAATCAAAAAGTAACAAAAACTTTATCTCACAAAAGTCATCATACACTGAAATAATTTTGGATAAATTCATAATTAAAATTATCGTCTGGCACTTTATTTTAAATTTTGAATTGTGGTGGCATTTAAAATATTGTTTGGCTTTAATTTTTGCTTGCCTACTCCATAATATTCTTTTTATTATTTAAAAATGGCTCGTAGTCCTAAAGAAACAACAAATAGCATTCAAAAATTGATTATTTTTCACCATAGTAGTTGTAAATCAGTTCAAAACATTACTTAATTTATCTACTGTGCAGTATGTGATAAAACACTTTAAAAAAGAAAATCGGATCGAAAACAAGGTAAGAAAAGGTCGTCCGGCAAAGTTAACAAAACGTGATCAGAGATTTATAATTAGAAAATTTGTGAAAAATCCACGTTTGAGTGCTGCAAAAGTTTCTGCAGAATTTAATGAAACATTTTCAACTTCAATTTCACCTGAAACTGTTCGACGAGTTCTCAGAGCAGCTGGATTACGTGGGCGTTCAACCGGTAGAAAAATTTTTGTGAGTGAGAAAACAAAAAGCTTAGGTTTTCCTTCGCACTATCAATGATAAATAAGTCCCAAACGTATTGGAATAATGTCTTATTTGGCGATGAAAGCAAGTTTAACATTTTTGGCTCCAATGGGCGTATAATTGTATGGAGAAGAAAACATGAGAAACAATCTCAATAATTTAGTAGGAACAGTTAAGCATGGCGGTGGAGGTGTCCTTGTGTGTGTGTGTGTGTGGGGGGGGGGGGGGGGGGGTGCATGTCAGCATCAGGACTAGGCAATTTGGTATTTATTGATGGCATAATGAATCATGCTGTTTATATAAATATTTTAAGAGACAATTTAAAATTATCAGCCCAAAATTTGGGTATTGGAGACAACTTCGTTTTTTATCAAGATAACGATCCTAAGCACACAGCTCTCAACGTTCGCCTCTGGTGTCTCTATAATTGTCCAAAGGTTTTGAAAACCCCACCTCAATCGCCAGATTTAAACCCAATAGAACATATTTGGAGAGAACTGGAGTTTCGAGTACGAAAACACGATATTCACACGAAAAGGGAACTAAAAACAATTATGATGGAAGAATGGATGAACATCGATGCAGAAATTACAAAAGAACCAGTGTAATCTATTCCCAGACGTTTAAAAGCTGTTGTGGATGCTAAAGGATATCCTACTAAATATTAATTTAACGAAAAATTAGAATATTTACTAATATGTAGAGATTTTTTACAAGTGTACGATGACTTTTGTGAGATAAAGTTTTTGTTAGTTTTTGATTATTGGTTTCTTAAAAATAAAGTTTTACTATGTTTTTGAAATATTTCATGTAGTTTTGTTAAGAATAGATTATAGATTTTATTAAATACCCATACTGAAATATTCATTTTAATTAATGGATAGGCCCCTATTTCATTGAAAATCGTAAGTGTACGAACACTTTTGGGAGCCACTGTGTGTGTGTGTGTATATATATATATATATATATATATATATATATATATATATATATATATATATATATATATATATATATATTGTAGTTGCATTTAAACTCTTCAAACATAATTCTGCCCATTCAGTAAGCAGAATAACTAATAACTCATTTGTTTGCACATCTTTTAATAGCTCCAAAAAATAATCACTCAGACACTTCTTAATTCTTTGTGGCTTTATTATGAACTAAATACAAGAGGAATGTTTACTTATATCTCAATGAGCTCAATTACATTTTAACATCAAAACTCAATATAAAACAAATATGGTTTAAAATAAAAATACATAACAATAACTCATATACTAAATATCACAAAATAACCTTTAAGTAATAGTATGATTGAAATGAAACTTCAAAATTCTAAACCCACATTTTTTAGTACGGTTGCTTTCTGCAGCATATCAACTTTATTAAGCAGAGAAATACAGTATAGCTAGGAAATTAATTTTTTTTTAAAAGTTCCCACGGATTAACTATCATGCATTTCACCTTTTTAATTTTAATATTACATATAAATACTGAGACAGTTATACCATACATATTTAAATACTTCCCAATTCATTTTAAATGATATTATTCAATATAAAATCTTCGATATAATTTAGTTTTAAAATAGTATTTTACATAAATTCTGACATACATATAAAATACAAGATATATAATAAATTCAAATTTAGATTTTTCCAATAATAAATTTAATAAAAAAGGATGTAACAATCAACTTTATTTCATGCATTTTTCCACTTTAAGCAGCTTTTTTAGAACCCCTTTTTGCAAACCATTCATCACTCTTATCAGCAGAAATGGCCTAAAAATAAATAAGTAAAAGTATGATGAGCATTTGCTTGTAAGTAATATATATATATATATATATATATATATATATACATACAAGGTGCGCCCATAAAGTAACCGGACAATTTTTTATAAATAAGAAAAATAACACTCACCCTCAAATAAATTAATCTCCTTCAAAATAATCGCCAAAGGAGTCTATACAATCAGTCCAACGTTTCTTCAAGTCATTGATACACTGTTTATAGGCGTTGGAACTAACCGTTCGCAAAACATTTGATTTAATATCAGAGACGTTTTCAAATATCTGTCCTTTCATAGATTTTGCATTTTTTGATTACAAAGGACTTATTCACCAAGAATTTGTTCCTGAAAATCAAACAACTAACCAGTATTTTTACAAGGAGGTGCTTTTTGGATTAAGAAACAGGATAAGGCGAGTTAGGAAGGAACTGTTCAATTTTGGGCATTGGTTTCTTTTACATGATAATGCTAGACTCCATACGGCAATTTCTGTACAACAATATCTTGCTAAGCATTCAATTACAGTGATAAATCACCCACCATGTTTTCCCGACTTATCACCAGCTGATTTTTTCTTTTTCCAAAGCTTAAGATGGCCATGTAAGGACAGAGATTTGAAAACGCCTTGGATATTGAATCAAATGTTACGGGTATTTTGTGAACGGTTAGTTCCAACGCCTATAAACAGTGTTTCGATGACTTGAAGAAATGTTGGACAAATTGTATAGACTCCTTTGTTGATTATTCTGAAGGAGATCAATTTATTTGAAGGTGAGTCACATTTTTCTTATTTATAAAAAATTGTCCGGTTACTTTATGGGCACACCTTGTATATATATATATATATATATATATATATATATATATATATATATATTTACAGTGAAACTTCTCCATGGTGGCCAGTAATGGTTTTGAACAAAATATGGTCATTTAAAGGGGTGGCTGGCTAGAGAAGTTTCCCTGAATATATATATATATATTAAAAAAAAAAAAAACAGTTTCGTAACGGACTCACTGACTGACATACAACGCACAGACAAAACTGCTGAACCTAAAGGGCTGAAATTTTGCATGGCGATTCTTCTTATAGTGTAGGGGTGCACTACGAAAGATATTTGAAAAATTCTTCAAAGAAACCATTGCTCAATATTGAATAGTTCCTTCCTAACTCGCCTTATCCTGTTTCTTAATCCAAAAAGCACCTCCTTGTAAAAATACTGGTTAGTTGTTTGATTTTCAGGAACAAATTCTTGGTGAATAAGTCCTTTGTAATCAAAAAATGCAAAATCTATTCTTTAAAATTAAATTTTTAAGCTGTTTTAGTTACTTTTTTAAAGTTTGCATTTAAAATAATAATTTGAGGGTTATAAAATTTATATCACGAGAAAGATCATAAAAATTCCTTTAAAATAAAATCTTTTTCGAATCTTTACTTCCATTTTCTGATTTTTGGTGAATTTTTAGAATTTAATTACTTAAATGCTGATTACGTGATTTCTTTTTCTGGTACTTTAAATAAATTTATCGTCCCATGTATAACAACTAAATAGACAAAATAAAAAGTTTTTTTTCTTGCTAATGTGGCAGATGATTGGACATTATCCAAAAAATATTAAAATACAATAAAGGATATTATGTTCCTCAAACTGTATATGGTGGTATTATAAATATATTTTTCTGTTTTTTTTTTTACATCAATTGTATACATTGATCGTCGCATTTATTATAAATATATATATATTATTTTTTTGGCATTAATTGCATACATTGACTGTTGTATTTAATTTGAATGTACTCCGTAGCGAAGTGCAGGTTTTCAGCTAGTATATATATATATATATATATATATATATAAACAATATATGAAGTTACAGAGAAGTCTGAAAAATATGCTTAAGGGATTACAAGGTGGTTTAGAGTTAGCACTTTAAGAAAATGGTAGGTTTTTAAAAGGACACATCATAATGAGTTTAAAGCCTGTTATTAGAAATAAAAACAAAATATGTCTCCAAAATACCAAACTAATCAATAAGAAGCTTAACTCACCTTCTTTTGTTATTAACACTAAAATTATATTTAGAAACCCCTGGTTTGTTATACATGTCACAATTATATTCTTTTTAACCTTTCAATTAATGAGAACTATTTTGCACCCTAAGATTCATTATTCCTCGTAGAATTTTAATTAAAAATTGTATAGCACAAGCTAGACGAAAAAAATAAAATCTCTACAAAGTTACATACATTTTTTGGTCAAATGTTTCATTAAAAATATTTACTATATCAGGAAATAAATATACACATGAACCTTTACAAAAGATAAATATATAACCATCTTTTATATAGTGCTGTAGCACAAAAAAGTCTAAAGAAGAAAAAATATTCCTACTTACATCTTTTAATAGATCCTCTCCTTTGGGGTCAACTTGAGACAATTCTCTAAAAGCTTCATCACCAACAAAACAAATTTCATGTCCATCCTAGTAATTTAAGAATTAAAATTATTAACAGTCTTTCAAAACACTATTGAGTAATTTTTTGATATATTAAAAATGCATTAATTCATCTAAATTAAAATTATGCAGTCAAAAAAATCTATAGGCAAAAAGAAAATAAGAATAGAAAGAGCTATTGACTTCTGCTTTATACCAGTTACCATGTCTCTGCAACAAATAAATCACCATCTTTAACTACAGCCTTCGGACTACACAAACATATTAATTCTCCAAGTCTAATATCAAGATACAAATACTATATTATGCATATACTTACGGGATCAGCTAAAATGACCACATGAACAGTAGCTTTTCCAGGTGTATCTAAACTGACATATGGGGTTATGATTTTATGACCTGCTTTCTTCACACTTTCTTCTATTCCAGGAAGCTGCAATTACATTTTCAATTATTTTTACACTCACATAAAAGCTGGACATGATCCATGCTCAATATAAGGTAAGTAAAGACAATAAATTTACAAAAATACAAGAACCACACAAAAAAAGAATAAATAAATAAAAAAAGAAAATGCTAGAAGTTCTATTTTAACTATTTCTGGAATGTCATTTCTCCCTTACAGGGGAGGTTAATTTCTCAATTTTTTACAGACATATTGACAATTACACTTATCTGCATACATCATAAAGCTAAGAAAGATGAATATTAAATAAATGTGAACATTATTTAATAATATTGAACTGAAATGTTAATCTGTTCCAGATTATAAGTATTTTTTAATTTTATGAGGCGTTAGTATGGATTATAAATATAGATTTTCGTATATATGTAAATAAAATAGTAGTATCATGAATACAGTAATTCATATGTGGGATTTTCATACTGCTATGACATATTGCCCTTAAGTTGTATTCTTTCTTCTGCTCTCATGTTTTAAAAAAAAGAAAAACAAATTCTTAGGTTATTTTGAGTAATCAAATAGTAGCAAGACATACATCTTTAAGACTATAACTTTCATAAACAGCCCTTCACTTATAGGCTAATGTTGGCACTACTAAAGGGGAGGTATTACAGCCAGACAAAACTTTTCAATGAAAAAACCTGTTTTGTTTGATTTTATGTTTAGCTTGTGCATACCTATCTTTTGTCATAGAAAAGAGCTATAATTGAACTTCAGTGAGAATTTAAAGTATCTTAGGTCTCTTATTTAATTGCTCAGGTTTATATTTAAATATCAGTCAGTATTTACATTAGTACACAATACACATATATGTGTGAATACATATATACATATAAATATACGAATTTTTAAAAATAAAACAGGAATTTAGGCTGCATTCAGATAAAAAAATATTCTAAGATATAATAGGCAGATTTATTTTTTATGGCATATTTGTTAACTACACAAAAGCTTTGATTCTAAGTTCAATATAACTATTTTGATCAGGACTTCCTCCCTCCTATGTCTCTGATTGGCTTCCTGGGCATACTTCATGTAATAACATTTTGATTGCTTTTAACACTCATAAATGTCCAAAAGCAGTATTCATTTCCTATCATACTGTTATAAAGTTAGACAATGTTTTATCCTCCATGCTTCCCAAATATCTTGATAGTATTCTATAGTGCTTTGTCCACCCACTGCTTTAATTTTTATCACTAAATGTTAAGTTTTATCAAAGAAAACATTTCATTATGGAAGTCCAGTTTTATAAACAATCATCTTTTCCCAAATCTTACACATGCACAAGTACACACATAGCACAACCTGAAAAAAAAAGGCCAAGAGCAGGAACATCTTTCAGCATTTATTTTAAATATGAAACCAGTTTTGTCCCATGTAGAATAAAGGAAAACATAATCAATTTTAGTAAAGTCTAAAAGTATTCTCAAAGCTTGATTTATGTCTTTATAATTAGATATTTCTCAAAAGTAATGAAGTGAACAGAAATTATGCTTTTATGAAATCTAGTTGGAATCACAATTAAAAACATTAAATTTTCTAAGTTTATCATCCTATATAATACTTTCAATATATTTCGAAGCTTTAAATAGTAAGAAATATTTCATGTTCTAACATTTCAATTAGAGAAAATATACTAGAACACTTTAGAAAGAAGAACTTTATGTCCTTACTGGAAACTTTCTACAGGAAAATTCCTTTGTGTAACACTATTAAAAGTTTTAAATTCATGATTGAGTTTTGCAAAGCACCATCCTCATTAAAAAGATTTCTCAAAATAGACAACATTATTATAAGCTACAAACATTACGGAGCATTAATCAACAATGTGCTGTTAATAATTATGATTGCAAACATAATTATACATCATAAAATAGTTGCTTTAAAAAAATCAATCTAGCAACCCTAACAAAACAAAAATTTAAAGCAACCACATTAAGCAACAGAAAAAGCATTACATCAGATACAGATTTTACATATGTATATTTAAATGAGCCACCCACATGGTATAGAGGTTAGTGTTGTGAACTTTCCTATAGTGGGCTTGGTGTTCAAATTCCGACTAAGGCTTGGTTGTTACGTGTTGTCCCCTCATAGGGAGTAATGCTCGCTAATTTAAATGGTATCCCCATAATTAAGTAGCAAGCAAGACTTTGTGGTGAATAACAAAAGGCAAATGTCTCATGACCAGTGCCTCTGCATTAGAAGAAAAAAAAAAACTATTTAAAATGAAGACATAAAATGTGAAAGAGTATTTCCAACCATAATTTAGTGTTTAAATGTATTAACTCTTTGTATATGTTTCAACCAGCAGATATAATGCTGTATTGAAAGTGAAATAAATAAAAATAAAAAAATCCAATGACAGTTATATATATATATATATATATATATATATATATAAGAAATTTGATAAGAGTTCATAAATTAAATTTGTTACATTGAAAAAACTAGCTATAATTAAAGCAAATAAATTTTATTAAGTTTTCAGTGAAAAAAAGTTGCAAATTAAAAGTAGAATTAATTACTTCATTTGTAGGGCATGAGAATGCAATTCTTCCAAAAGCTTCTGCATGATCAACTGGCTTACCTGTATTTCTCAATTCAAGCTTACACTGCAGAAGAAAAAAAAATCTACATTAACAACATTAAAAAGAAAAATTTATGCAAATACACATTTTTTTTATAACAAACATTATCAGGTATTAAATGTTAAATCAATAAAGTCTAACTTAAAACCTTTGTAATCAAAACAAAATCAGAAGTTTATGTAAGTTTATTTTTTCCCTCCTACGGAAACTAGCAGACTAGACTAAACCAAAGCAGTTTGTAAGCACTGCAAGGAAAGAACAAAAAATGAAAAACAAAGAACTGATGAAAATTCTGGTATATCCCTTGTGGCTAACTGATAATAGACAATGTTACCAGATTTGAGAAATGAAGACTTTGATCTGGAAAATATCAAGCTGTTACTCTGTATAGCTTATAAGAACATGGATATAATTTTATAAGCATTACAGAGAGACAGTATTATTTTTCAGTCTTCATGCCCAAATTTGCCAACCAAATATTTAAATATTTTGTATTTCCTATGCTTTGAAGCTTTCCAAGTTATTATACGCAATGTTTCATAGCCATTTAATAGATAATCAATATCGTAAAATGTAAAAAAATGTCATTAGATATTTTACCTAAAATATTGACAAAATAGTTTTTATTATTTTCATATGAAGGATTTAAACCTCTGTAGTCAAATAGGTATTCTTAGCCATCATAGCAAAGAATATGTGAATATTTTGGTTGTAATATTTTAGTTTTCAACTGTATGCATATATATATATATATATATATATATATATATATATATATATATATATATATATATATATATATATATATATATATATATATATATATATATATATATATATACACTCAAGAACCAAAACATTATGACCACCCATACATTTTGCAATGAATTCGCCTGGATGACGTGGAAGTGGTATTTAACTGCTGCTGGAGAGTCTGAAGAATCATTCTTTCACTTACTTCTGTGTGTGATGGGAAAGGCTGCGGATCTAAGCGACTTTGATAGAGGGCAGATTGTAATGGCTCGAAGGCTCGGAACAAGTATTTCCGAAACTGCACGACTCGTGGGTTGTTCGCGACCTACAGTTGTTAGTACTTATGCAAAGTGGATGAATGACTGTGAAACCAGCAGTAGACGGCATGGTGTTGGACGTCCACACGCTATCAAAGAAAAAGGTCGTCGGAGACTGTCTCGCATGGTGAAGCAAAACTGGAGCCAGACAGTGTCTCAGCTGACAGCCCAATTGTTAGAAGTAAGCGCCATTTATTGGCATATTTTACTTATAAAGATCGCTATCCCTAACTTTGATTATATCCCGGCAACTATGCGCAAATAAAGGCACCTAAACATATAAAAACACCTATTATTTCCTTTTAATTTATGTGTCCTCATGTTGGCTTTGCCGCGGGGTGCGCCGTGCGAGGCGAACTTTTATTTATAAACAACGCCAAGTTGGAAAATGACGTCACCGTCATTTTCCGGCGAAAGATAAACTCTCATCGTATTTTGATTCGCTACATGCAAATTTTCTGTCATTATTCAAATTTTTTCATTGTTTTGTGATTGGCTGCCAGAAATCTAACTGCAGCTTGTTAACCTTGTTTAAGCACTATATATAACGAGTCTGACTGTAGTTCAGCGGTGGTGTATCGTGGTTGCATTGTTATTTTTGTGATACTTGACATATTATAGTCTTGTATCGTATTTTATTGTTTCTTTTTTCCCGGAAATGTAACCGGTTGATGTATTTCTTTTTTTTAGTTTTTAATTTAAATAAACTACTTTAATTTTTTATCTTAAATTTTCTTTGGCTCAACTTTAATTTTTTTTATGTTTTTAAGATAAGTTTAATTTCTGAGCAATTACCGTGCTCAGCACCACAGCGCAATTAATTCTGCTTGATTGGGTTTTTCGATCATCTATATCGAGACTATTAGAAGGTTATGGGCCCAGACTCGTTAAATTATCTTGTTTCCTGTAAGAATTCCTGAGAAAGAATGGCGCAACTTGACCTTTACAGTAAAGTCCCGCCGCTGACAGAAAATAGTTATTCGTCATGGACTTCGGCCATGAGAATGGTGCTAATAGAGCGGGGACTTAGTAAAGTGGTCTTGGAACCTGCCGTTACCGTCAAGGATGAGGATACAGCCGTAGCCGAAGATCTTCACAAAAAGGGGCAGAAGGCATTGGTCTGTATATTTTTAAATCTGCCAACTAAATACAGAAACATCATCGAGAAAGCCATCGATGGTCGTGAAGCTTGGGCGAAGCTGAAAACGCATTTTGAGCCAGATTCGTTAGCAGGTGTTATGCACCTGAAACACCAGTTTTGGTCAACGATGTTGAAGGATGACGACATTTCGCAATATGCTGCCCAGTTATCATCCCTAGCTGAGAAGTTTAAGGATGCAAAGGAACCTGTGTCAGAACTCGACCAGGTCTTTCAATTACTTCGTTACCTTCCGGATCCTTACGAGGGACTAGTACAGACAATCTACAGAAAGAAAAAGGATGACCTGATTTTTTCAAGAATCCTTAATGAAGTTCTCGCTGAACAAGCAAGGCTGTCGCAACGGGAGAATGACCGCAGTCATCAAGCATGGACGTCCACCCCTACTCCAGAACAACCAGCCCGTGACACGTCCTCATCATTTGCACCCTCAAGAACGCGGAGATGTTATGAATGCAAAAGCAAGAATCACCTACGAAACCGATGTCCTAAATTACGCAGGGATAGAGCGAGATCTCCAACACCCCACCGGAGACAGATGACGAGACGATCCCCACCGAAGCGTGGGGATCCGTACCGAAGAGCGAAGCGTACCGATTCTGAGAACTTTCACAGTAAGAAATCTTATCTGTCCGTGTCTTATTCCATCATTAAACCTTCCTGTGAATGGGTCCTGGACTCTGCCTCAACCGACCACGTTTGTGGGTCGAAGGAACTTTTCACCAAATTTATTCCCTTGGAAACCGAAAGGTTAGGGAGTTGTATCAAGGACACACACACTGCTGTTGAAGGTAAGGGCGAAGTTATTGTAAAATTTGATAATTCTGTAATTACTCTTAAAAATGTCTTGTATGTTCCTAATATATCTAAAAATTTAATATCATGTTTTAAACTTGACAAAGGAGGGGCTATTTTAACATTTAAAAATGGAAAAGTTAAAGTTAAAGATAATGAAGAAACTGTATTTACTGCTCACGGGGAAAATGGTTTATATATTGCGAAATCTCAACCTATTAAATCTAAAGCTAAGAATTTTAAGAATAATGCAATTGATACTAATGTTAAAACTAAAGAATGTTTAAATTCTAAAAGAGTATCCTTTTTAACAGATAGTTTAGATGTGTGGCACAGAAGATTTGCCCACATTAACGCGGAATATATTAAAAACACAGCTAGAAACGAAGCCGTTAAAGGTCTTCCTAAATTAAAAGGTGAACTAAAACCTTGCGACGCGTG
Organism: Dolomedes plantarius; assembly: GCA_907164885.2. Classification (NCBI taxonomy): domain Eukaryota; kingdom Metazoa; phylum Arthropoda; class Arachnida; order Araneae; family Dolomedidae; genus Dolomedes; species Dolomedes plantarius. The sequence goes on from OU015496.1 coordinate 138,853,173, forward strand.
CCGAGAGGCCAAATCGCGACGCGTAAGTTTTAAAGGGAAAGGCGAAATTAAGTCAACTAAACCTTTACAACTTCTTTACCTTGACCTCTGTGGTCCATTTCCAACAACGTCTATAGAAGGCCATAAATATTTTCTAGCAATAGTGGACAATTTTTCGCGTAAAGTCTGGAGCTATCCTTTAAAAACTAAAGCAGATACTTTTAAAACATTTAAAATTTTCTTAAGTAACGCGGAAAGATTTACCGAAAAACAAGTAAAAGCCATTCGTACCGATAATGGTACAGAGTTTATTTAAAATGATTTCCGTGAATTCTGTGAAAACCTCGTAATAACTCATCAGAAATCAAACATTTACACTCCAGAACACAATAGTTGTGTTGAAAGATTTAATTATACTGCCGTAAACGGCATTAATGTGTTATTAAGAGACAGTGTAACACCTAAGTCAGGGTTTCTGGGTCGAAGCATTGAGGCACTTTACCCATACATGGAACCGAGTAGTGCACAGTGGAACTAAAACCCCTTGCGAAATGTATAGCGGATACAAACCCTCAGTACAGTATCTTAAACCTTTTGGGACAAAAGTATTTTTTGGAGTACCAAAGCAAGTCCGTAATAAACTCGACATGCGTGCACAACAAGGAATTCTTGTTGGTTATGCCCTTCAAACTAAAGGATATAGAGTTTGGGTTCCAAACGAACACAAAATAATTGAAACTATCAATGTTCGAATTGATGAGTCGGGAAAAACTGAAAACCAAACGGAAAATCATGATATCGATCCCGAAGTTTTGTTTCCTAACCGTCAATTTATTTGTAGTACTCCCGAAGAACCAAATTCTAGTGAAACCAAGACTATTCCCAGAAGTAGAGAAACCAGCCCGAAAAAAGAAATTCCCATAGTTGAGGAAATACCTAAAACGGATTCGGAAATTGCATCTCAAGCGGATTCCGAAATAGAATATCAGATGGATTCAGAAGACACCCCAGAGGGAAAGCCTCCCAAAAATATTAGCTGGACGCGAGAGTGTATACCCCGTTCAAATAGCTCTAGAATTAATATTTATTACTATCCTGAAGGTACGTCGAAAAGGTTAAATACGCTTAAAAAAATAAAAGGATATTGTAATTATAAAAATCTAGTTTACGATGAAAACCTATTTGATTTTTCATCTAAAAATCCTTTCGAAGGTATAGTTTCCGCGGATCAAACCGCAAGTAGTAGCAGTCATGTTGAATGACTAGATTTGCCCCATTTTGTCCCAAATAGCCTGAAACAAGCACTCAATACTAAAGATTCTGAACATTGGATAAAAGCCATGAAAACCGAACTCGAAGTAATGAAAAAACGTAAAGTGTGGAAATTAGTCGATTTGCCGGAAAATACGAAAGTACTCGGCTGCCGTTGGGTGTATACCCTTAAACTCGATGACAAAGGGGATATTTCCCGTTACAAGGCTCGTTTAGTTGCCCAAGGTCATCTACAGAGGAAAGGGGAAACGTACGAAGAAACGTTTTCACCCGTAGTGAATTTCGGCCTTATTCGATTCTTTTTTTCTATTTTAGTCTGTTTTTACAAATGGTCCCATGTTCAATTAGATATCACATGTGCTTACATTTACGCCCCACTAGAACAAACTATTTATATGAAACAGCCTCCCGGTTTTGAAAATTCAAACAAGGGATGCCTACTTAAAAGGGGCAATTTACGGTTTACACCAAAGTTCACGCGAGTGGTATTTTGAAATCCACGAAGTTTTAAATGAATTAGGTTTCATAAAACTCGATTGGTGTAACTGCTGTTATATTTATGGAAGAAAAATAGTTTTGTTACTTTATGTGGATGATATCGTTATATTTGGCAAAAAACCTAAACATTTAGAAAAAGCGATAAATTTAATTAGCCAGAAATTTGAGAATAAAGTTTTGGGAAAAACTACAAAACTTTTGGGGGTGAATTTTGAGGACAAAAACGGGGAACTATTTATTCACCAAAGTAATTATATATCAAAAATTTGTTTAGACTACGAGGAATACAATTATCCTATTTCCTCATTACCTATACCAGTGGGAAAAATTTATTCGAAAGAGCAATGTCCTAAAACTGATGACGAAGCGTTAGAAATGTCGAAAATTCCTTATAGGAATTTAATAGGAAGTTTAGCGTTCATTGCTAATAGAACTCGTCCAGATATTTACTATGCCCTTAATATTTTTTCCCAATTCCAAGAAAACCCTGGAATTGCACACTGGGAAGGGTTGTTAAAAATTTTGGGTTATTTAAAATATACAAAGAGTTTGAAAATAAATTTGTCAAATACAGGATCATTAAACTTAAATGCATATTCTGATGCCGATTTCGCTAATAATCGCGATGATCGCGTTTCAATGGGTGGATTAATAATATTTGCTGACAAATCCCCCATAGTATGGCGAAGTTTTAAACAAAAATCTGTTTGTTTAAGTAACATGGAAAGTGAATTCGTCGCCCTAACAGAAACGGCAAAGGAGTTGATTTGGTTGCAACAAATCGTATTGGAGTGTCAGAAACTAAAAATTTTTAAAGACACAGCCACTAATCCAATTTTGTTAGCGGATAACCAAGCAAGTATAGAATTTGTCAAAAATCCACATGAAAATCATCGCACTAAACACATCGATGTGAAATTATTTTTTGTGCGCGATTTTATAAATAAGAAATTTTTTAAAATTCAATATATACCCACTAAAGCAAATTTGGCAGATATTTTTACTCAACCACAAACGAAAAATAATTTGAAAAGGTTTAATGAGCATGTATTTGTGAAAGAATGACTATATGAATGCCAATTTAGAATATAATTGTTTATTATATTTATAAAGGACTTTTATACACGTTCAGATTTTTAGAATGTGCAATTTTTTCAATGTATCACGTATTAGTAATTATACACAGTATTTTTTATTGTATTAAAAATTGTAATGTTATACTGTATGATAAAATGTTTAAATGTATTTTTCACTTGTATGCTATAATGTGTGAAATCACGTCGTTTTTTTATATATATTGCTAAAGTGCCTAAGTATGTACAGTGTCATGCTTTTCTGTCAATTGTTTTGTTGAATATCATGCAATGCGAGTTTAAATAAGGTTTTTCTTTTAGCATAAGTTTAGCTATAAAGCATAGTTTAAAAAAATGTTTAGATGCTATTTGCGTAGAGTTGCCGCGATGGGGCGACCTTGTTAGAAGTAAGCGCCATTTATCGGCATATTTTACTTATAAAGATCGCTATCCCTAACTTTGATTATATCCCGGCAACTATGCGCAAATAAAGGCACCTAAACATATAAAAACACCTATTATTTCCTTTTAATTTATGTGTCCTCATGTTGGCTTTGCCGCGGGGTGCGCCGTGCGAGGCGAACTTTTATTTATAAACAACGCCATGTTGGAAAATGACGTCACCGTCATTTTCCGGCGAAAGATAAACTCTCATCGTATTTTGATTCGCTACATGCAAATTTTCTGTCATTATTCAAATTTTTTCATTGTTTTGTGATTGGCTGCCAGAAATCTAACTGCAGCTTGTTAACCTTGTTTAAGCACTATATATAACGAGTCTGACTGTAGTTCAGCGGTGGTGTATCGTGGTTGCATTGTTATTTTTGTGATACTTGACATATTATAGTCTTGTATCGTATTTTATTGTTTCTTTTTTCCCGGAAATGTAACCGGTTGATGTATTTCTTTTTTTTAGTTTTTAATTTAAATAAACTACTTTAATTTTTTATCTTAAATTTTCTTTGGCTCAACTTTAATTTTTTTTATGTTTTTAAGATAAGTTTAATTTCTGAGCAATTACCGTGCTCAGCACCACAGCGCAATTAATTCTGCTTGATTGGGTTTTTCGATCATCTATATCGAGACTCTATTACCAATACAATGCAGGGCCAAGTAGAATAGTATCGCAGCACACTGTTCAGCGGACACTGTTGGATATGGGGCTACGCAGCAAACGTCCCACTCGTGTGCCTTTGCTGACCAAGCATCATCGCCAACTGCGCCTGTGCTGGGCCCGGGAACATCGCGACTGGTCCATGGATCAGTGGGAGAGAGTTGCCTGGTCAGATGAATCACAGTTTGTCATTCATCATGCCGATGGCCGTGTCAGGATACGCCGTCTTCCAGGCGAACTGTTGCTCCCTCAATGTACAGTAGGTCATACACAGGCCGGTGGTGGAGGTATTATGCTTTGGGGGACGTTCTCTTGGGCGTCTCTGGGACCCGTGGTTGTGGTAGAGCAGACCATGAATGCTACAGGGTATCTGAACATCATTGCAGACCAGTTGCACCCTTACATGGCCTCTGTTTTTCCAGCTGGAAATGGAATGTTCCAACAGGACAACGCCCCGTGTCACAAGGCTAAAATTGTGTTTGAGTGGTTCTAGGAACATGATGCTGAATTCCAGTTAATGTCATGGCCGCCTAATTCACCGGATCTCAATCCGATACAACACATTTGGGATGTCATGGGACGGCAGCTCAGAGTTCAAAGACCACCAATTCGCAATATCTCGGATTTGCATAACCGTTGCTTAAACATCTGGTACAATCTGTCTCCGGCCATCTACCAAGGACTTGTGGCATCCATGCCAAGGCGGGTTGAAGCTGTGTTGCGCGCCAAAGGTGGGCCAACTCGTTATTGACAGGTGGTCATAATGTTTTGGCTCTTGAGTGTGTATATATATATATATATTGACATAAACAGTTTTTCATAAACAATGAACATTTTAATAGCATATTTAAAAAAAAAAGTTTTGGGGCGATAGATGGGACATTTAAAATGAGGTACATAAAAGAGGTGAGTAAATTGCATTGTTACCTTCATCTTTGCATCTTAGCATGTTTGCTGCCCAAAATATGAGGGAAAGAAAAGAGAAAAAAACAACCAGTCATTTAAAAAATTATTTTTGCAACAAATTTTCCCTGAGCACTTGTTTATCACTGCCAAAAAATCTAGTTTGCAAAGAATTTCTTGACAGAAAAATTTCTTCCAATTTTCTAGCCAAAAACTGTAGGGTTCCCCCAAGAGTTACTTTGAACTTACAGTGAATTATAATTTAATGTAAAAAAATTATAATTCACTGTAAGTTCATGCCCTTCTCTTTCCTGCATGAACTAAGCTATACACATAACTGTTATCAAAAACACTGAATTTATATGAAAATAAAAGACCATTTAATAAGAATTTTATAAATAAAGTAAATACCTGTTGATCAGAATATCCTAGAGTAACAGAATTTTCTGATTTCTGATATATTTTCATTCCAAGAAGACCATTCCAATAATCTGGGGTATAAAATTTAATGAAAAATTAAGTTTAAATTACTACTATCATAAAATTCAAACACAAACATGCACATACATAAATTCACTAATGCAACATACCTATTGAAGCCTGTATGTCAGAGCAAGCTAGACTTACTTTTAGAACAGGATCTGAAAAAAAAAAAAAAAAAAAAACAAACATTTTCAGTTTCATAAAAATTTTTTTTAAAAGACACTAATAGTAAGATGTAATATACCCAAACTTTTCAACCTTTTAAATTTTATACATTTAAATTTGTAAAATGAAGCAAACAACACAAAAAACGTCTTCATCATTCCTTCTTATAAATTAATACCAGATTGATTATGTTGTATAGATAGATTAACTTTTAATTTAATATAGTTATAGTAATCAATCATTCTAGTAACGAATTATAATTTCAGTTTTTAATTTAAGTAACTTAAAATATGGCAGCTTTGTTTAAATATCTTTTTAAGCTTCTGCTCTAATTTCGTTAAACTGGTTGTGATCAAATATTTAATTGCATAAATAATGCAAACAGGATTTGGGAAAAGTGCGAAAATCTCCTGAATCTCCAATATATTGTAAAAGGTAAGATTGGATATTTGGTCATGACAAGTTTTTATATTTTATTTATAACTATTGTTCAGAAATATTAAGTCTTGGTTGGAAATTTATGTAAGGTGGCTGGTATAAATACCATTTTTGTTGGCTGGTGAATTTTTGGTTTCAAATTAAGTATATAAAATTAAATCTTTAAATTTTCTTTTCTTAAAAGTTAATCTTTCTTAGTGTTAATTCCCTTTTTGGATATATCCTATTCTACTGGTAATACATTATGCCTGGTTTTTACCATTTTGTCAGGAAGTGGGGGAGGTGAAAGAATGTTTTAAGTAATTTTGCAATCACCCACCAAGCCAACGGAGGAATTTTGATTGCATCTATGTGGATGAAATACATCACGTGAAGATGGCTGTAGCACCAAAACTAATTATTAAACAGGAGACCAGGATGATAATTGAAGAATAAAATCAACAGTCATGTAATATGAATGTCCCTTGGGCTACTCCGAAATTTGAAGAGTTTTTCTGTCCCAAATTCACGGTGCAGCGTGGAACTCATTTCCTCCCATTGAGCATTTGGTAGAAGAACACAGGAGGTGAAAAAACTCTGGTTGGGAACAAGGTGTGGAGGTTTTTGAGGAGACGGAGGAGAGACGTGTTCGAGATACCTTCCCTTCCAGCTTTGTCAGTGAAAACTCCAGCAGAACCAGTCATGGAAATGTCTGAGAGAAAACCTGATTTGAAAAAATTCCTGATGGAGCAAAGTTGGAGCATCGGATAAAGAATCCCTTGCGGTCATGACCACTTTTCCCTTTCCCGTCTTTATTTTTTTTTAAAGTTTCTATGGCTTCAGCCAAGTTGGTAGTTTAATTTAATTTTGCCTTTTTACTTAAGATTTTTTTTCACCAGCCACTACATTGAGTAGTAAATTTTATTACGGTTTTTAATATGATTTAAATCTCTGAAATTGTATAATGATAGGAGACAAATGTATCCTCATGCATGGACGATTTAGTTTTGAAATCATGTAAAATCTGATACAAGCCTACAATCTAATATATAAAAATGAATGTTTGTATCTCTGTAATTGTATAGAAATCCACAGTTTAGGAGCAACGATCGTGAAATTTTACATACAGGTGTCTTTAAAAACAGCCGAGGGTCTGAAGAACTTCAAAAATCGAAATTAATTACCGTTGATTTTTAATTAATAAAAAACCAACAATTTGTAAGCTGTTACACTTTGTGGAATCACCGCTCTGAATATGGCGTCCATGTTAGGGTTAGCTGGCAAACAGCGAGCGAAAAGATAAAAATAAATAAAATAAAAAAGTTTCAAGTTATATATTAAACCAGAATAATAAATGAAAATAATAATCTTTCAAGTCAGATTTTATACTCTAAAATAAATCGGATCCAACGGCATATTGACACTCTCACACGCGATGGAAAATTCGAATCAACCACGCTAAGTGTCACGATCTTTTTTAATCGCTACTGCAATCCTCCTAGCTTATGTCTTTGTGTCTATTGAAGAGTTAAAGACTAAGCTTCTATCCTGCTAACTTATTTCTCACTTAAAACTCCTCTTACTCCATAAATGTATGTATATTCACCAACCCATAGCAACTTTCCAAAAAACTCATTGCGTATATTTTTTACTTTACTCAACAATGTTGTGCATAATCGTGGCGTAGTAGTTAAAGCGGTTCATTTGGTACCCCGTAAGTCTCGGGTTCGGGTATGGGATCGTGCAAATTTTGCTAAACCTGTATTTTCAGCTTTTTTATGAAGGCTTTTATTTTATTATTTTTTTAATTATCTTTATTTTATTTTATTATTTTTTAAATTATTATTTTTATTTTATTTTATTATTTAAAAAAAATTTTTTTTTCAGCTTTTTTATGATGAAAGACCGAATATAGCTGAAATCTGAGGAGTTTATTATACATTTATATATTTTTAATTGGTTTTCATATTATTAATGTGTATAACATTTCGTATGCTTTTTTTTTCTATGTTATTTATACTGTGTTTAGTTTTTTAATGGATTTTGGTAGGTTTATTATAAATAGATGGCGCCACTATTTTAAACTTTTAGTATTCCATAAACCAGGTGTTCATGAACGAACCTAAACGAACGGTACATTCAAATTAAATACGTCAGTGTATGCAATTAATGCCAATATATATATATATATATATATATATATATATATATATATATATATATATATATATAATAAATACGACGATCAATGTATACGATTGATGTAAAAAAAACAAAAAAAATATCTATATATATAAAACGCGTAGGTATGCGGCACAAAAATCGACGATATTTCTACACTCCGAATGGCAACGGCTGCCACTACCAGATGTAAACATTAGCGACCGTCCTCAATTTGCAACCGCGTGTCAACATGGATTTACGCACTGAAATCAGGAATGTTCGAAAGCGCGCTGCACGATCAAATGAAAGTTGGGAACTGTCTCAAGAAAGAAAGCGAAGAAATCATTCATTAAGAGAGAGGCGTGAAAGAGAGCATACATAATCGCGAGGTTAGGCTTAACCGTCGCCGGCATAGCAATCAACAACCAGTAATAGTTAATTTTCTACACTTTTTCCAGTACTTGCCGAATTTTTACTCCATTTTATAAGTGAAGAAATTTTCTCAACAATTTATTATTTGATATGATTAAGTGTAGATATCTGAATTGTGCACAGTAATACATACAGAGAGTGATGTAATCAACACTATATTTTAAATTTTCCCCCAACAATTTCTTATTTGTTGTAATGATAAAGTATTGATATCTTAATTTTGAAAAATAGTACATACAAAGAGGGATGCAATTTTTAAATCATTGATGTTGGGTTTCTCAGTCTTATCTTGAACTCTGTTCTGAGGTAATGGAAATTCACATTTTTTGATCACGATGTTCTAGAATCAGCCTTATAGAGAATACCCCTTAACAACGTATATTTATGATGACAGGTAATGGTAACATTCCTTACATATGTTACTTTCAGTTGCGTTGTTTTGCAAAAGAAAATATAAAACTAAAAGCGACCATGCTGGTCGCGCAGCGGCTAGTGATGAATAAATATTGTTAATTATTTCCTCTAGGCACATATCATTTTGCCTCACAGAATATTTTTTTTTCAGCCTTCTCTTTTTAGGTTAATTTTTCTTTCAGGTTTCTTTTAATTAAGGGAACTAAATTTCGTTAATTTTATTTTTTGATTCATAGCCCATGAATGGGTGCATCAGTTTGAACCACGTACAAATAATTTTATTGGGTTATTGCATAATACACAAAGCAATCTTAACATCTAATGCATTAATGCCATATTTAAGTAATTGCTTTAAGACAATTTAATTAAATAATATATTGTCTTTTTTATTTCATTGGTCAACATAAAAATTAATTTATGATGTTCCCAGATTCTTTAAAATATAAGAATAGTTATTGCTCTTTCTACTCCTTTCCATATCAGCTGCCAGCCTAACTTTATATATGTATGAGCTACAAACTGTGTGTACATCAACTCAGGCAGATCTTATCTAAGTTATGAGAAAAGGAAAAATACTCAATAACCTTATGATCAAATTACATAGTTTAAGACCTTTTTTTAAAAAATATATATATATACACTGCTGGCCACAGTAAATGCAACACCCTGAAGGAAACATGCAAATAACATGAAATTCACAACATGCATTAGCGGAGGTGAGATATGCAAATGATTAGAATTTCAGCTCAGACGCACATCACGCGCGCCTGTGGCACCACTTCAAAGCGCTATTTAAGGCTTGGAGATTTCGACGATTTCAAGTTTGGCAAATGTGTTTTTCTTGTGGTTTTTTAAAAAAAAAAAACGATCAATTATGCCTCGTCAAAAACAGCGATCATCTTTTGATCAAGTATCCGAGTTCGACGGAGGAAGGATAGTGGCCTACCGAGATTGTGGATTATCTTTCAGGGAAATCGGTAGTCGTGTTGGACGAAACCAAACAACTGTAATGCGGATATGAGATCATTGGATGCAGGGGGGTACGACGGACCGGCGTGTTCGATCGCATCCACCTCAGCGCACCACTTCACGTGAGGACATGCAAATTGTGCGTATGGCATTGACGGATCGCTCAGTCACATCACGAATCATAGCACAGCACATGCAGTCTGTAACGCATCATCAAGTGTCTGCACGTACCATTCGACGCCGTTTACAGCAGAGTGGTCTGTCCGCAAGACGTGCATTGCTTTGTCTACCCTTGACGCAGAACCACAGACGTCTCCGCCGCCAATGGTGCGATGACAGTGAAGTTCAGTGGATGCCGGTAGATAAAGTGCATTAAATTATACGTGAAATTGAAGTAGCAGGCATAAGTTTAAAAAAAAAACCAAAGTTTATTTAATCACTAAACTTCATAAAAACAAAAACTTGAAAAACATATTATTACAACGAAGTAAAAATGAAAAAGAACAAACGCAACCAGCGTGAGAAGCCGTCGGCAAGTAACTCACATTCGAACAAAAATTCGTCAACTACCCGGATCTAAGATTTGCATACACATGTTGCCAACTGTCCAACATCATCTTTAAACAAACGATTTATACCGCTGCCGTAACGACGTCATATCAAATTACGATCGCGGTCTGTACTACGTCACCACACCGGCGATATTATGAGTCGATGACGCTGAACAGAGACAAAGTATAAATATATATATTATTTTAGTATATGCAAACGACAGATCACGGCGTAGTCAACAAGCTTTCCGGCGTCGAGAAAAATATGACACTCTTTCCTAACAATGGCCCGCCTCTCGACGTCGTAAAGCATTCCAAAAAAAATATAAACACATTATATTTTCAACTTTGCAATATATTTGCTAATTCAGTTTAAATAAAAACACATTTTAAACATTAACTTGCATCATTTACACTGTGCAAATACAATTTTTAAAATATTCAAGTGATATAAAGAAAAACTTTTTAAATACACAATCAAAAATTACTATTCAATATTCTTCACAATTCCGTTTCATAATATATTTACAACACAGTGCAAACATTTAATTTAATAAGTAAAGAAATGAATTTGGTTCTTCCTAAAGACACTGACTCTGAACACTTCAAGTTTATCAGCTAAATTTCTGAATCTTTCACCTTAACACTAAATTAAAACACAGACAAATATTTTAGTCACAAAAATAATTTTGCCACGAACCCACACAGGAGAACTTGGGACTTTTAAACTTGAATAGAAAATGTATATTCAAGATACAAAAACCACTCTGCACACAGCATAATTGTGGAGAAAAATGTCATAGATCAACAAGTGAAATCTGGACTTTTATACTTATAACAAAAATTTAAATTAAACAAAAACTTTGTCACAAAAGTTCTTTAACCCTTCTTTCGTTAAAGGTTTCGTAAAAAATGTCGGCCAAATTCCTTTTAGTGTTCACATACTTAAGTTGAAAGCATTTTTCGAAAAGTAAATTTCTAATAAAATGAAGCTTGATATCTATGTGTTTTGTGCGATTATTTTCGATAGGCGATTTTGAGAAATCTATCGCAGCCATATTATCACACCACAAAATATTTTCTTGTATAGCATCAGGAATTACTTCTTTCTTTTGACATTCTTCTAAAACTCGGGACAGCCACATCAATTCCTTGCTTGCTTCTGTCAAGGATATAAATTCACTTTCCATTGACGATAACGAAACTCTTTTCTGTTTAAAGGTTCGCCATTGGATTGGAATTTCATCTATCAAGGCTATACAACCTCCAACTGATACTCTGTCATCTCGGTTTGAGGCGAAATCAGCATCCGAGTACACATGCAACTTTAAACTATTGATATTGTGAAGGTTTAATTTTAGTTGCCGAGTAGAGAAAACATAACCCAGAAGTTTTAGTAATGCATTCCAGTGAGTTTTTCCCGGATTACTTTGATACTGGGATAACAAATTTACTGAGAAACTAATATCAGGACGTGTTCTTCCAGCTATGAAAGATAAACATCCGATTAAACTTCTATATGGAAATTTTCCCATTTCAACTCTTTCGTCTTCTGTTTGAGGACATTGGGATTTTGACAAAAATACCCCTTTTGAAATAGGAAGTGAATTTATAGGTGGTTTAAATTTGTCAAACCTTTTCCATACTTTCTCAATGTAAGTAGTTTGATTGATAGTTAACTTTTTGTCTTTTTCTTCAAATTGAACTCCAAGTAACATTTTTGTTTCACCGAGGATTTTCAGTTCAAGTTTCTTCTCTAATTTCCCGATAATCAGCTTTATGAATTTTTCATTCTTCCCAATCAACACAATATCGTCTACATAAAGTAGTAAAATAACGTTATTTTCATAGATGTAAACGCAGTTTGCCCAGGAAATCTTTATAAAACCAATTGATTCTAAAACGTCTTGTATCTCGTAAAACCACTCACGGGCACTCTGGTGAAGTCCGTAAAGAGCTTTTTTTAAGAGACAAACGTAATCCGGTTTATTTTGATTTAAGAATCCTGGAGGCTGCTTCATATAAATGGTTTCTGAAAGGAGGGCATACAAATATGCGTTTTTTACGTCTAGTTGACAATGCTTCCACTTTAAGTTGCTTACAAATATGGCAAAGAAGAGTCTGATGATTGTAAAGTTGACCACTGGGCTGAAAACCTCGTCGTAACTTTCGCCTTTACGCTGTCGAAAACCTTGGGCTACCAAACGAGCTTTAAAGGAAACAATTTTATTCTTGCTGTCTCGTTTCGTCGTGTAAACCCAACGACTACCGAGAATTTTCGCCTTATCAGGTTTTGGTACTAATTCCCATACTTTACGCTTCTTCATCATTAAAATTTCTTCTTCCATTGCCTTGAACCAGTCGTCCGCTTCAGGCTTTCTCAGGGCTGAATTGTAACAACTTGGGATTTCTACGTCTAGTCAGGCACTACTCGTACTTGCTACATTACTGGTTTCATCTCTAGACTTTACTTCCCCAATGAATGTATCGTTTGTACTAAATGAAAAGTCTGATTCGTTATACTTAATATTATGCGACTTGCAGTAATTTTCCACATCATTGTATGACCTCAGCCTTGATTTCGTACCCTTTATTTTATAATATATATCATTTCGAGATCCGTCTTTCCTTGGTACGGCTGTTCGAACCCATATTATTTCATTTTTCTTAGTGGATTCTTTTGAACTTGAATTTCGATCTTCTGATTCTGATTCTGACTCAGATTCTGAATGTTTCAGGTCTTCCGTCGAACTTTCATATTCTGAATCGGAATCGCTTTCATTATCAATCTTAAAATAGATTTTCTTCGGTTCAGATTTTCTACACTCCTTCTTGCAAGTGCTTTCTTTACCTGGTTCCAGTACGCTACCACTAGCGCTTTCCTTTTCAAACTTGACATTAAGTGTTTCTACTAGTTGTCTGTCTTCGGGAATCCAGATTCGATAACCCATAGTCTTCATTGCGTATCCCACGAGAATACCCTTCTTGGCCCTCATCTGTAATTTTGATCTTCGTTGTTTAGGAACACTAACGTAGGCAATAGTTCCGAACGCTTTCAAATGTTTCACAGATGGTTTTCTCCCGCCATAAAGCTCGAAGGGGGTTTTGGTCTGGCCGTCATGACAAACTCTGTTACGTGTGTACGTAAAGTGTAATAGCGCTTCAGCCCAAAATCCTTCACTTAAATTTGCGTCTTTTAGGAGAGTTTTTACAGCGTCCATAGCAGTGTAATTATACCGCTCACTCACCCCATTCTGTTGAGGCGTGTACGTGTTGGTGTGCTCGTGATTGATGCCAAGCTCGTCGAGATATTTTTCGAATTGAGAACTGCAATACTCGAGGCCGTTGTCAGACCTAACTGTGACAACTTTCGAATTTAGAAATCGTTCAGCTCTTACTTGATAACGCTTAAACGTTTCAAACACTTCAGATTTTTCTTTTAATGGAAAAACAGTGACTTTACGACTGAAGTCATCTATTATTGTTAAGAAATACCGATGGCCTTCTCTTGATTTTGTGGGCAGAGGCCCGCATACATCTGTATGAAGCAACTGGAGGGGTTTAGTGGATCTTATTCCTGATATCGATTTGTGTGATATTTGTCGCGACTTAGCAATTTTACAAACTTCACACGACAGTTCTTTATGTTTTAATCCTGGTAGACCTCTAACGCTATTGTGCTTACTGGTATTCACAATTTGTTTCGTGTTTATATGGGCAAATTTTCTATGCCACTCTTTTAGATCTCCACCTATTGCGTATGCTTCATTCTCTTTAAATTTAGGATACTTGGGGTGAAGAAAATATAATCCATTAGTTAGCTTCGCTTCAAATTCGAATCTCCCATGTTCGTCATTTACGACAATTTTTCCATTCCCTCCTATAAATGTTTTCCCTTGACTGTCAAGTTGTTTACCCGATATCAGATTTCTTCGTAGTTTGGGAGAGTACAGGACATCGGAAAGGATTATTTTCCGGTTATTTATAAACAATACTACGTCACCTTTTCCCTCAACTGGAAAAGTTAGACCGTCTATGGCTACTGACATCCTTGTGTTGGTAACCTTTTTAAAGGTGGAAAATAGGGATTTGTTACATGAAAAATGGGAACTTGCACCTGTGTCAAAAAGCCACGTTTGTTTATTATATTTTACATCTTCAATATTGTTCACCAGTTCTGTCAGGTTATTCTTTGGTTCCCCCGCCTATCTTCTGACTATTATTGTTAGAGTTCTGATTTGCACTAGAAACATCTTGTTTCGGAAATTTAACTCTGCAAGAGGCTATTAAGTGACCCACCTTTCCACAACGAAAGCACTTCCGTTTTTCCCCTTCTGTTATCGTATTCTGATATTTGCCGCCTTTATATTTCTGGCTGTGTGAGGAGTTTTTCCTTGCTCTTGAGTAGTTAATTTCTGTTTCTCCTACATCCCGTCTGCTTTGCTTTAGCCTAGCTTCTTCCGCTATTAATTCGCTTATAACATTAGCTGGGGTAAATTTCACGTCATTCCACCTGTAAATTGCTTGCACTATTGCTGCAAATTCTGTGGGTAAACATCTAATAAGTTGAAAAGCATGATGCCAATCATCTGGCTTTTTCCCCGCCTCAGCTAATTTGTTTACAAGGCTTTGGAGCCGAGCTCCGAACAAACCTATCTCTTCTCCAGGTTCTAAACGACATTGGAAAAACTGGTCCATAAGACCTATAATTCTCGCTCTAGAATCTGGCAGAAAATGGGCTTTAAGCGTATCCCATGCAATTTTAGGGTCATCAATATCATGTAGTAAGGAACGATATTCTTCAGTTACATGTAAATATATAACACTAAATCCCTTATTACGTCGGGAGAAAAAGTTTCTTACCTCCTTAGCACTCGCACCTTCAGGAGGAGCTTTTTCGGTACCTTGAGTAATATCCCAGGCATCACGCTCGATTAAAAGCACTTTTACATCTTGTGCCCAGGAATCATAATTTTCAGGTCCGAGAGGCTTGATGACTACTTCCATATTCATTTATAGTAGGAGAAACCAATAATGTTCCTTAATACTTGATGAACAACTGCTGCAAAAAGTTCTTTAAACAAAAATTCACCCAAAATATTTCTTCACGACCAGCATATTAAATGGAGTCGGCGATATTAATTTTCATAGCTCCGTAGAGACCGGCAACTCTCATCGATGTAGTCGTCTGATATCAGGGGCCCGCCGTCTTTGATAACTTTATACTTTTAACTTCTTTCACGTTGCACTTCTACTGGCTTAAACAGCGTTCCTGGGCCCATAACCCTTGAAGTTCAGTGGATGCCGGTAGATAAAGTGCATTAAATTATACGTGAAATTGAAGTAGCAGGCATAAGTTTAAAAAAAAAACCAAAGTTTATTTAATCACTAAACTTCATAAAAACAAAAACTTGAAAAACATATTATTACAACGAAGTAAAAATGAAAAAGAACAAACGCAACCAGCGTGAGAAGCCGTCGGCAAGTAACTCACATTCGAACAAAAATTCGTCAACTACCCGGATCTAAGATTTGCATACACATGTTGCCAACTGTCCAACATCATCTTTAAACAAACGATTTATACCGCTGCCGTAATGACATCATATCAAATTACGATCGCGGTCTGTACTACGTCACCACACCGGCGATATTATGAGTCGATGACGCTGAACAGAGACAAAGTATAAATATATATATTATTTTAGTATATGCAAACGACAGATCACGGCGTAGTCAACAAGCTTTCCGGCGTCGAGAAAAATATGACACTCTTTCCTAACAGACAGAATGGAATAAAATTGTCTTTACTGACGAGTCACGCTTCTGTCTGCAACACCACGATGGTCGCATTCGAGTCTGGAGACACCGTGAAGAGAGGATGCTGAACAGCTGCGTTATGCACCGCCACACTGGTCCTGCACCGGGTATTATGGTATGGGGCGGTATTGGATATCACTCTCGCACACCTCTAGTACGCATTGCCGGTACTTTAAACAGCCAGAGCTACATCTCCGAGGTGTTGGAGACAGTTGTCCTTCCTTACCTTCAGGGCTTGCCCACAGCCATATTTCAACAGGATAATGCGCGACCACACGTGGCACGCATTGTCCAACGGTTCTTCGTCAATCGCCAGATTGAATTGCTTCCCTGGCCGCCTCGCTCTTCGGATCTTTCGCCGATAGAAAACATGTGGTCCATGGTTGCTCTACGATTGACCTTGATTCCATTCCCAGCTGCAACAGCAGATCAACTTTGGCAACGTGTGGAAGCTGCTTGGTCTGCTGTACCCCAAGAACTCATCCAAGTCTCTTTGAATCAATGCCGAGGCATGTGGCAGCGGTGATCTCCAACAATGGCGGCTACTCTGGCTACTGATTTTGGCAGGAACCACACTTCACAGAAGTCTATAAATTTAATCATTTGATACTTGGTCAACATGTTATCTACAAAATAAATTTTGTTGTGATATCTCGTCTTTCTTGGTGTTGCAATTTGGGTGGCCAGCAGTGTATATATATATACACACACAAGATATCCATGCCAAGGCAAGATTATTCATTAAAACCCAAATTTCTTAACTGTTACATGGCGAACAGAATTAGAAGAGTAAAATTTAAGCAAATAAGATCTTAATCTGTATGCAGTGGTAAATTAAGTATACGTATGTATGTGTATATATATATATAATATCTACAGTTGATGCTTGTATAACAACCAGCTGTTATAGTGACTGTTCTAATACAATGACTGGTGCAAAAAGTTCCAAATGGAATCCCTTTTATGGTATGTCAATTTTTAATTTTTGATACAGCGGCCACTCGTTATAACAGACATTGACTAATTATTGTTTTTGACACAGAAAGAGTATGAATTAATTGAAATATATATTTTTCAAAGCTATGAAATGTCTAATCTCAAATGAATAATCTCAAAGACTGCTACAAAATGTAAATCAAACACTGAATATGAATAACTATAAATACAGATTAAGAGTTGCTTGCTGTTTCGAAGCCAAGATCAATAGCTTGATAAATTGCAAGGCTGGCAGTTTTTCTGATCATCCCACTATGTCCACCTATTTCTTTTTTTTAGACACAGTTTATAAGTTTTAAGCAAAAGCAAGAACATTTATCAAAGCATTATGTTTGTGAAAAAGTATCATATGAAGGAAGTCCAAGTAACACATTCTTTTGAATGTCACAGAATAGTTGGGTCCTAAGAGCTGTTCTCAAATCAACTAATGATGAACAAATTTTCCTCTTTAGATCTTCTTCACTGCAAGCTCAGAAACTTATTTGAAACAAACACACACACACACACAAAAAGACATGTTTCTATTCACAGGCAACTTCATCTAGAAAATGACGCATAATATATTTTATTTAAAAAAACAACTTTTTGTTTTCAGTCTTTCATTATCATTATGGAATTCTTACTATGTAAACAGATTTAAGTAAAAACTCTCCTTTTTCATAATTTTAAGTAAGTTTAAAAATTTGTATATTACATGTACTAAAAAATTCAATTCATATTACACATTCTTTCAAAGCATTAATAAATTAATCAATATAATCAATTTCAGAAAACCAATTCTATACTTTTAAAATATTCAGTATTTTTCTTCTATTTTAGACCAATAGGGATGATAAAACTCAATATGTCATGATATCTGTCTTGAGAATCAATTTAACAGATATCTATACTGATCATATGTGTTTATTACATAAAAACATCTGATCAATATAAATAGCTGTATATATATATATATATAGAGAGAGAGAGAGAGAGAGCTTAAGGCAATATACTATACATACAGCTTGAAGCAATATACATATTACAGATGACAAAAATAAGTACCAATCTTGAGCAAAATAAATACCAAGGATTATTAAACAAATTTCAATTACAAATACACTCTGATTATGACATGGGTGTGTAAAGTAGAGTAATAATCAATAACAGGTATATAAATAAATAACAGACTTACTTAAATTGCCATGATGAAGAGCAAATTTTTGACAACTATGCATATATTGAATTTCGAGTAGTGCATAAATATGCATATATAGGACACTATAATTTTTATTTCCATAATTTTACCACAAATAACTTTGTGTACCTGTTTTATTAGGAGTACCATCACTTAAGAAGAACCTGTATCCACCAGGAGCTTCAATGGTATTTAAACTGTTTTCTTCCTTCAAGGGATAATTCAGAGTTTTGGCATTTTCAATAGCATCTTTTGATGCAATGGTTATTCCCTTAAATTAAAAGAGAAAAACAAATTATAAAGTTATTACAATATTAAATAATAATTAATATAAAACAATATTAAAAAGTTTAATTTTCTCTTAAAAAATAAAAATAACCCAGCTAAATATGATTAATTTTTAAAGTCATTTTTACAAATATCTATGCAAATGTGACTGATCATATATCTTAATAAATAGATAAAAGAAATGAGGATTGTAAATTTTTATACAAATACTAATAAATTTCATTAATAAACAGAAAATAAAGAACAGATAATATAGAATTAGTATAGTCTTCTAACATATATTGTGGAAATCTTTCTTTTACTGGGTTCATATTTTTGTGGACATAATCATTTAATCAAGGTTTGAAAACAAGCTTTAATGATGAAGTATTAAGTACTATTCCATAAAAAAATAAAATAAAAAAAGTTGCTCCAGTAAAAAAAAAAAAAAAAAAAAAAAAAAAAAAAGTATTTCTTAGTTCAATTTTAGAATGTCTTATTTTTACATCTTAATACTTCATATTAACTATTAATCCTACATATGCACACAAGGCAAAAAATGCTTACTCTGATAAACTGAATGTATAATTTTCATCACTTTGATATTAATTCTATCTTTTGATTAAACTCCAGCTGTATAACATATCTATAGTTTATGTGATATAATGTCTGATTAGTAGGTAAATTTAATGAAATACTGTTCGGAATACTTTTGTCAAGAAATGGAACTAAATGATGGATGTACACCACAATTACACACATATAAAATATCATTTATAAATATATTGTGGATAAACTATAACACATATACAGATATAGTAATTAATATTTCTGTTTTATAGTTTTTTGTTTATGGCTAAAGAGTGACAACTGTTGACTTCTAAAAACTGTTTCTTCAACTTTAATCCTTATTTGTTATGAGTTAGATATATACCTTACCTACAGAGTTTATCAGGGACTAGAAGAATAACCTTTAATTCAAAATTTATTTTATACGAAATTTTCTTAAAATATATATTTGTTTACTAAAGTTTATTTTCATAGGTGCAACAGATAACTTTTAAAATGACACAGCTTATCACATGTTCTTAGGCTTTCCCAGTTTCTATAATTAAGAGAAGAGTTTTAACATATTCTGCAGAAAAAGTTACATATGGTCTATCAAATAATTACTGCAATACTTCATATGCATGTAATTAATGCAGAACATCATAAAAATCTGCACATTTTTACAATAATTTTATTGAAAATAGTACCACATGATAGAGTTTATAACTACATTATACTTACAAGGAAGCCATTCCCCAACTTATAGGATTTTACACCATAGTTATATGTTAGTTCAGCAACAAAATGATCATCTTCAGGTCCATATCCAATCATTGTTTTGCTCCATTTACCATCATAAGGTCTACAGAAATACAAATATAGGAGGACATTCACCAAGAAATGATGAAAGAACAAAGTATGTATAATCCATTGTTTTTTTTAATTTAAGTAAACTTTAAGCCTACACTTACCCATTGCATGTAGCTTTACACCCCTCTTCAAATTCTTCATGTCTTAAAACCTAGGAAATGTAAATAAAACACTCTTTTCTTTTAACTTTTTTGATAACAATGTTACAAATTTGGTTATCATTCTAAGTAACCAATACAAATAATAAAATTCTTAAGTAAAATTTAAACTTAAAATGAAAATTATCAATAGTTGAAATATTTGATAGCATTCACTTACTCTCGTTGCAAGTGAATTTTGATTTTGAAAATGATTTCTGTCAGCTTTTCATTCTATAGATATTTATTTATACAGGCATTGAAAATTAACATCACAAAATCAAAAATTTTAAGCAATAAATTTAACATTTTATATACGCGATGCAATTAGGATTACTTCAAATGTGAGATTTTTTTTTTTTTTTAAAGTCTGGGAGATGGAGAGGTTGGCCAAGATAACACTGAAATTACTTTTTTTTTCTTTTATATATATGTAACTCCTAGGAGGGAGGGAATGTTGGATACTAATATGCCGCAAATTCCAAAAAAATTTTGAATGAAAATCTCTGAATTAACAAAAGAAATGTTAATAGGAATCAACTTTTCATAATCTAATTAATAATAAATTAATTTCATACTAGGAAAACATATTTACCTTCATTCCAAGAACTTCAGTATAAAACTTTATGGTATCTTTCCTATTTCCAACTTTAAACACGTAATGCAAAGCACGACGACTACTCATGGCGGAAAGGAAACAGAATTTGATGTGTCAACTCAGAATTAAAATACGCTGAAATTATAAAAATATGGAATGAAAACCTTTTAAGCGATATTTTTAACTTTGACACGTGATAAACCAACCAAACAAATATTCTACGTTACCCCAAGCTGTCACTCCCTTCCAATGAAAAACAAGTATCTCCTTAGTGGTACATTGCGCATTGCACTGCGACTCTGGCTGACGTTGCTATGGGAGACGGATTTATCTTTGTACACATTTGGAGTTTGTTTGCACTCACCTGGTCACATGCCGCCGCCACATTTCTGTTTATACCGCAACTGTGCGATTTTTCATGCTTTGAATTTTACGACTGAACCGTCTAATTGGTGACTTCATTATTAAAATAAAGGTAAAAGAAGTCAAATATACAGGTATGAGGTTATAAAAAAATCGGAGGAATTGAAGTAATTTCGGTAATGTAATCTTAAATGAAACTTCTGTTACCCTTCATTAACCACTTCTCAAACAAAATCAGTTAGCGTTTGAGTAGGAACTTTTAATTATGTCTGCCTCAAACGAGAATTTTACGCAGCCGATTTCATGTCATATCTTTTTTCTTGTTTATTATTTCTACTCCAACATGTATCGGATTCCAAAACAACGTTGTGTAAACATTCTTACTCTTTTCCAGAGTAAATATTAACTATACTTAGTAAAGATAATACTCAAATTCTTTATGGGCAAGATTACTGCAGTTAGATATCTATTTGGATTTTACTCCCTTTAAGTAATGTAAACCATTTCTTCTATCACAATCTTGCAACTTTTGCATGATTAATAGGCAATTGTTTGTACATTGTAATCTACGAAGTTGAATTAATGACATACCTAAGGTTTATACTTCAGAAATAAATTCTCGTAGGGTATTAAAGATAATAAATATTCTCAAAGAATAATTTTGAAAGTGTTTATACAGTGTTTCTATTTGTTTTGTATGTGTGGTATTAAGATTTTCATATAATGAAAGGACTGGACTTTTTAATTTTAGTATGTTTGGAATAAAATTATATATAAATTTTAAAATATGGATAGGTATTAAACAGTTTATCTATTTCTCATCTCTAATTATTTGCAATAGTAACCTTATATTATATATATTTTTTTCATATTCATAATTTGCATGTACATTAAAAAAAAAAGGAAAAATGGAAGGTATGAAATGTCATAGCATTGTTGTTTAAACAATATAGATAGATTCCATTTTACTTTCTTTAGGATCAAAGTCAGTGAATTAAACGTTTATTATGAACAGCAATGTTCAGTTATGTTCTGCATTTAGAAACTTCAGAAAAAGATGGAAATTTAAAATGGTTACAGTAATTATTGTAGAAGCAGTATTCCAGCCAAAACAGAAAAGTATATTTATATGCAGATATTTTTTTATTGTTTGTCTTTTTAATAATTCTATTTTAATCCAAATACGTCTGTAACTCTTATTAAAAAAAAGTGGGAATTAAGAATTATCAGTCCATTGTAATAATTTTTTCAGTGTCTTCTTTAACTTTAAGGGATCAAGGAATTTTATATATTCAGTTATTCTAATTTTTTTTCTTAATTTTTCAGGAAATTTCCTCTTGTACACAATGTCTATATTAAAGAAGAGTTTAAGTAAAAGTCCTAAACAATGCATGGATAAAATTCTTCAATCAGAGTTTAATGAAAGCAATAAAATGCAATTGTCTCTTAGTGGAAATAATTTTGTCTTTGATGATGGAAATTGGAAAATGGGTAATTTTTTTTCTAATATTTGTAATTATTCTTCATTTTTTATAAACTCCAAATCCAATTGTTAAAAAATATTAATTTTTTTTTTATAAAGTTGATATTTGAATTATGTTTGAATGTACTACATTTATATTTGTGTATCCATTTCATTGTTTGTGCTAGACTATTTTCATACAGTAAAACATTCACTTTAATTGGCAGTCAGAATAAAGTATTAAATGTAAAAAGTTTGTACAATACTTTAAAAATAATCAATCCACATTTTGAAAACCTGCATTCATTTTTATATTAAACAGTATCACCAACACATAAATTACATCAGATTAATTAAAAGTAATGCTCTAGAGTGATAAAATAATATGTAAAACCCTGTATTCTTTTCACTGGCTCAGGCATTCAAAATATCAATATTTTCTTAGTTATTTAATGTCTCTCATAATTTATAATTGTAAAAAATTTCTTATAGATCCTAAATCTTGACATTTATCATGTGTCAGCGAACACACCAAGCCAAGCCTCTTGAACATAGAGACTAGAATTAATGAACAAAGGGGTCCCTGGGTTCAGATATTGAGCCTTGATATAATGAGCTGAGCCTTTTCCTTATATGTTGCATTTAAAACACCGGATAATTTATAAAATAAATTGTTTTCATAGGATTAATAAATGGATCCTGGTATTTTGTATCCCTTATATAATTTCTAGAATAAGGGAACAGTTCTATTTAGTTTACAACTGTTTCGTGAAGCAGAAACTTAAGGAATTGAAACATACTTAATTGAATTCACAATAACTTTGCTTTAGAATGTGGCTTTTCATTACGGTTATTTCAGTCATGCTTTGAATTTTCTCATTTTGAGAGTGCATGTATGTGAACAGTATCTATTATCAGTTAAGAACAAAAAAAAAATACTGAAATGTAGAATTTTTCTTCAGTGTTCCTACAGACATGAATAAAATATATTAGTACACCTAGTCTTAATGACAAATGATTAGAAGAAATTATTCATACAATCATCAGGGCCTTTTTATCGCATGGGCAAATCGGGACTTTGCCCAGGGCCCCCTGATGCTAGGGGGCCCCAAAACCCCCTTGCTGTATGCACCTAGTACTTCTAATAGTATGTATTTTTATAAATGTCCATAAGGGGGGGGGGGCCCAAATAGCATCTGCTCAGGGGCCCCCAGCGTTCATAATCAGGCCCTGACAATCATATATGTACTAAATATTATAGAACATATGTCTGCTATTTTAGTTATTCAATTATTATGATGGATGACAATAAATTTTAGTTTACTAAGTAAATGTAACTTTATGTGTATTTGATCTATAGATCGAAATGAGTTTGAGATATATTCTTGATTTTTCAGTAAAATCTTTCTATGAATGAAATTAAGTTAAACAAAAAATTACTTATAAATGAAAAATGTAATATATGATGTTAATAAAACAACTTTAGAAGGATAAGCCAAGACTAAAGTCACAACTATTTCATCTGTTATTTGCATAATTAGGAAATGAAATTTTGTTTTCTGTGTACTTAGATCACAACTTTATACATTAAGTATCTGTAGCAAGGAGAAGTATATCATCTCTGTAAATGAATGTATTTAAGTAATACATTCTTTGAAATATTATTTTGTTTCAACTTACTTTACAGATGTAATATTCACAAATAGTTGGATTAACAAACTACATTTCAGGAAAAGTATTATAAAAACTGTTTGTTCATTATAAGTTTAAATCTGATATAATACTACATACTATGTTTATGAAATTTATTAACTAGGTACAATACACATTTGGAGTAGTTATTTATATTTGTATTACAATAAAGATTATTCACAGATTTTACCACTGGCTGAATTTTTATACATGTGGTATCTTATTCATATATATATCTTTTAGAAAATTCAGAAAATGATGTCACATTGCTTGTAAAGAAAAATACAGAATTACTTGAAGAAAATAACTTCTTAAAGTTAAAAATAGAGATACTTTTACTTATGGTAAGTTATTTTTTTTAGCAGTTTAAAATACATATGTGCTTTTGTTTATTTTATTTTATCTTTATTTTATCCTTGCTTATTATAAGCTGCAATGTAATAAAGAATTTAATCAGCAGGTGTAAGTCAAATGCTATTTCTACTATTAAACATTTTCATTAGATTCTTCAAACTAAACTTTAAAGAAAATAGTAAAAACAGTTTGGTAGAATTTCATTAGGTAAGATACACAAATGCATTTGCATCCTGGTTCAAAACTAATCATTCCCTTTCTTGATATAATCTCATTTGCAATTAACTTTATGTAATAAATTATGGAAATACTACTGTCATGAGTCTGAACTTTGTCCATGATTCACAGAGACTAGAATATTTTTTTCATTATGGAAATTTATGCAGGTGGCCTTAAGAGAGGAATGCTTTCCCCTCCCCCCAAAAACACAAAGTTTACTATTACATGTATTGATACATAGTTTTGGTGAAAAAAAACAATCAATTAATTAACCGTAAAATCTTGAGTATATGCACTTTTTTTCATATTTAAGTCTGCAAAAATGAGGGTGCGTATTATACTCGTGTACAAAAAAAAATGCATTTTTCAACATAAAAAGTTCATGTTGAAAACAAGAATTTATATAATTTTATGAATAAAGAAAATGAAGCACATTTAACAGCAATAGCTGATTGTTTACTTGGAAAGGAAAAAAATGGTACATTCAGGTTTTAAAAAATAAAAGTATAAAGTATCCATATTTTTATTTTGTATGACCATTATATATAATATATATATATATATAAACAGAATATTTATCCAAACCGAATGTTTTACTAACACCAACACTTTTGCTCCTACGTGGCTGAAAGTTCTTGGTTTCACTGCATAATACATTTTATTATGAATTTCAAACATTGTGCATGAAATGAAATGAAACAATTGGGTGAATATCTTGGACTACATTTGTGTTAGACTGTTGAAATAACATTTGGCTTTTATACATGGTACTAATGGTTTAATTGTTTCACCTTTAATGTAATTATCAATGCTTGCATTAAAATAATATAAATAATATGCAGGTTGAGTATCCCTTACCTAGAAATAAGATATCCCAAATATTCTCAAATCTAGAATATTTTAAGCACCACCTTGACATCACACAAGAGGAGAATTCTACACCTTAATACAGTAAAGCAAAGTGAAGGATAATGGTAATTCCAAATGACATTAACTAGAAATTATTTATAAAGGTAGCTGCAGTTGAGACATCTTGTCTTTCTGATAGCTCAGTTTATGCTAACCTTGATTCATGCATAAAATTATCAAAAAATAAATTGCCTTCAAATTGTGTTAACTAGTATATAAAACATAAATGGATTTCATGATTTAATCAAGGCCTTATTCCTAATGACATATATGGATTTCATGCCTTATTCCTAATGTAACATATATCCTATGTTACTGAGAAATGTAAAAGCCTTAATTTTTTTTGGTCTCAGGCATTTCAGATAAGAGAAACTCAACCTATAATGATTACAAATATTGACTACATAAGATTTCTTTTCAGCTGGCTGAAACCAGACTAGAGTCTAATGATTAAGTTCAGCTATCAAGCAAGTGAAGTTTGCAGTTGTCAGGATCTATTTCCATGGAACAGAAATATGAAAAGAAATACTTTTTCATACGTTTCTTAGATCTTAATAAAACTTGTGAATACATCTTTAATTTGATATTTATAGGATATAATTATTTAATTTAAAGTTTATTTGCTGTTTAAGTTTTGAATTATTTCTGATCATCAACATAATAAAATCTTATGTTGGTGATCAGAAATAATTCAAAATTGATTGATAATTAAACTTTACACTGCCTTTATTTAATTTTGATTAAATGATGTTTTTGTATAATTTTAAAGGTGAATTTAAACTTTAAATACTAAATATTAAGATCTACCTAATGATTACATTTTAGTGTATTTCTGATTTTGAACTTCATATTATTTTAATCTCACCTTTATCCTTATTATTTATAGAGGTATTGGCATGGGATGTAGTTTGCAAAGTCATACTTATACATCATCATGTTACGTGTATATAGCATTTCCAACTTGCACTAAGTAGAGCGATTATTTTAAACAAGTATTCAAGTCAATACCTTTTTTACTACACACTAAAAGAGTGTTCTGTTACATTAAAAAACAAAAAAAAAAAAAAAAAAAACCACAGACCAACAAAAGGTATATGAAAATGTATATTTTAATCGACAATTATCTCATTTAAAATCACAACAGAATACACCTTAACACTATTAGTATAAAACTGACACAAGTAGTGTCATTAACAATTTATATATATATATATTTAAAAATAGAGATATAAAATTTACCTAATAAGTTTATCACAGTGATCTGAAAATGGACGGCAGATCTAGTGAATGATTATGCAGTTTGAACCATACATATGATAGTTTTAAAACTGTGAAGGTATAATACTCTTCACACTTAAAAAAAAAGAAAGAGAGAAATCATACACAACTCATAACAACTTAACTACAGATACCACAATTCTACGCTAAAAAATTCATCTCATATACTTAACAAGAAATATATAAACATATTACTGAAGCATATAAAATTAACAGCAAAATGAAAAACATGTTTTAATGCTGATAAGATCAACCAATATTTTACCTTACCAGGACAGACCAAAATTATTATACTAACAGTTGAAATCAGATTTATATGTGTTATGATATTACTGCATAACAAAGAAAATTGCAAGTTTGGTTAATTATCCTAATTAAAGAAAAAAAATCCTCTAGGTACAAATTGCTTCAGGAATAAATTCAGAAAAATCTTATACGCAAAATCTTAACAAAGTTTTGAAAATTTGGATGCCTAATAGAATCAAGAATTAGTTTAGAAATTTGTATGGGCTCAAAATTAAGAGTCTAGTTGGAATGACTAAATTTTCATGAAAATTCTTTGATTTTGATTAATAGCTTCCACTACTTTGTTAATATAAATAATATATCATATTGGTAACCCTGTTTTATTATTATTAGAATTGTACTTAAATTATTTTGAAGATTTACTCTTCAACAGGAATCATATCTAATATTTAAATTGTATTAGGACAAAATATGTGGAAAAGTTTTGTAGGAAAAATATTTTAATAAAAAAATTCTATTAGTTTAATCACATGAAACCTGCTGGTATTTTCTACCTTCATGACAATATTATTAGAACCAAAATATGCTAATGTATGAATATATATTTTATACTCACAAGAGTGTTGTGGGCTATGCATTTTAAAATCCAAAATATACCCCCCCCCCCCCAGCTAAAATGTGTCTGACTTTAAAACTTCATCTCAGTCAACAACAGATTTTACTTTATTTTTAATCATCCAGTTTTTTTATTTAAAATATTTCCCCAGCAATTTTTTTAATGAAATGCTTGTTTTCACTGAATAAAGAAATTCACTATTACTATTGAAGAAGTAAAATATATGTGACAATGCCAAATAGTTGTTATGCAGATTTTCAAATTATTTAAATTTATGCAAGTCACTGAAAAAAAATAATTTTTACAAAAGCATTTGGTTGAAATTTTTTGCATTTTATGTGAAATAACACAGTGAAAGGCACAGATTATATTAAAACAAATACTGTCAAATACTTAAAAGGTAAGATTTTTCTTGTTCTAATATGAAAATATGTAACAAAATACATGAGCAATAATGGGCGATAATATTGGAATATAAGCCACCTCACTCCAAGTATATATTTGAAGTGTTTAATTTGCAGTACCTATATATAAATGAGCTCTCAATTCAAGAATTCCAAAGATGGAAAAAATTTTTATACATGCTTTTTAGTAAGAATTGGAAGTTTTCTATCTTAAGAAAAATTATCAACAAAATATTTTCCAGAATTTCATGTTTATTTAAATCAAAAATTAAAAAAAACTTTTTAATATTTTTCTGTTCTTTGAACAAATTATTTGCATACAAACAGTATTTCTTTATATATTAAAAAAAAAAGTGTCCGATTTTATTTTATCTATGATCTGATCATTTCATAACAATGAAATTGTAATAAAAAAGGGTCCTCACCAATTAGTGCAAGAAATCATTATGAACAATACAGCTATGGTGTGTTTTAAACTTGGATGAAACAGAACTTCAAATTTAACCATATGAGATGGTAAAAACAGACTCAATTTTGAAATTTACAATTTAAAAAATTTAATTACCACAAAACTTGTCGAGTTCTTTTGCTTAATATGAATAACATTTTTTTTTCTCTCAATGGCAAGGGATTGCAAAAAGCACCTGAAAGTAGTGAATGAACATCAATGCTTTTCTAGGTGCAACTAGCTTTTTACCATGGCCGATTTAAAATTTTTTGCAACACTTTCCAAACTTAAGTGACCTATTTTACAATTCTGCGCCTTTTGTAGCTGGTAGACATCTATTATGTTAATTATATATTTTTAAAAAATGTTGCAATTATTCTCCATATCGTACTAGTGAAAATTTAAGGTAAATAATAGGATGTTTTTACTTGTCAAAAAATTTCAAAACATGAAGTACTGTTATCAAAGAATGACTTGAATAGATACACCTTTTCTAAAGGCACCTATAAATGCAAAATGAAGGGATGATTAACACTTTTTGAAATACACAAAATTCTTGGACTCTGTCTTTTTTTTTGGGGGGGGGCAGGAGGGGGGATGCACATGACAAAGAAATCTCATTTTGTTATGAAATAGTTTATAAATCAACTACTGCATTTTAACTAAAATATTCCATTAATTCATGCATGTTATACATCTATATATATTTCTTTACTCACCCTTTTATCCTATTTGAGAAATTTATAAACATTTGATGCAATCAAATCAAACTCAAATATCAAAAGTTACAAAGAGGGAAATTTTTCATGACTTCCATAGGATCAGTCTTCTGTAAAGAGTCACTTCTCAGTTTAATTAGATTACTTCAAATTATGGATTTTGGTGTTTACATTTAAATATGAAACCATGTCTTTTTCTTCTCATGTATTGTGAACAAAAGGTTATGCCATAATTTCTTACTGAAATATGTCGTATTACCTCATCAGATATCGGTACTACAATCTAGTAAAATCATTTAAGTGTGCAAATCTTTAGTGGCATACCTCAGAAAAAAAAAAAATATTTTACACAAAGTATAAAAATGCATGAACTGCACATAGAAAATACTCCAGGCAGTAAAAATATACCTATCAAGTATAAACATAATACTGTATTAACATGAGCACCTAGGTGAAAAATTTAAGCTTTTTCAGTTAAATAATACACATCAATAATAAAATACATTTTCATTATTTATTCCAAAACTTAAATATAAGTTCTATTTACAGACATTTTACTCATGCTGTCTTCATGTTTATCTTCAAGACTATATAAAAATCATTCATGAGAACACACAACTATTATAAAGTATCCTAGGGCAGAATATTTAGGTATGAAAGTCATTATTAACAAATAAACTTAATAGTAATCTACCAACAATTCTATACAGGAAATGTCTAACAAATTTATACCAACAATTGTGTATGACAACATTCTTAAAATAGACAAGTAACATGATAAGTAGGGATACGTAATTTTTGTATTTATGAAATAGATGCAAATAAATGTGAAATTTGCCGATATGAGCGAATAAATGTGAAAAATATTTTTTTACTACTTTTTGTCAAAAACTCGGTGATAAACTGCTTTTTAAGCGAAATTAGGTAATAATAGTAATAATTTATTAACATACTTGCTTATCTAAGACCCACGTTCTTTAACTGTGAGATCTTACTCTCGAAATTTGTTTATTACTTATTGCTAAAGACTTAAGAAAGAGAATGTGGAGACTACTACAATGTTAGCTTTTAACTAAGAATTTTGATACTTACCTAACGAAGTAGGTAAACTTGTGATTTTTTTAAATAAATGAAATTTTTGCATTTATATATATATATATATATATTTATTTATTTATTTGCGAATAAATGCGAAATTTACGTCCCCCTAATGATAAGTCATTTCCATTCAGAACAGCTAGTCACAGTGTGAAAATTCTGAATATGAGAGAGCATCTTTTACAACCACGCGATGTAATTCCTTTCATACATTATGAAAGAAAAATGCAAGATTGTACTTGCATATAGATGACAGGAATAGTACACACACATATATATACACAAATAAGTTAACAAAATAACATCTGAAACATTACCCCAAAAATATAAAAATAGATAAACTACATTTGTACAAATATAGTTACACTATATAGTTCTACATATACATAGATGTATATACCCTTCAGCTTAAAAGAATTATGCTGGACCATCTTCAAGTTTGCGCCAAACAACCTTAAAAAAAAAAGAAAAAAAACATTGTCATACACAGTGTACCAGTGATAATTTGAACATTTCATGAACTCAAACTAAGATGGAAGTTCTGAAAAACTTGGAATAATTAAAGTTAAGGAATTAATTGTTAATATAATAATTTCATATCACATTAGTTAACTTAATCATAAAATCAGAGGCTGTTTGTACGAAAAGTCTTTGAACTTTTTCTGAGAAACTATTAGCAATTTGTAACAAACATTTCCTGCATTTGATTTTCTTTGAAGTATCAGTACAACTTTCCTCATTTATTATAGAAATGGGCCCTTGTGATTACACGTTCATTGTAATGGAAGATTCAGGTTTGCTGGTTGACTGACTGGTTTATAGTTCTAATGGAATCTAAACCAATCATCTGAATCTGAAGAGTAATGCCCTGGCTATTGGGCCATCATTTGACTAAAGGATTGAGCTTAGTCAGTAAAGTGGGTTGAAGTTTGGGAATGAGATTTTTCTAATACCTTTTTAAAACAAAAAAATTGGATGAAAAAAAATGAACTAAAGAAATTTTAATTTTTTAATTATTAAATAAACATAACAGAATTTAAAAAACTGTTTTTTAATTAATATTTACTATCCATGAGAAAGGTTTCATTTTCTGATATACATACTAAAGGTTAGTATACTTTTTGTTTTGTTAGTTCTCCCAATGCAGCAGGAACTTGTCTTCTGACGGTAGGTACTTCTCACACTGGCCAATGATGATCCGCGAAGTAAGTTTTGCTGGCTACTTTATTATCGGAGCACCATTCAGGTGAGTCAGCATTGTTCCATATGAGGGGGTTGACATGAAAATGACCATAGCCTTATTTGGGATTTGAAGTTTAGTGGTTAACAGGTTAGTATATTTTATTCTTTAAATTTCGCATTAGATTATACTTATGATTCTTCTGTAAGCTACATATATAGTTTTCTGACAAGATATGCTATAGAGAAGGAATAATAATTTTTTTAAAGGTAATTCATAGAGTAGTCTGATGAAACCTTCTATTAGATTCTTCAGTTTAAAAGAAATGAGAATTTGTCATACTTCACTAAAGTCCATAGACATATTTAAAAAATTTCCCTGAATTCTCCCGTACAAAATACATACTATTAATTCAAGAATTATTTATTTAGGGATTATTAATTTGCTGTTTAAGAGCAACAGTAATATATACACATGCATGCTAAATTAGTTAATGTAGAAAGTTAAATCAAACCGTACACAAACCCAATAAAAAAGGATCACATAAATAAAATTATTTACAAAATGTACAATTATATTAGGGGATAAAAAAACTGAACAGAAAGACTTGCCAAAAAATACCCCTAAAGTTATAAGAAAAAATGATTACCATGACAGATGGTTGCTCAATGGTGATGTAATGACAATACATAAAATATTTAATGGACCTATATATATATGGTCCACTTTTTTTTTTACCTTTCTTTCCAAAAACAATTTTTTCTTAAGTTAAAAGACAAATATAGTATTTCTCTATAATTTGTTTTGCCTGTTCAGGGTGTCTACTACTTTAGAGCAAGTCAATTTCATGACTTTTCATGACATTTCATGACCTTAAAAATAAAATTTCATGACCATTGAAGTACATACTAGTTTAAACGAAATTAGTCTCCCCCCCACCCGGCTCGTCTTTCAACAATATTCACCTTATTATTCAAGTTCTTGTCAGGAAAACCTTATTTTTAAAAAGTTGGGATTACAACCCTGCAATACTTACTAGTTTTATTACTGCTATACAAATTCCAGACATGATTGTGACTCAAACACCCATGAAATTTATTGATGCAATGTAAAACACCTTGAAAGTGAATGATGCAAAAATTAATCATTCTCATACTTGTTACAGTTACTACAGAAACCCCATTAAAGTAAATAATATTTAAATAACAATTTTTCATTAATTCTACACTGATACAATTGTAAAATAGCTGTATCAATGTTTAATTTGAGTTAATTTTTGCTTAAATTGAGGAACTTTCCTAAACTGCTCTGAAAACATCAAGATGAAGAACAACTCAAACTGGACTGAGCCTCCCCGATATTTCACTATTTTTTAACTAAAAATAATATAAAATTTACTAAAATTACATAATATTTAATATTGATATTTAATAATAATATTAAGAAATTATAAAATTTAATATTATATAATCTAAAAGTCCATGCACAATCTTGTGTAATACATTTCAGTAAATTTATAAAACAATTCGGAGCAAAATAATTGAAATTAAGACAGTATATAAAAATTTTAAAAATTTGAATTTTTATTCAAAAATTAAATTTTGAATAAGTATGCAGTTTTAAAAAATTTTACATTTAAAAATGTATTTTTATTTCGACGTTAAAATGCAATACAGTAAACTCCAGAATTTCGGGGGGGGGGGGGGGATTCCCCCAATGCATTTTCCCGCGGGAACTCTGTTATCTCTCTTCCGATGCGGCGTCACAAAGTAGGCAAAAATTGATCTTAGTGTTTTTGTACCAGTTAGGAGCATATTTTCTATTCTACATTATATCGATAAAAAAATTTTTAAATTGAAAAAATTCGTGACCTTTTCTTTCAATTTCGTTACTTTTCATGACTTTTCGTGACCGTTTTCCCATTTCGTGATTTTTCGTTACTTTTCATTACTTTTCATGTTAGTAGACACCCTGCTGTTATAAATAAAAAGCAAAACAGAATGCCTCAAATATTAGAAATAAAAGAAACTATCAAGTTACAAAATGTAAATATGACCAAATCATACAAAATTCACTGAGAAACTATACTTCAACAATGGATACATGACAATGATAGTACCTCTCTCAATTATCAAATTTGAAAAATATTAGTTTGCCCATTGAAAACTGACTTTTAACAAAATGATCACCAATCACTGCAGACAATAAACATTGGTTCATTACTTCTTTTTTTTATTATTGTCTGATCATACTTTTTCTAGCAGTCGGAACAAACTGAAACCAAGAAGCTGACAACCAGTTATTAACTAATACTATAACCATAGATTATTTAAATTTATTTGATTGATGACACCATTTGATTAAAATTCCCGAGATTCATTATTACAGGTTTATACTTGTAATAATGAATGAATTTGGGAAGAAAGCTTTCCTGGTATTAGTTCATGTTTGAATTCAGGAAAAAAAAAAGGAGGATGGATTTTCTTAGGCTTCAGGGGTTAAAAATTTCAAGACTTTCTATGAATTAATTCTATTTGTGCAAAAAATCAAGGATTTACAATTACTGAAATATTATTAGGTACTCAAGGGAACAGTGAGGTTATTAAGATATGTCAATGCATGTCATTTACAGATATTTGTTCATTGCCATAGTCGGAGAACATGTAATAACCAAGGAAGATTTCATGGTATATATCTAGGATATTCCTGATAATTTATTTGAAAACAATTTGTTCAAAAAAAAAAAAAAATTTTTTTTTCAAACAAATTCCCAGTTATTTCTCACTTTTTGGTACACAAGGGCAGACTACCATAAATGTCTGAACTATACAATCTGTTTAAATTGATTTTGGCTCTAAAATACAGATGCATTTAAACATAAAAATACATTATTGAAATGAAAGAACATAAAGAAAGTGCTTTACTATAAGCATTAGGTGAAAAATATTCTTACATTGCACATTTCTCGAACTAATGCTTTTTCTCCTTCAGCAAGTTCTTCAGATTCAAGGTCACTTTCTAAACTTTTTTCCATCTGTTCATGAACTTCCAGAACCTTAAACAAAATTATGTTTGAAAATTACACATACATCCTCAGTTCTATTCATTATAATATGTATCAAACCTGATGATAAAATCAAAATTTGAAATATAAGTATATTTTTTCATCCAACTCTAATTGGAATATATATATATATATATATATATATATATATATATATATATATATATATATATATATATATATATATATATATATTATCTTTAGAAAAAAAATTCACTATAGTCTTGATGTATTCTATTTTTTATTTTTAATCTATAAAAATAGTTAATATGGTAACTGTTATATCATATATTGAAAGGATGAATTAAAAAGACAATTTTTTTTAGATCCGCCTATGCATGATTTTTATACCATGTACAAGTGATATGGTAATTATTTAAAAAATATTCATATCTTGAGTAATTTTAATTTAGCTTTAGAGGTGTGTACTAAAACAAAAAAGTATAACTTGAAACAAGAAATTAATGTAATGCTAAATAAGTAAACAAAAAAGAAAAGAAATCATTATCTCTGTTTCACAACTAACAGCTAGCAGGAAATGTAAGCTGCAGTCATCATACATTTCCTTGGAACAAAAAAGGGACGAAGGTGGGAAGATAACATGACTATTTTTATTCAAGAAATTCTTATATTTTTAAGAGTTCAACTGCAGATAATATAAAGATGAAGATGTCTGTTTAGCTTTATTCTTAAATTGATAAAGTATTTCAGTAGGATACAGAAATGATTTTATCAAGCTATTATCATTACTCTTATCACACACAGACTGCAAAGTTCAGTGATTGAAGCACCTTTTCAGAGACTTGTCAGTAAAATATAAATATCTTATATAACACTGTACTAACATTAATAAAGCATCATCAATTATTATAAAACTAAGCCTTTGAAATAATGATTGTGGATCCAGATAAAATACTTTAATATGAATTCAAAGACTATCCAAACCAATAACATCAATATAAGCACAATAAACTAACAAGTGTACTTTACCCACATTACACATAAGAGAAACTTTCTGAGAAATATATTCTTGCTCATAAATATGCAGTAATTAATTTTTTGGAAATATATCCTTAGAGTTTATTAGGAAAGAGTTGGTACTTGTTCACAAAAATACATGCACATTATCATGCTGTTTTTAAACGGGCATATTCATAGTCTAAAATTTATCTAACTTAGTGATGAACCCATAAAAAGGTTAGTAATACTTAATTTTTTTAAAAATATTGCCACTCTTGGTACAAAAAAAGTTGCAAAAGTGTTAAGTACATTAATCTAGGAACCAGGTATAAAAACTTCATATTCATTATATCAATAAATAAAAAATTAAAATCTTGATTAGTTCAGGTAATTTTAGCAATATTATTACATCAATTAATAGATTTACTAGGAAAAATTAGTAACATGGTGAATTACTTCACTGCAGATGCATAGCAAATAAGTTTTTTTT
Source organism: Dolomedes plantarius (assembly GCA_907164885.2). NCBI lineage: Eukaryota > Metazoa > Arthropoda > Arachnida > Araneae > Dolomedidae > Dolomedes > Dolomedes plantarius. Next base: position 138,889,522 of record OU015496.1, read on the forward strand.
TTCAACAGTTTTCCATGTTCTATAATTTTAGGTATCTATTTAGAAAATTAAGCAACAAATAATCTAATAAGGATATGAATATATCAAATAAATATGAAAGTAACAAGCAAACGGAAATTAGCAAATATACATTAAAGATCATATATAAAATGTCTACATATTACCTTCATTGCATGAACAACTGCTTCAGGTTTAGAGACTGACATGCTGTCACTATTCATCTAAATAAATAAACATATATTATAATTTGCACGTGAAACAGAAGTGTATTTAAGTATTTATACCTGAAAAACTATTGGTTTCCTGATTTATGAAAAACATAACAGCAAACAAGTATTAAACAAAGCAAACTAGTATTAATTTTACAACTATTTTTGCTCATATATTAGTTGACAAATATAAATTTTCTAACAAAAATGGGACTTAGTCAATTGATATGAGGCTAAAATTAAGTAAATTTATTGTAAGAAATATTCAATTATGAAAAAAAAATTTAAATGATTAGAATAACTTTCTTCAATATTTCTAAATCTCTCTTAGAATTTTAGAAATTACACTTGATGCTATATACTTCACACAAATACCTTACAAAACTACATTTCATCATTTCATGTTTTTTTTCCTCTGCAATTACCTTTACTGTATGGTGATCTCTGGAAGTTCCATCATTCCATGTTTTTCCATAAAAATTATGTCCAATTTTGTTCTTCTAAAAAAAATAATGAATTATTTATAAATATGCTCATTAGAGTAGACATTCTAGTTTTATATTGATTACTTGCTTTGAACTTACTCACCATTTGCTTTGAACTTAACTTTTCCTCTTCAAGTTCTTGAACTCTTCTCTCTAGACTTCTAATATATTGCAATACCTGAGCTAAAACATTCAGAATATGATTTAACAAACAAAAAGGATAAAAGTTTTTGTTTGTTAAATCACAAATTACAAAACTAAGATATCCTCAAGGAAATTTTTAATTAAAAATATCAAATATTAAAATCTATTAATTAGGATCATGCTTATATGTTCAATTTCTTTAATATTTATCTTTTCATAAGCAACCTTTATTCATTAAGATTTTAAATTCTTTGATTTAAAAAAAATATTGTAATTACCAAAATAAAGCAGAATTGAGATACAAACTTTTGACAGGCTTGAAAATAAAAATCTAATATATTAGCTATTAAAATGAATTTTTACTTTATTTTAAACAATAAAAAGCAATTTATAATTATATCGCAATGTTTACAGAACTTTTTAACTAGTTTTCAAATATATATTTTTTATAGGGTACACCTGGTATTTTGATACAATTTTATACTATACGAAAAACGATATTAATATAAGTGGAATAAATAAAGTAAAATAAAACAAAACTTAAACATTTAAAGAAACAGAAAAAAAATGTTTAAAATGCCAACCATTTATTACTGAGCGATGCCGCTGGATTGAATCATCAATATTTTGAGTAATTCGATGAGATGAAAAAGTGTGAACTGGTGCAAGAAGCCCAAGTTCCTCATTATTTGTAGAGCTACTGCTACCATCACCATCATCTCGTCGACCATTTAAAGGACCATTACATTGGGTGCATGTGCCTCTGTTTCTTTCATCATCTAAGTACAAGCAAAGCTCCTAGAGTACCAAAATAAAATCATATGAAATCAATTCATAAACACAACTAAAAAAGAATTCTAAACATATTTAATAACTATCTTTTACTTGAAAAATTATAATTTACAAAACTGAGTAACAAAAACTAGCAAAATATGGAAGGATTTATATTCTTTATTATGAAAACCAGTTTAAACCATGACAAAGCTGATTCCAAGGCAGATATTACTATCTAATATAGATATAAATTAACAGAACAACAGTTGGACTTTACAAAGATTCACACCAATTTCAAAATTTTGTGTAACTTACTTTCAACTCTAAGTTGTCTCTTATAAGCTCTTGCTGCTTATTTTCTAATTCTTGAAGTTTATTCTGATAAGTAGCAACTTCTTGTCGCATTACACTAGCAGTATATCGACCAAAACGTTGCCACTCCCTAGCAAGTTTACGTCCTTTTTGTCTATCATCATCTAAGAAACAACACAAGTCTCTTAATTCTTGATTATCATCTTGAAATCTCTGGTTTACTTCTTTCAAACTGCGTATTTCATGCAAATGAACCTACAAATTAGAAATTCCTTATTTGTCACTGGATACCAAATTAAACATGATAAAAGATGTAGGGTGAAGTGGGGTAAGTAAGAACGCAAAATCATATAGTTCCACTTTGAATCTAAATAAGTTTTTAACAAGTTGTTATATTTGTATGAAAATTTGCATACATACTTTTGGTTATGCTCTACATTTATAGTTTTATTTTTTTTAAAAATCTATTCACATTTTTTCTCCGTAAATATTTAAAGTTGTGTTTTGCATTCTCACTTGCTCCCACACCTGGGGCAAGTGAGAACGTGGGTCCCAATAAATCATAGCTGCTTATAGCAAAATAAGTAGGGCAAGAGAATGAATAGATATTTTATGTGGAACAAAAAGCTATATAGATATATTTTTTATACATTCTTTCATTGTGGAGGTATTTGTTGTTCAAGTTAGCAGTGTCAGTAATGTCCGAATGTTAACAAAATAAGTAATTTGTATTATTTGTTTTAGAGTAACAAATGTATGTTAAAAGTTCAAAAAATTTTTTTTCCCCTTTGCCTAGGCCCTACTGAATATTGTAGCACCAAAAAGACAGAAAAAATTAGTTCACCATGCCTTCCAGGTCTCGGCTCTTCCAGGAACACTAATAAGTCATCATCTGGTACAAAAGGCAACTCAGAAATAGTGACATCAGAATCAGAAATTCAATATATTCCCACAGAGTTTGTAATGTCCACTCCACTCACATTCACTAACAGTTAGTCTAAACAAATTAGTTTATTACAATTCTTCAAACCTTACAACAAAAAAGCTAGTTTCAGTTGCATAAATTACTATTTTTGAATGTTAAGAAATTAAAAACAACCATCAGCTTTTAAAGAAATATGGCAAAAGGAGGTTTGTTATGAAGTTTCTCCAACTAGAAAACATATGTTAGGAAGAAAAAACTTTTTATATGGTTGTTATAACACAAAGGTAGGTTTTTTTTCAGTATATGGGGCCAGTTCTCACTTGCCCTGACACATCATTCTTATGGGGCAAGTGACAACCCTGCAGTACTGAAGTAATATTACAACAAAATGATTTTAAATATATTTTATCTGTATTCTTTGTTTCTTAATGAATAAGTGGGTATTTTCAAAATAACTCTGTGTGTTGTGGTTAATTAGTTATGATTTTTTTTTTTTTTTTTGGCTAGTACTCAAACTTGGGTACCTTAGTAAAAATGCAAGGGTTTGGTGGGTATGAAAATTTTCCATTTTTTTATGTAAATAAAAACTATACATAACAATAGAGCAAGAATTTTCCTACAATGTACACTTGAAAATTTTTTTTAAAAGTTTAATTTTTTAGGGTTTTAAGCCCATGTTCTCACATACCCCACTTTACCCTACAGGATAATGTCAGGTGAGATACTTCCTTTGGAGGACTCCCCAAGAAACTTATATGACATGCCAAAAAGACTATTTTTGACAAATGAATATTTAATAACTTGAAAGTAAATATGCTTAAATAAGAATCTTATTTGAAGCAGATGAATGCAGCTTACTTGCATACGTTGGTTCACATCCTTGATTAAACCTCCATGACTCATCATAAGTTTAATGTTTTCTGCCTCTGCTCTGCGTAACTTGCGAACAAGCTCTTGAGGAGGTAACCGTATCAACTCTTCATCAGCTACCCTACTGTTTGTAGAAGCAGCCATTCTTCAAAAATAATCATTGTACACCTTCAACAATTCCTTGATAAGTAACATATGTATATCAGTATTTATATTAAACACATAAACAAAACATTTTCATTGAGGTCAGTTTTTTGAATACACATTAATTTTAAAAGTCCTCTTTTCATTTTTATAAATTAACTTATAACCTACCTCTTTTAGAATTTCATATAGTAGTAATAAAGCTGGGTAAATGATAATTATTATATTAGAAAGCAATTAAAGACATATAGATGATTCACAGGGATTGAAAAGAATTATTTTTAAATGGAATATTTAACTGTTTTCTATACTTTGGATTGATTCATTAATATATTTTAGTAATATTTGATAAAGAGATTTATTTTCCGTGGATCAGTGGGTACTCTTTGATTCCTAATATAATGTGTTGATAAACTGTTAAATATAGAAAACAAGGTATTTAATTCAGCATTCAAGAAATAATAAAATTTACTGAACCTCCAACAAACTGCTACAATTTCTGAATTGTTTTAAGTTGTCAATTTCTGATATTGTTTTATAAATAGATGATGGATAAATTCTAAGTTCTGAATCAGTCAAATTTTGTGCCTAGTCAATGACAAGAGTTCAGTTTTCTGGTAGCTTTAAATGGCATAGCCAATCCGCCTTTGAAAAGGAAATGGAAATTAAAGAGCAAATGAAGAGCACTGGCGACCAAGATAGTCTGCCTGAAAATTTCTGGAGTAATTACTCTACTACCTTAAAAAGTTCTTCAATCTGATATAATGGAGCAAGTATCTAAACCTTATACATTATTTACAAGATGCTAGTATTTATTCAACGACATTACAAGCAAATAAAGGGTCTATAACGAAAAACAAAACAAACAAAAAAAAAACAGTGGCATGGATGTATTTTACACGTTTTTTCCTGTATTTTAAAACATTTTCTGAAACCTGCACTCTTTATAAAAATGAATTCTTAGCTGTTTGTCTTTGAATAGGTAAATTGGAACATGGATAGCATGAAGCATTTAGCTCCGATTGTGAATTCCTCTTGACATCATGCCTCATCAAAAAAACAAACATCAACAGACTATGATTACAAAAATATAGTTTAATAAAATAAAACGATTCATTAAAAGACATGAATTTAAATAAATGATAATACCCAGTTTTAAGTTTTAAGTGAAACAACACTGAAAACAAAATAATAACTTACTTTACAGATAATTATTACCTGTTTGTTAAGTCTATTAAAACTTATCTCATTTTAATTTATATAACTATAACTATTATTAGAAATAACAGCCAGGCATACCATAATCATCATGCTACACTGCGGAATATATGTACATTTAATGACTTCTTTGAATGAATGTCATGAATGAATTTGACATTTTTACAATTACTAGAGAAAGGAATTTGACATACGTAGTAGCAGTAGCTTTCTTGCATAAATAAATAAACAATAAAGTCGAAAAGCATAGTAGAAGTGAACATTTCAAGTAAATAGCAGAAGAACGAGATAATTGAAGAAAAGTTATGAAATCAAAGAAATATTTTAACTATACCCTAATAATATTTAAGTTATTTCCTATGATTTTGAGTTTTTTTATTTAATTTACGAGTCAACTATCTGTATGTGAGTCCTCCAGACTCTTCTATATGTTATCTAACTTTCTATTTGTCTACCATCATGACATGATTTATTTTCCATTTGCAACTTAAGTGATTTTATATCTTAAAATATCAATATGACACTTGATTTCTGTCTCGTGTGCAATTTGTGAATACTGTTCAACTGTAAAGCACGAGAAGAGCATTAGGATAAGATAACTGCAACCACCTGTTTTAAATGCATGGGATTTGTTTTTGTTTTCAGATGTAATGTTTTTTCTTGTCAGTGCGTGACAAGATTTGAATGATAAAGTTTTCAAGGGGGTAAAGTATTGTGTTTTATCAGATTAATTTAAAGTGGTTTATCATTCCTATATTTAAGAGGTTGTTCATTTAATAGAGGTTTACTTTACAACTTCTGGTGAATTCAGGTTATTCTTCTTTGTTTCAATCATGGGCTCTTTGCGTAAGCTCACAACTTTTGTACTTTTCACACTTATTAGCCAAATTTTCGGACTCAGTTTTCAAGAAATTCCTCAGGTTGAAGGGACTGGAAAGTTATGGGCTGTGTTAATTGCTGGGTCCGATGGATGGGACAATTATCGCCATCAAGTAAGTATTTTGTAAACGTACAATTCATATGCGTGCAATTTTGGGTGCGTGTGATTGTACCTTTTAATTGATATTGCATTTCTTCTCCGAATTCCAATGATTGATGATAGCTAAAATTAAAATTAAATTTTTTTTTTTTAAGTTTAACAAATTCTTCTTAAAGCTTGCGTTTTATATTTATTTTTTAATCTATAAAAATAGTTAATATGGTAATATAATATCGTTTTATATTTATTTTCTGATCTTTTTAATACCTTCGTTAATGAAATTTAATCGTTTTGTATTTATACTAATATAATCTACATGCTACAATAGCTAAATACCCTGTTAGTTATTGAAAAATAGTATCTTATCAAGGAATGAACTGTCAATTATCGGTCAGTCATTATTTGGAAGAGACGCCTATGTCAAAAAGATAGGTTTATCTTCAACTGACTGTGAAAACAGCCCATAAAATACAATAAAAAGGTTTGTAATGTATTCATGACTATAATGTGGTTCTCAAACTACTGTTACAGGCTTCAGAATAAGCATCGTTCCTGACATATTTCAAAAGCAATGTTAGATGCTTTCAATGTAAAAAGAGAAATTTTATGCTTTAGACTTTTTACTGTGAACAAGTTTTGAATTAAAATTTCTAAGTATTCCCTGAGAGAAAGTGAGTTTTAACATGAGTATATTTTACTTAAATTAAATTCATGTATTTTATACTCCCTTTCAAAAGGATAATTTTGATTTTTAGGAATTATGTACATCTTCTTTCCTCAGATTAGGTGAGGTAGAGGAAACAAAAACATTAATTTTTTTTTTCAATTTTTCTTTAGTATAAAACTAAATGTGCATCACTGGAACATTATTTAAAAAAAAAAATAAATAAATCTTTAAATTGAATTCTTTATATCTTTTGCAGGCTGATATATGTCATGCATATCAAGTTTTGCATAACCATGGAATTCCTGATGAACGAATAATAGTACTAATGAAAGATGACATTGCCAATAATGAAAAGTATAAAAAAATTAATCAGAGTTTACATTTGTATTTTCTTGTGATATTATCTAAATTATTTGTTGCTTTTAGTTAATATTTTTTAAACTATTACTTTACTCTGTAAAATGTCTTATCTCAATGTTAGAAATAATCAAAAGTGATATAAATGACATAAATTATTTCATTTAAAGTTTTAATCTTTATGTCAATAGCTGAAAAATATTAAATTTAGCAGCCTTAGCATACTGTAATAACATTTAACTCTAGTTTAAAAAAAAGACCTCTTGGTTATATATCACTAGTTTCTTGTGTAAGTACTAAGCTTTTTAATAAATAAATAAATAAATAAACAAAAAAAAAATTTTTTTTAATCACATTTTGATGTACATACTTTTAATATTAGTAGTTATAATGGGGAGAAACAAATATTTTAGTGTTATTAAATTTATGTGTCCTGTTAGCCTCTCTCTCTTTTGATTTTTAAATAGTTTAAAAGGGATTAAAACTTTAACTGATAAAAGAAATAAAAACAAGTTTTTAGTTTATTCATCATGGATTGTATATGTTCTGATATTTTCTTCATTTTTTCTTTTCTAATGTATTTATTTATGTTAATTTATCATTATAGTCTTTCTGTGTTTTGAACTTCGTTTTTTCCAAAAAATTTCTTTAACAAAACATATTTATGAAATGTAAATTTAAACACCTTTGCTTTTACATGATTTTTTCCAATAATGTTTGTTATAGAATATATCTATAATTGTGTTTATTTCAATGATTTCAGCAATCCAACCCCTGGTATAGTTATTAACCATCCTGATGGTGGTGATGTTTATAAAGGAGTTTTGCGTGATTATACTGGAAATGTAAGTGTACAAAATGGTATTAATTTTGCAGTAGTTAATTTTTTAATATACCGTGGATTAATCAGTTTACATTTTTAAACATGTCTAAAAATTACATCTTGAAAATCCATGACTGTATTTCTGAACCACAATGTCATATTGCATAGGTTTTTGTAAAATAAAGGAGGAAGAAAGAGTGAGAGAAAATTGCTGTAAAATAAAAATTTCAGAGTGTAAAACAAAATTTAAAATAAACATTATAAAGCACTAACTAAAAGTTGAAAGAAAGTAATAATAAAATGTTTATAAGATTTTGAAAATACACTGGTGAAATAAATTAAGAGAATTTGCATATTTTATCGAATTTTATGAAACGAACTGAACTGAATGTAAAACCACTGCTTCTAGACAAAAATGCAAATCTTGTACGTCAAATACGTAAGCGTACGCATGTGTGTAGGCGGAGCCAGTAGAGAAACAGGCTTTATAAGCACGTGTAAGTTAAGACGCATTTCGTTTGCTAGCACACCTCGTTGAATTTCTTGGTGTTATTTTGCAGCAATTGGTTAATTTCAAATTGTAACAGTAAAAATGAGGGAGCACCAACGTTTAGATGATGGGATGAGGTGGGGAATTGTGGGGAGGCTAGAAGCAGGCCAATCTCAAGTCCAAATTTGTAGAGAGTTCAATTTAACGCCCAGTGTCATGTGTAACTTATGGAAACAGTTACAGGATACCGGATCCACCGAGAGAAAGCCTGGGCAAGGTCATCCAAGAGCCACGACGGCCAGAGAAGATCGCCATTTGTCGATTATAGCGAGGCGTAACAGGAGTGCTACAGATTCTCAGCTCTCTCGTGACTTGTATGCAGCCACAGGAACCCGTGTATCAAGGGTGACTGTTTCCAAAAGACTTCATGAGAGAGGGTTGTTTGCAAGAAGACCTGCTGTTTACATCCTGCTCACTTCTACGAGCAGGAGAATTTGTTTATCATGGTGCAGAGAGCATAGAGATTGGAGTATGGATCAATGGGCGACCGTTCTCTTCACTGATAAGTCCCGGTTCAGCCTAAACACCGATTCTCGCCGTACGTTCATATGAGAGAAACAGGGACCCGCTACCTACCTTCCAATGTCTGCGAAATCGACCATTATGGCGGAGGAGGTTTAATGGTCTGGGCAGGCATCATGTTGGATGGCCGCACACCTCTCCATGTCTTTGAAAGAGGCACTGTGATTGGTGTGAGGTAAAGGGATGAGGTCTTGGAGCCCTATGTTCGCCTTTTCAGGGGTGCAGTTGGCCCTGAGTTCATTTTAATGGACGATAACGTGAGGCCACATAGAGCTCTTCTGGTCGACGAATTTCTAGAGAGTGAGGATATTTGCCGGATGGATTGGCCAGCCAGATCTCCAGACCTTAACCCTATAGAGCATGTCTAGTATGCTCTGGGGAGGGCAATTGCAACTCGCAACCCCCCTCCAAGAACCATCCACGGAATGAAAACAGCATTGCTGATCGAGTGGGACCAATTGCCACAGGAAATGATAAACTGCTTTATTTCAAGTATGAAATCACGCTGCGAGACCTGTATATCTGTAAGAGGGGACCATACCCCCTATTAACCCATATATTAACCGATTTTTTTTGTTTATTCTGCAACCGCTGTTTCGTACCTTCCGACTCCAATGAGTGTTACGCTCGATCATGCGTGTATATTACAATTATTGAATGGTTATTTGTTTTGTATTGTATCAATGTATGTACATATCAAATTTCATTAAAATCGGTACAGTAGTTTTAGAGATAATCGACCAAGTCTGCAAATTCTCTTAATTTCTTACACCAGTGTATTTGGTTTTGGAAAAACCATTGATTTTTACTTGCTTTCTTTTTGTATTGCCTTTGTAAGAGCATTATTCATTACTTACTGGCTTTATCAATGCTTGTCTTATTAATTATAATTTTAGAAGAAGTATTTTATCAATTTACTAGTTTCTCTCCAAGGTTTGATTTTCTTTTATAGTGTTATTTTTTTATCTGGGAAAATTAAAATGAGCACAGACTCATTTTGATCACGGATTTACAGATTAGTTGTAGTGTTTTTAATCTCTAACCATAGTTTGTCTCTAAAGGTGGGTAAAAATTTCTCTAGACCTAATTTGATGAACATTTGCTGATTTATGGCAAATGTATTGGTATGGCATTATTTGCCATGTTTTGAACATATCAATCTTTCTTTCTTTCTTCTTTATTATTACTTTTTAAGGGGTAGAAGTTAAATGCTTTCAAACTGACTATTGTAGATATTAATGAAGCCTTTTCCCTTAAAACTTGTCTTTTTAAACATTTTTTACATTTGTGACATGAGCTTGCCTGCATCATTTGCAGTTCATGACATGGAGTTTTCCAGATATTTTGCTGCTCCCTTTAGAACCATCCAAGCCTTTTGAATTACTTTTGGAATATTAACTAGCTATATCAAAACTATTGACAGGGTCAAAGTTTCTGTAGCGGGAGACCTACCTATGTCAGCCTAGGTGCTGTAAAAATTCTATAGTTATATTTTGTAGATGTGTCCTTATTTCAGGGCAAGTTCTTAAAGCGCTGTTACTTTTCTTTAAACTGTATCTTAAATGTTATCACATCATTATTATGGACAATGAGATGGCAACTTATTTTTAGTCTGTCTTTTGTGTATCTTTTTCCCTGATTATTTTTGTTTTTCTCCTTAGCACTACTACATCATTAGTCATGTTATGAATGAGCCATAATATGGGTAGCATTGAACTACTATATTTTTATCACCTAGTGGTAGTGTTTTGGTGCTTCAGACTGGGAAGTGCTCATTTCAAATCTTGACAATGCCATTAAATACCTTCATGTCTAGGCTGGATATGGGCATGTTAAACCTTTAGACCAGAAAGTTCTTATATGATGCCAGAGAGAGTAGGAGAAGTAACGAGCCCACCAGAGGTCACCTCTGGTGGTGCTTGGTCTAAATTATGTTTGCAGTCTATTCATTGGTATTGATTCAATCCCAGAAAGCCTTAGTTGCTAAGTAGCCCCCTGTCTGGTGGATTGAAAATTGGAAAGGGCATCTGCATATAGATCATGGTTGTGTTGCGTCAGGATATAAAATTTTAACATGCTGATATAATACAGAGCATTCTTTCTGCTTACCTGATTGTTATACATTTGTTGATGTGATCATGGTTAAAAAGATATGAATATGGTTAAATGATGCATATGTGTATGCACCTGTAGAAAGTTTAATATATTTTTGAAAAAGGGAAAACTGTGCGAGTTGCTGTTTATATTTTTCTTATAAAGTACTTCATTATGTATTTCCTCTGCGAATAAGTTATGCCAGGAAGTTAAATCCATTTTTAATTTTATTGATTTATGTGTATTTCATTCAAAATTATCAGTGTGACAGCTGGCATGATTTTTCTTAATTTATTCAATTAAATTTTATATGAGAAACACTTATGTATTCTTTTATATCATTCTGTGGTAATATTCTCTCTACAGGATGTAACACCTAAAAATTTTATGGCTGTTCTAAGAGGTGATAAAGATGCTGTGTCTGGCATTGGAAGTGGTAGAGTTTTAGGAAGGTAGGTTTTTTACAATTTCTCATTTCCCATTTCCTTTTTTTTAAAGAAAAAACATTCATTTTATTTAAAAAACTTAATTGATATTATTTCTATTGCGAAATTATTGCAAAATACATTGTTTTCATGGCTGATCAATGTCTGGATTTTGCTATCTTTATGTATCAGATTGGGTTAGGGAGATGTTTGCTGTAAACTTACCTTGAATTTTAATTAAAAAGAAACAGATATGTACAGTATTGTTAAGCATTTACATAGCAATTAGACTTAAATTAAATTATTATTGTATGTTTTAAAATGCTTGTCATTCACAAAATTTTTGTTTCTTACACCATGGAAAGGTTCAGTTTACATTACTAATCACATATATTTTTTATTTATACATTAAAAGTACTTCTGAAACCTCTATATTCTAGTAATGTTTTTCAGTCAACCAAAATATTAAATTAGCAATGGTTGCATGTAAAGATCACTAACATTTATTCTATATTAATCTAAATTCAATTATTATCTGTTTACATCAATATATGTTGTACATTTGAGCTCTTAATTTTATTTGAGCTGATGGTGTGACTCCCTTTAAATTACTGTTTTCTTTTTGTAAGTGGTCCAAAAGATCATGTATTTGTCTACTTTTCTGATCATGGAGCTCCAGGACTGATTGCTTTCCCAGATTCTGTAAGTAATTATTTTATTCAAGATTTTTTATGACTTCTTATATTTTCTTTTTGAACTTAAATATAAGATTTAAATAGAATTTGTCTTAGCCATGTCAATTTATTGGAATTGAAAGAAATGTGTATACATTGCAGTTGCAATGATTATACCTAATACAATATCCTTAATTAGAACTTAATTATCTCTTCTAACCTAAAAGACATACTGTAGAGATAAAGAGTAAGATTTCGCTTTTCTTTTCTTTGATTAGGACTTATGAAACATGGTTTAATTAACAAGTTGGTATTTTAGTTAACTTTTTTTAAGTAATATATGTTCAAAAATCATGTGCTTTCGTTTTATTTGCCTATGAAGTGGCTACTGATGGCAATATATGATTAAATGTATTTATTTTCTTTCTGACTCCTTAAAACTTCAGGCTCCATGGGGTCATAGTGATTAATTTGTCTTTAAATATAAGTACAGCATACATATCAATAATAAGAAATAATTCAGTTCCTGGCTAATGTAATTCAATCTGGGAAATGTAAAAGATGTTTCAAGTTTTCATGCAAAGAAAAAACAATGACACCAGAGAATATTATTTCTTCATGGCAAAATTTGGGAATAGCTTTAGATCAACTTCAAGGAGGGACCTTGTATCAGACCTACTTGTTTCACATGCTTTTGTATCATTTATTGACTAAGCCAAGGACATGACCTTAACATGTAAAAAGTATCAAGAAATTAATAGCAAAACAAGATTTAGTTGTAGTGTTTTTAATTTATTTATTTTAACCATGTTGATTTATAAAGTTTCGGCTAATGAAAATTTAATCCTTATGTAATCTTTTACATAAATAGACACAATTCTTATCATTTAGGGCAAATCAGAATTGTAACATTTTAGTACTATTAAGTAGTGTTTTGAATAATCAAAAGTTTTATGCTAAAAAAGTAACTAGATTTTGTTCTTAAAAGTTGTTAGAAATAAATGGTCATTTCAGTTTAATCAAGTTTCAGTTGCTGGAAGTTGGCATTGTAATTACTTTTAAATTTAGATAAACTATATTTGAATACATGAATTCCCATAGTAATACAGAGGCTGTTCGCACATTTTTTAGACGATTTTGGTAAGCGGTAATAAAAAATCGTTTGCTGCAAAAGAAATAATTGCAATTGTACTATGTTTTTAAAAGTCAAAATTATCGTCTGCGGCTTGAAAATTTTGTTTGTCTTCAAAATGGCGTTTTTAACAAAGCAGTGGTTCGAAGGCTAGATTTATGCTCTTTCCGAAGAGAAATATGCATACTCCGTTATCCAAAAACGATGTGAGAGTCATGGTTTTGTGATATCTAAAGCGTCGATAGGTAATATCGTCAACAAGAAAGGAAAAAAAACGTCAAATTGGAGCCTCAAGTGGGACTAAAATTCCAAACAAGTATCCAAGGAAAAAACGGACATCTTCGACTATTGCAAAGGTACGTTGTTTAATGTTAAAAGAAAATCCCCCTAGTCAAAGGACAGTTGCAAAATCATTAAAATGCTCGGTGTCCACTGTAAACAAAATGATAAACGTTGATTTAAATCTTAAGAAAGCGAAAAAACGCAATGTGCATCGTCTTCTTCGAAATCATATCGCTGAACGCAGGACACGCTGCAGAATTCTATATGAGAAACACTTATCCAAAGAAAAATGGAAAACAATTATCACAATAGATGAATCATGGGTGTATTTAAATGATTGCAACAAAAAAGGAGCCATTTATTATCATAAAAGGGGAGAAAAAAATTTAAGTACATGGTTCAAGGAATCGAAAGAAAGTTTTTCTAAGGGATTCATGATTGTTGCTGGTTTTTCTTATAATGGCAAATTAAAAATAAAGAGAGTGGAAAAAAATGCCAAGATTAACTCCAAATACTATCAGGAACATATTTTATCGCCAATTTTTCTGAATGAAATACTATCGTTTTACCCACAGTGCCATCAATCTGTGAGACTCCATCAGGACAAAGCTAGCAGTCACACATCAAAATCCACTGTAAATTTCCTAAAAGAAATGGAACAAAAAGCTGGTATCAAGGTTATTCCCTTCACTGATATCCCTACTAAATCTCCCGATGTATCACCTATGGATTTTTGTGCTTTCGGACTTTTAAAATCTGCATTATCCAAACGTCATCCCAAAACCCTTACAGGACTCTGGAAAGCTGTTCAGGAGGAATGGGATAGAATACCTCTTCTGACACTTCAAAAGGCATTATTATCCTGGAAATTGCGGTGTCGAAAGATAGTTCAGAATAAGGGATGTCAAATAGAACATTTAAAACACAAGAATTTTATGTAATTTAGTTTTGTGAATACAACATGCATCGTCTAAAAAATGTGTGAACAGCCTCTGTAGTAATGAACAAGAATTTTCTATTGAAAGTCAACTTCTTAAAATATCATTAATTTAGTGGAATTTATAGTATTTATGCATACATTAACTCTATTTTGAATTTATTTTACTTAAAAGCCAATGCAAAATTTATCAATAATTTTGTTTCTAAAGATTCTGATATTTGCATATGTTTCTGAAAATGCTTTCTCATGTATAGGAACTCACATCCAGTGATTTAATGAAGACTATCACATACATGCATGATAATCAGATGTATGGAAAGGTATGTATATTAGATTTGTATTTTTGTTTTCCATGCATGAATCAAGTAATTATAAAATGAGCTAAAAATGGTTACATCATTTTGAAATTGCTTCTTATTGATGATATTTATAATTTGTTATCTTACGGTAGTAAATATTTAGTACAGTCAAACCTGTTTTTGTGTGGTCTTTTTTTTATGTGATTTTTTTTTTTTTTAATGTGGTATATGAATATGTATCAAAATTCTGTTCGGCATATATAAGTTGGCCGCGAGGTTAGGTCATTCTCAACGGTGTTGGCATCACTTTTTCAAATTCATCAATTCCGAAAGAAGTTTGAAATTCCAAAAAAGACCTTTGATTGTGTATATCTGGCTATCGCAACGTTTAAAAGCAGCTGATCAAATGACTGTCATCACTAAAACTTATCACTGACTACATGGTAACAAAAAATCAATCAACTCTAATATCTTCAAGTGACGAAAGTGATTATGAACCAGTTCATCACAAGAATATGCTTGTTTTGGACTACGATGAGTAGTATCAAATTATGTACATTTTAAAAATTTCTCCATGTTTAAAATGAGAAATTAAAATTTTTAAAAATGTTTCCATGTGTAATTTAATTATTTATTTTGTTTGGAAAGCACTTTCTTGCTATTTCGTAAAGCTTTGACATATTTTCTGAGACTTTTATTATGTGGTCCCTCTCCATTGCATAAAAAAAATTTTCTTCAATATGTCGTGAAAAATTATTTGTTATAGCTATTTATGAAGTTTCTGAATATTTTTTTTTGTGCGGTCCCTATCTACTGCACAAAAACAGGTTTGACTGTACATGAAATAATCTAATGCTACCTAAGTCCACTTTGATCTTGCTGCTGTAAGAAAATTAAGGCAAAATTTTCTGAAAAGAAATTTTATTTTTACAAAAAGAGGTGACTCCATAATGGATTGAGTACCTGAGCTGGCAATAACTGGTTTTAAGCTGGAGGAAATTTTCTAAAATAAACAAAAAGTATAACAACACATTAGTCTGTAACCGACAAGTTAAATTTTGTCAATTTTTCAACATTATAATTTTATGGTTGATCATTGCTTAAAAATTCATTAACAGTGTTATATAAAGTATGTCATATTCATGAAGGCTGTGAGATTTGTGTATTGAAATTTCTTTGTTTATTCTGTAGAAGTATAAAAGACATTATTGTTGTTTTGAAATTATCTTGTTACTTGATATTTCTTGGGATTTTTTTTCTCATTATATTTGGTTTAGTTTTAGCCTTCCCACTTCTTTTTTTCAAGTGAAATTGTTTCATCTGTGTTTGACACCTTTTTACAGCTTGAAATGATTTTATCATTACAATATTGGGATTTTTCGTATTTTGAATAAGGTTTTTTTCTTCTTTTTTTCTTGTGTAATTATTTATTTGTCTCTTGTTGAAAAGGTTTCAATATAAAGAAAACAGTTTCAGTAAATATATATTGATGTACTGTTCTATATCATCAAACTGTGTATTTATAAATAAGATAACTGTTTCATATAAGACTGTATAACAACTTTATTAATTTTGAAGTGCTTAAAAACTAAATAACCTATTGTTGCAAATTTTTAACTGTAAATACACACATTTTCTAACATTGCAAATATTAGGAAAGTTAGTTGAAAATTCAAACTAATAAAGTTAAAAGAATGGAATTGAGGAAAGATCTATCTAAAGGAAAAATTATTTCTCACCTGAGTTATTTCATAGAATTACATGTTATTTGGTAACAAATTTTTTTTCATCTGCCCAAGGTTCATATTCTTCTGGGCAACAAGAATTTTTTATTGTGGATTTAATTATCTAGTCACAGAACAGTTTTGAAACAACTGATTTATGTATAAACACTCAAGTGTTTTGTGTCCTCTTCATTTAATTCTGGCAGTCAATGAATAAAAAACAGCTTGCAAAAAAATCTGTTGAAATAATGTAAAAAATTAGTTTAAAGTGCTTCTCAAAGAAAAAAAAGATTGCTAAAATAAGGTAAATATCATGTTTCGAGTTGTGTTAGGACCATGTTCAGAGCAGAATGCAATAATATATCAAGATCTCTATATTATTCTAATAATCCTTTGCCTATCTTATGATTTTTATATTTTACTAGCTAAGAATTATTTCAGTCTGAGCACGTATTTGTGAATTTAAGAATTTGCTTCTGTAGAAGTTTAGTTCTAGAAACATATTCATCAGTGAAATAATTTTCATGTTGAAACTGTATATATTTGACTGAGGATCATTACAAAGTATATCTCTACTCTACTCTTTGACGTTTTATTAAATATTATTTACATTGCATAATTGATGATGTCATATTTGTAAATTGTTTCATTGCCATTGGTTTTATGTTTTATTAATTATGTTAATGTAAACAAAAATTGTTAAAAACAATTTTACATTATCTGACATTGCTCTATGAATTCATACCTAGAAAAACAGTTGTATACACCATAGAACAGTTACATTGTAGATTGCCAAAATGTACTTGTACTTTTCTAAACTTCTTTCTGTTTTTATAAATTATAGTTTTTTGTTTTTGTTTTTTGTAGTACGTCCTTTATTTGGAAATATTGTTTAGTAATTTTCACCATCTCATTTTTAGCACCTGTATCACAAAAATTCATATATAATAATTTTGTAAACTTAAGGAGGGTAGAGTTTTTTTTTTTCATTGCAGAATTTTATTTTGCAATCATGATTTTTACAGAACTTTTATGAAAGGAAGTACTTATATTATCATTTAACAGTACTGGTGTAGTTTTTGTTTTGTAATCAATTAAAAGTTTAATGCTTTAGCGTGATTCATATAACATAATAACTATATTTTGTAGTTGGTCGTTTATATTGAAGCATGTGAATCTGGATCTATGTTTGAAGGCCTCCTGCCAAGCAATATCAGTGGTAATATATATTTTCTATTTGTCATATCAGCATATATATTCATAGATTCTAGATTATTTCACGCAGATTTTAGTCAAATGATGGGTGAAATGTAATTTAATACAAATCTTTTGTATTTTGTTTATAAACTTCAGAATTAATGTAAAAAGAAAGGTTTAATCTATAATAATTTTCTTATTCTTGTGATTTAATTTTTTAGTGTTTTGTTTAACCCTTCAGCGGGTGCACCCATGTACAAAGTGCAACATTTTCGTAATTTTCAATTATTTGTGTGCTGTTGATATGTGTTCATAATTGTTAAATTAAAAAAAAGGTCTTCTCTGGTAGATTTAAATAACATTTCCCTTTATTCAAAATTCATAACTAAGCACTCTATGATACCATATATAGTTTACTCTTAAGTATAGTAATTTTGTATTGTATTTTTAAAATTAATTTTGTTCATTAACATTTGTTTTTTGCACCATATGATTTGTGTTTTAATTTTTTTTATATATTTTGATAGCTTATGCAACAACTGCTGCCAATTCTGATGAATCATCATATGCCTGTTATTTTGATGATAAAAGAGAAACTTTCCTTGGAGATACTTACAGTGTAAATTGGATGGAAGATTCTGACAAAGTATGCTTCTTACATTTGTGTGTTACAGCTTAATGTATTTTTGTGTATAAGGCCCAGAAGTCTAAAAGTAAATATCTTAAATAACTTGTCTGTGTAATCTGTTGATGAAAAGATCACACTTTTTAATTTTGTAATGGGGAAATTTAATTTTTTGTAAGAGATACTGTTAACCATCATATAGTTACTTTAATATTTTGTTAAAAAGAATTTAGGCAGTGTATGAATAATTTTGTTTGGTAAGAAATTTCTTTCATATTTACAAAATACTTTCTAAGGTACAGTGAAACTTCTATGTATTGTTTATAAAGGGACTTATTCTACTAAATGATAAATGCTTGAACATAACAAAGAAATACTATCATCTGGACTGGATGAAATAAATGGCACATATGGGAAAACAATTATTCGGGAACAATTCCACTGTAATAACTTTTTTTTAAACTTATGCTGAAGGACTTCGAAATCCGATTTTCCCCCCTCTTTTTTGTCTGTGGAAAATAAATGAGTTAAAAAAATTGTTTTTATCTCATAATTCTGTTTTTAATTTTTTGACTTAGAATTAAACCTTAATTTAATTTGTTGCTATTGCACCCGATGCTTGATTAAACATATTTAATGCAACTTTGTCTCATAAAAAATGCTTATTTTAACACTGGATTATATTTAATTTTTTACAGGAAGTTCTTACAAAAGAAACTCTTTATCAGCAGTACAAAATTGTCAAACAGGAAACAAATGAGAGTCATGTGCAAGAATTTGGAGATATGGTTAATAATACATTTTTTTGCTTCTTTCATTCAATTGCAATGATAAATTTTTGTGCTAAAACCTCCCAATCGCTGTTAAAACCCATGACTCCTTTTTCTAGAAAATTGGCAAAATGCATGTCAGTGAATTTCAAGGAAGGAAGGCTGCCACTCCTATTGTGTACCCTAAAGTGAAAGTAAGCAGCAGCATTTATATTATCTTTGGAACACTACTGCTTTAATATTCATACTTTGAAATGATGTCAATGTATCTGACAAGTATTTTTAAGCCAAAGTTGAACAAAAATGTTTTACATTCAATCAAGTTTTTATAAGTTATTTCTAGAATATTGTGATATTTTTTTGTTATTTTTTATGCAGTATGTTAATTTATATGTATGATTTTCATATTTCAAAGTATATAATTAATATAATTTATAATTATTTAATTTAGTATCTATCAAAGGTCAAAATAAGCATTTATTTGAATTTGTAAGACTTCAAAAATCCCTTTTTTTTTTATCTTGTATTATTCATATTCCTGTATTTATATCTTTTCCCTGTTTGTGTAGTTCTCTTATTTCAAAATAAGAGAACTGTACAAACAAATTTACTAGACAAACAACTATACAAAAACTTACAAAAAAGGTATTTTCCTTACCTTTTTTGAATTTAGATAAATAGGAGCAAAAGAAATAAATTCCATTGCTATTCAAAATAGATTATAAAGCTATTGCTTTTTAGTAAATTCTTGCTTTTTAGTAACATTTTTAAGCAGTAATTGCATACATGAATGCTGTGGCTATTTTTGTAACTTTTATCTCCATGTATTTTACAGAGAGACTCTGTGAGAAGTAGAGATGTTCCTTTAGAGATATTAAAGAGGAAATTTTCCAAGACCAATTCAGTAGAAGAGAAAGGAATGATACTTAAAAAGTTGCACAAAATGCTCAGGGTAAGTTCCTTTTTTTTAAGTTGGATATTAAAAAAAGGATATATTGTATTATGTTTAAAGATTTATATTCAGATGATTGTTACATTAAAAGAAATATATACATATATGTAACATCACGCGCATACTTTTAACGTAGAAAAGTTTAGATACGGTCTGAGTGGAGAACAGGAATAAACTCTCGGGGGAAAACATAGTCCACAGATTGAACAGCTGAACTACTTTATTCCTTGGAATTAAACTTCAAGACGGCGAAATGGAAAAGATGTACACTACAAAACAATTTGACACAAATGGAGACTGACGACAGACGCAAATAAGCCAGCCACCGGAATCTTCCACCGGGGCTTATGAATACAGAGTTTACATTGTAGAGTTGTCAGACGCAGTCCGCGGACAAGGGACAGAGGGACGCGATAGACAAGCAAAGTAGTAACGAAGCAGAGAGATAAAGCCCCAGGCAAAACCTTGCTGTGGCTTAAATAATCTTCATGAGGTCCTTGCACTCTGCACCCATTGGCCAGAGCAAATTTCTGGGCACAGGGTAGTCGTGGCCTGTGATATAAGTTTGGTGCCCATGAGAGTGGGGGTTAAGGGATGATATATTAATTGCCTACTTTTGTATTTACTTATTTTATTATTGAGGATACACTCAATTCCTTTGTTCTTAAAACGAAAATAGCTTGCTAATGACCAAGTAATTTTAAAGGAAATTAAAATGAATTTGGAATTTAGAAAAGGTTTTGGGTTTTGTATGTTATATATATATTTTCTGTTGCTAGCCAAAAAAAAAACTTAAATCAAATTTTAGCAATACACATTATTGTGTGTATAAAGCCTGTAAAAATTCCTTACTCAAAAGGTCAAGGATACATTATTAATTTTATCAAATGTAATAATGAAGGAATTGTCAGGTTCTGGAATTTTTTTCAAGGAAATAAGTAAAAGGCTGTACTACTAGACTGTGTCTCAAGCTATAAGTAATTTATCTCTGTTTTAAAGATTTTAAATACCATGCTGTGTATATATGTGTGTGTGAAAAAGAAACACAAGCACACACTCGTGATAAAAAATCTCATGTTTTATGTTCCACTTATTAGGGTATATTTTCTTAATCCTACATACAATGAATTTTTCACCTTGCCATAGGTTAATATTTTTACATTGAAATCAAATATGGGAATTTTGGAAGAAAAAAAGATGTTATATTTAACTGTCCTGTTATTCCTTTTCATATAATTTACTAAAAAAAGGTCAGTTTAATATTTTACTCTCATGTTAATATTAACAAACTGACAGTAATTAAATTATTAATTAACCCTTTTTGTTGACATCTGAAATTATTTCTTTCAGAATCGTCAATTTTTGGCCAACAAAGTAACTGAAATTGTTCAAGAAGTATTCCGTGGTGTAAACAGAGCTGATCTATTATCAAAGCACTATAAATTAAGAAACTTTGAGTGTTATGATGAAGTTCGTCAATATTTCTATGAAGAATGCTTTGACAGAACCATGGTATGTATAGCAGTTGCTAATTTTATGATAAATAAATCATATCCAAAAGTTGGTAAATTTAAGTTTCTTTCAGTTTTATATAGTTAGCTGTAGTCATGTAAATAGCTGTGATGATGTTTTCTTTACACTTTAATTACATTCTTTAAGGGGGTCCAGGACACATTTAAAATTTTTTTTTTATTTATTGAGTTAAAATTTTGAATTTTTTTGTGATAGTTAACCATATAATTTGTAAACAAAATCACATCATAAAACTTCTCAAAGTTTTTTTTAGAAAATTCAAAATTTAAAATTTTTTTAAAAAAGTGGGGTGATTTAAAATCGTTATAACTCGAAATATTTGTCATATTTCAAAATTTTTTCATTTAATAAAATAGAAGTATATAAGTTTTATTTTTGATTCAACATTTTTTTAAATATTAATTTTAAAAAAATTTAAAATATTTAGAGTAAAAATTTAAAAAACAATGATTTAACTTATTTTTAAAAAATCATATTTTCAAAAGTAAATACTTTTTTCAAATTTGCTGAATCTAAATTAAAGTAAAATAATTGACAAAGACATGTTCCAAGTTTGAACCATTTATCTTTAACGGTTCTTGACTTATAGCAATTGAAAGACGAGAAATGGTGAAAAAACCCATCATACAGAAAAATGCATTTAAAGGTTTAAACAAAGATTGGTTGTTATTAGAATGTTGAAAACAAAAAATTAATATCTCCTGCTCTAATTAAAATAGAAACATGATTTAAACGTCACTTTAAGAACAGAAATTTTTTTATTGCAATAAATTTTTTTCTCCAAAAGTTTGAAGAATTTTGTGTCCTGGACTCCCTTAATGTACTAACGTATGTAATTTTTTTTAAGCATCAGGTTTTCTATGCCTCTAACAGTTCTTTTTGATGATTGTTATTAAAAAATGATTGCTCTTTCAGATTTTTATCAAGTAATCAAAGTTTAACGATTACACTTTTAGTGTCCATGATTAAAAAATGGTATAATAGCAAAAGTAATAACGTGGTACATGTAGTTTTGTAAGTTTGCAATCTATTGCTATTTGTTACTGTCATTCTAACTTCTTTGTGGAAAGAAACTTATTGCTTGAAAATTATTAACAATCAAATATTGGGGGGGGGGGGAATGCCTTTAGTTTTCTTTTTCTTTATTTTCCACACTATATACTTTAATGTTATTAAATCTTTTATAACCTATTTGTCCAGATTGAGAAACAAATAACCAAAGTAGCGTAGTGGTAGCATGATAGGCTTCAGACTGGAGATATTCAGTTTGAATCCTGAAGAACACCATTAAATACCTTTGTGAATACTCCTGAATATTTTGTAAATTCTATCTGCAGTAATAAGGTGCAATAATTACTTGTAAATTTAACTTTTGAAAGTAGATATTGAAGAATAATTTAATATAAAAAAAAATTATTTCCAAAAGATATGCTAGATTTGAGTGACCACTATCTGATTTTTGTTGAGTTAAAATATTTGACATAAAACAAATAACTTTTGATTAGTATATCCTACGAAGCATTGCAGATATTATACCTAAATTCTGCTATCTGCTATCTTTGTATTAAAATCCTCATGGGTAAGTCTCTATTTTTTGTTATACTGTTGTACAGCAATTGCATTTGTGTAATAGAGTCCTTTACAGGAATGGGTGGTTTTTGTTAGTGTCAGTTATTATGAATTTTTCTGGCAAGTTTAATTTCTAAGTTGTGTGATGTTATAACTATTAATTATACTTTATGTTAACAATGATTTCAACTAATGAAAATTTGCATGTAATTTATTTTGTATGAAACTAAATGTTATCTAATATTTATGTTTTTTTCCCCCAGAATCCCTATGTTTTAGACCATTTGTATGTTCTGGTAAATATGTGTGAAAATGGCATTTCTCCTGCAAGAATGAGGTCTGCTATGGAAAGAGCCTGCACTCATCCTCCTGTTCATGGCATTGTTTAATGCTGTTTTACTCAGCACTATAATATTAGACATTTTTACACAATTTTGTTACTTTACTTGTTGATTATTATATTTGTATATTTTTTTTAGATACTTCTATTTAATAAAACATTAAACTTTTGATTTCTGCTGTTTCTCTCATTAAATAGTTCGACATTAAGAAAACTGATAAATGCATCATGAAATGTAGTAAATTTATAACATTAGAAAATGTTATTCATGATAGGAGCAACTAAACATGATGCATTCTTCAAAATCAGTCTAAATTTTAATTTATTACAGAAGCAACAATGTAAGGGAGATTTACATTAATAGAGATGGCGTTATTTTATTATACTTTTAAATTTTGAATGTTTTTCTTTAGTTTCACCTAATAGGGAGGACCTTCCACCTAGTTGGAGTCTATAATAACTTTTCAGTGCAACATTAACCCGTAAATGGTAACATCCGTCAGAATCACTCTAACAGTAACCTAAATTGGATTTCACAGCTCATTACTTATGTAATTTTCCAATTTTCATTTAATTTTAGCTCTGTATTTGAAGTATTATTGATTTATAAAATATATTTACACTTGGTTTTAATTTTAATATAACTTTGTTTAAACCAGGGATGCCCTACTCGCGGGCCACATGCAGCCCATAGAGAGATCTCAAAGTGAAAGGAAATATCAATAGCCCGCCTTGGCAATGATGGCAGGTGGCCTTTACAGATCCCACTTTGTTCATTCAACAAATCAACACTACATCATTTGAAATATCTTTAATTCTAAACAAAATTCTGTATGTAATTTCTATTTATCAATTTCATTACTAAAATGAAATGTGACATTTTTATGGATTTAATATTTCATATTTGTAATAACATCAAAATTAGTATGCACAAGAGTAAAACATACTAAGAGTCAAATTAGAACCAAAATATTGGATGAACATCTTGAGAACTCTCTGAGATCTGCGACCACTTCAACTGAACCAGATATTGACACATTAGTTTCTCAAATTCAATGATAAATATCACATTAATTTTATGACTCCTGTAGTTATCTTTAATAAAATTTATAATGACATAAATATGATAACTATATATTATACTTTACAATTTTTAATGTCGGGTATATTTTTGTGTGACCCTAAACAATTCGTCTTCTTTCCATGTGGCACAAGGAAACTAAAAGGTTGGACATCCCTGGTTTAAAACCTTTAAATGTGTTTTTCTGCATGATTCTTTTTTTTTCCACCATTTCTCGTCTTTAAATTGTTAAAAGTCAAGAACCATTAAAGATAAATGATTCAAACTTCGAACATGTCTTTTTCATTTATTTTACTTTAATTTTGACTCAGCAAATTTGAAAAAAAAATTTTACTTTTGGAAATATGATTTTTTTAAAATAAGTTACATCATTTAAAAAAATTTTTTTTAAATTAATATTTAAAGAAATGCTGAATCAAAATTAAAACTTATATATTTCTGTTTAATGAAATGCAAAAATTTGAAATTTGACAAATATTTCAAGTTATAACGATTTTAAATTATCCCACTTTGTAAAATAATTTAAAATGTTTTAAAAAACTTTATGAAAAGTTTTATGATGTGATTTTGTTTACAAATTACATGGCTAACCATCACAGAAAAATTCAAAATTTTAACTCAATAAGTAAAATTTTTTTTTTAATGCGTCCGGGACCCTAGACGTACGAAATATGGACCTTTACAGTAATATCCGTCTCTAAAGTGGAGTGAGTTTTCTTGGAATGGTAAATGTAAGGCGATAAAGTAAACAAAACTCAAAGATAAACAAATACAACCAAGGTCATGGAATAATTGAAGCATAGGTCGAACATGAAGATTTCAAATTGATAATTACGCATCCTAGCTGGAAAAGTATAAACTCTATCCGTCTGAGAGACAGATGTTACCATTTACGGGTTAAAAAGAAGACACAACCAAGACTTGTCCATTCAGATTCTATTTTTAATAAGACAATCTGATAAGCCTAGAAATTTAATCCTGCAGTTGGTATCATTCAATGTAGTGGTAACATATCTGATGAGTTTTGATGAGATACAAAAGTCCTACATTGCTTTTAATAGCTTTTTTCAGTTGATGCTATCCAATGCAGCTTTTAAGCATATAAAAGGGAGAAGTAATGCTATGTTAAATTCTGATACATAAGTCAGTAGAAAGTATAATGTTATTAAAAATTTTCTTCCTGAATTTCCCTCAAGTTTTTTTTTTTCTGCTGGAGAATTGAAGTATAGTTTTAGACAAAACTGGGCAAGCAATTATTTCAAGTAACTTTTGAAATGAAAAAGAGTTAACCAAGGTAAATGGCAGTCTAGTATGTTAGTTCATTATAATTTTGTATTTAGAAGGAAGGTAGTGTTGTCAAATGTGTTCAAATGGTCATCAATTACTTCTTTTTAAGTAATAAGATTACTGTAAAACATGCTCAAAAGTGAGATTCTGATAGATTTCATACCAATCTCTCATATGAATCGAATGTGGGATAAAGCCTTGATATTCAGATTCATCATTAAAAATTAATGTTAATTTCTAAATTGGTATTATAGATCATAGCAAGAAACCCACTTTATATTCATATTCATATGGAAATGAAACCCAAATCCGATTTTAAAAAAAGGACATAGTAGTGGATAATTCAATCTATTTGTCTAAAAATTTAATCATTAAAACTAAAGTATATGTATTTGACTTATATATTATATGTCCTTTTGTCATATTTCACTTGAGTGTAGTATTACCATAGAACAGTGTTTCCCAACCTTTTTCAGGTCACAATAGTTTCCATGCATCTTGCACACCCCGTTCTTACCCTGTATATTTTCATTAACCCTTCAGCGGGCGCACCTGTGTACAAAGTGCAACATTTTCATAATTTCAAATGGTTTGTTTTTACATGTAAGGTTTGAATGTTTTAAGCAGTTTCTATTTATAGCTACTGCCTTTCTAATGCAGGTCTGATTTTCCGAGCCTTGTATTCCTATCCAATCATTGTTAGTCGTGATTTAATTATGGTAAACCAGCAATTATACTGGATTACAATATGACAAAAGCAGGAGTTGATGTAGTCGATCAAATGTGCAGCTATTACATGGTATCCTGCATATCACGAAGGTGGACAATTTCATTGATATTCAGGTGTTTGGACATAATAGGAATCCATTCGCAGGTTGTCCTTAAATCCAGTAAGCCGGACAGATTTGAAATAAGGCAATTGTATCTGCATTTTTTGGCATTATTATAAATATATCTCAATATTATCAACATTTTATATCTTGTCATAAAATGCAGAATTATTATTTTCAATTTGGAAAAAAAAATTTATTGCAAAAGGAATAATCAAGGTCGAAAGAGACGTTGCACTTTGTGCCACACACGTCTGCTGGTGTTCCAAAAATTGGTGTGCTCGTTGAAGGGTTAAAATTGCCTTTTAAGACAAAGAAAAAAAACACTAAAATGCATTTCCCATAATTTAATCCCAACTAAATATTTATTTTAACAATGGAATATGTAAGAAATGCAGAACATTAAGAAACATTCATCCCTCAGTCAAACACGAGTAAAAACAAGGACAGAACAGCACAGAACCTGAATAAAAATAATGTACCCAGCATGTTGATTCAGAATTATATAACAATAAAAATAGAAAACTCTTACCTAAATAAAATTGCTTTTTACTGTTGGGGAAACCACAATAGTAATGCCTAAAGTGACATTCACAATTTCTTTCCTGTATGTGGTAGTAAGCAACTGCAATTTTCAGTAACCATTTGTAGATTTTTAACTATCTGACTTTGCACTTTGAATGAGACTTTTGAAAACATCATTGCCCTACAATTTCATGGTAAATAAATATTGACATGTCTTTTCGTAGAAATTCGCTAAAAAGTTATTTTAATTTAATGAAATCGTGGTGACCTGCAGGTAGGAAAATCCTGCCTTAGAGGAAAATAAATTAGAATTTAAAAGTTTAAATGTTTATTTACAGAAGAACATCTGTACAGTCAATAAATAAAAATATCTTTATAGGCACATGTTCAGTTAAAAAAGTTTTGGATTGGTAACAAGTAACTGAAGATTTTATTTAAAGTCTTGATGTAGCTATTGAGTCACTGTTGATGATATCTTGACAACGTACACATAATGTTGATGGCACCAAAGATGAATAACGGCGACATCTTGGACATTTATCCAGTTTAGATTCATGTAGTATCACAGTGAAAGATTCTATTTTATCTAATAAGAAACAGAAAATTGAAATTGAGACAAATATGCATAAGTATTTCAGTCACAATAGTATTGAAATATTTTTATCTTTCATTGTACAGTCACAGTACAATGAAAGATAAAAATTATGTATTTACAGATAAAGGTATAGCACACAAATAAAACTTTAGCTAACATAAGCTAAAGTTTTATTTGTGATAAATTAAAGCTATAAACTACACATAAGCATAAGCTTTTAATTATTTAAAAACTTGTATTTTTTAAAAATGAGATGCAATTATTAACCCTCGAGTTACTGGCAATGCTGACATTGCATTCTATTTAAACTGTGGTAATTTTGACAGGCTTGGCTATTATCAGGTTGCACAGAATTTTCAGAGTATCTAAACAGCAGGAAATGTTATTTCCCTGCCAAATTAATTTTATTGTGTATTTGAATGTAGGGAACCATTATTTCACTGACTATGCTTCCAGGAAATGATATATTCTCTAAATTGTTTTCTCTATTTTTATGAAATGCAATTTTCATGTTTCTTGCAAGATGTAAGAATGATGCAATATTCATGTTTCTTGCAAGATGAAGTTAATAGAAAAGTTTTCATTCTCCCCTCTTGTTTTGATTTTCTTTTGCACTGCATAAAAAGTTATTACAACAAAGCAATGCAAGTAAACTTTACCTTGTACAGAAAAATATGAAAATCGCATGTGATTGGTGAGTTTAGTATACAGTGGAATCTCGATCTATCAATTTTCAAGGGACCGACTGAACTAAACAATAAATGCAGGAACATAACAAAGCAATAGGATTGTCATGTAGAAAAAAAACCTGACATGTAGAATTGCAATAAAAAAAACTTATCATTACTTAACATGCAAATATACCACAAATTTACACAATGGAAAACGCCAAATTTTTAACACAGCAAATTATAATTATTATTCTTTAAACTTATAGCAACCAATACCAAACAACAAATAATATCATTCAATACATCAATAATTATATGCCACATATTAGCATGAAAAAAAAATTTAAACCAAAGGAATGCACATTTCATTACACCATCAATATATCATTACTATAGAATTCATACATAACTAATAAACAAAATTTCTGTGCCAAAAATTGAACTAAGATTAAGCCTCTACTGTTTAACTGAACCAAGAAATCATTGTCATATCGTCTTTACCAATTTAGACCTAACCTGCTCATTTGTAAACAGTGACACGCACGGCACCATTGTTGGAACGAAAAAGAAAAAAAAAGTGTTGGTACATTTTAAAGAAATTAAGTTGATGAAATTAAGTTGAGGCGCGTTGTGAAAACCTCAAAAAAAGAATTTAATTTTAACTGCAATAACCCAATAACATATAATTTTAACCGCATACCAGGTTCTTTTAACTGTCTACTCCACTGTAGTGGATATGAGCAAGGATAAAAATTAAATTAAATTAAAATCATTAGAAAATTAAAGAAAACTACTTCCCTATTATAGAAGCACTCCTAAAACAAAATCTACTTCTCCTAAAAGAAAAACCTAACTCACATCTGCTGAAATAAAAATAATCTTCAATAATGCTGAAATAAAAATAATTTAAACTCAACACTGGTAAAGACGACAAACGACTGATAACATTTAACTTAACATTTTATTTGGACAGTTGATTCACACATAACATACTTGTACAATTTTAATAATCCTCCCTATACATTCATTCATTTAAATATTAATCCGACGTAACAAATTTTAGTTAACACAACACTATTTCGATAAACTCAATTTTAATACTGATTACACACTAATAATAGAACAAAAATCAATAACATAAGAAGATTAATAAGATTTGTGGCTGGCGAATTAATAATAAAAACCCTGTTTCAACTTTGATCTTAATTGCTAGCATTATTAAGTTAAAATAAAAATAAAATAAAATAAAATAAAATAAAAAAAAGTCTTAGGGATTCGCTATTGCTTTCAAAATAAAGAGAAATTAAGGATAGAAATTAAAAGAACGGAAAGGAAAAAATTTGGGTTTCACCCGAATAAAGGTGGTTCTCCGGGATCAGGCTGCATCTTCCTCGGAACGTCAAGACCGAAGTCTTTAGCCGCCAACGTCCACGTTCAGAATCTCCCGCTTCCAATTTTTTCCCTCTCAGGTCCGCCGTCGCACCCCATGTGTTCGTGCACGTCTCGCCGTCAAGTCCAATCTCGCGCCGTCGATTCCGAACATCAACCTCCAGGAAAAAGGATGAAGGCCACAGAATTCATCTTTTGGATCTTCATAACAATTTAATTTCTTCTTTTGAACTTGCTCTCATACTCTATTAAAATTCCCTCTGCACCACCGCTGTCACGTCAAAAATGTAACCTTGCGCGTCGGTCTCCATCGCTCTGAGCCGGAGATCGGTTGATGTCTGGTGACCCCCTTCACATTCCTGAGGCCTGCCATCTTCAAGTCTGGGTTCATCCATCTTCAAGTCTGGGTTCTCGAGAGATTTCCCACGAAAATGGCAAAAACCGTGGTTTCATATTACCAGGCCGAAACCCATAAGAAATCAGGATAGGATAGACGCTTACAAAGAGAAAACTTTTAAATACAATTCACCAGCTCACAAAGAATAATTAGAATAATTTCAACCAGGCCACTTTACAAACTTATTTAACACGTTAAATCATTTTAAAATCAGTAGAGACTTAAACATACTTTATTTAAACCTTTTATTTAGCGTTACTATATTAAAAAATCGCGGTAGTAACCGTTAATAAAATTAATAATTATTCTTCCAATAATATCAACACAACAGAGACTTTACGGGGCCTGGGGCAAACTTCTGTTGGGGGCCCCAAGAAATCTGATTAATCGAATAATTTTTAAAAAATTTTTTTGGGGGCCCCTTTTTCCAGGAGATTATTTTGAATTTTGAAGTACGGTACAAGTTTCAGAATTTTGTTTCGGAAGAAATCTAATAAAAATTTTTTGGGGCCCCTCCGGCAGTTGGAGGCTTGGGGCAAAGTGCCCCAGTTGCCCCCCCCCCCCCCCCCTCTGGGCGGCCCTGCACATACGGGAAAACAAAGATTCTGGGAACGATCAATTGATATTCCACTGTATCTGTACTTTTTTTATAGGTATTAATTATTCAATCTATGACAGACAACATAATTAAGAAATTAAAATACTCATATATATAATACCTAGAATTTGAATTACTCCTTTAGAGAAGATAGTATTTTACTTAATATATAATTAATATATTTAATTTAAACACAAAAACATGTTTAATGATCATTTTTATAAAATAATTTTTATCTTCAAAAATCAATCCTGTAAAGTCTTATTTTCAATAAAGTGCTTTTAAACTAGAGAAGTGCAAAATTACAGTTATAAAAGATTCTGAGTGAACTAAACAAAGTTCAGATGTTGTTATATAAGTCTACTAAAAATTTAATACATGCATCTAAATTTGTCACATTTTAACACTGTAATTTCTCATTGTATATCATTGTGTTTTTCTTTAAATATGAAAAATAATTTTTCATTAAGGGAGAGGTTTGAAATCTTTAATCATATCCCTCTTTGCTTCACAGATAAAAGATTCAAAATTTATATATTAAATTTGCATCTTAAACATTGTGAGAGATTTCCAACTAATTAAACTAGTTTTTATTTGATCATTTTATATAAAATAAATGATAGCACATAGAGATATCCCTTATTTTAGTTCTAGCCTTCTGATTTTAAAATACATAGTTAAACAATAATAATTTCTAGGTGTGAACTTCCTTTATATCTTGTTTTTATCACAGAGATACTATGACTTGATACTCTTTAACTCTGATAAAACTGGATCAGTTTATAAAAAAATAAAAAAAAATTAAATCCAATAACATGAAATCAAAATGTTTTCAAACCTTTGATATATTTAATTTCTCCTTTTATAATTTCAGCTGCTTCAGGTAAAGTTGAAGGGATATCCTTATCAAATGCAATAGATGACACTTGGAAAAACTCTGTACACCCAGAATCATCTGATACATGCCTATTCAAGTCCTATGAAAAAAGTAACAAGTATAAATTAGAAATGAACTGAGAAGAGTAAAGTAAACACAGTAGTAAATTAACTATGCATAATATTTTAAGTTAACTCACCAATTTTTTAGATACTTGATTTTTTTAAAAATTTATCATATTTTTACCATATAATATGATTAGATGTGGAAAATGTACAAATTAAATTTTTAACAATAGCTCCATTCGAAAGCAAAGTGATGATATACTTGAGTTTTGTTTCTTACAACTAAAATATCCATACAATTAAAGCCATAGAATTGCATGCTGAAAAGACAAAGTAGGCTTCAATATTACTAATCCAAAAAAAAAGGAGTGTAATTTATTTTTTATAAAAGTAAGCTTTTTCACAAAATATATTTCTTTCACATAATTTTACACTTTGAATTGTTTGATAATTTCATTCATGTTTGAGTTTATATTTGGTATTCTATATTATTCTTTATGGGATCAAATGTTTAATAATAATGATAGTAAGAATAATAATTAGAGTGATTCATACTCTAGTAATCTGTATAACTTCATGATTATGTTGAAAGTAAAGTCTTTCTAAAGTGTGATATAAGAAAAAAAAAACCTCAAAACAGGCATCTAGATAGAAGATTGAGAATTAAGTTCTAGTTTTAGTAGATGACAGTTTTCTCTATGCAAAAATTGTTACTTTTTTTTTCCTTCAACAGATATCACAGATTAAAAATTAAGCATAAATTTCTAATTTCATACGAAATACTATAATTATGCTCTGCACAGAAATAAACACCAATAATCATAAACTGCACTCCTAGATAAGATCATTAATACCTCATTAGTATTTTGTTAGTCTACCTACTGTTGTTTTATCGTTTTAAACACATTTCTGGTTTTAAATATGCTTTATTATTCTGACATCAGCTAGAGATGTATGTATCATGGTATACTTTTCATTTGCTCTCTGGAAATTTTAGGAGCTGATGTAAGCGATTCACCATCAACTGGAGATCAATACATCATTAATTTATTATTCAGGAAAAATGTATTTTCACTGGAAATAAGTGCTTCAGTGATGAAAACAGCTCTTTCAGGAGATGCATACACTCACTAGAAGTTATTTTCCCTTAGTAAGGGACAGACAAACAGACAGAGTAAGTTAATATCATTAAGAACCATTATAATCAGCAAATGAATGAAGAACAAAATGCTAGTTGATTCATCCGAGGATACTATCATTGAAGTTTTTCAGCTGGGAGGCAATGTTACTAGCATCTGCAGCATCCTTTAAGCTACACGTGCCTCCTGGGCAGTGCTAAATGAGTAACAGATTTTGTCATTGTGGCCCATGCTTTGCTTTGCTTTGCTTTACTGCCATGCAGAAAAAAGTTATCTATTGACAAATGCATTGCTAACAAAATTAAATATTTCCACAATATAGCAGCTAGCGGAAAGATTTAGAGCCAAATACTGAAGAATCCTATTCCAATGGATCTGTTTCAACATATTTTCAATGGCAATTTTTGAATCACCATTTCACATGACTTTTTATTTTGCCACCTTTACCGCATTGGTTTGGTAAACTCTCCTGACTGTTCTCTTTGTTTGTCTGGAGACTGGAGACATTATGAATTTTAATCATCTTATGACATGCACCTTCTTACAGGACTATAGATTTACTACTGACAACTGGAAAAACAGAGCTACTTTGTATTGGACTGATAGAGGAGAACTATGGTCTCTTGACTGTCGATGTAGAGAGAAAAAAAAAGTTTTTCAGCTAAATTTTCTAAATATTTTCACAACTAAGATTAAATTGTTTTCTAATGTTCTGCATTACAGACTGATTTTAGCACAACTGATGAAATTACCATATAGCTGCTCTCAGTGTCTTGCTTTGTTTAAACTAATAATCTTCACAAACACAATTCATCCCACTAATTCACAATTTATCCCACTAAATATATATCTCTAGCTTTTATGTTTGGCTGTTTCACATGAAACTAGTTACACAAGTCTTTTTCTAGAAATATAATCCTGCATCAACAATTTTTTGTTCTACTATTTTGGTTTACACCATTTTTCTTTCTGCACACTACAGCTGTTGAATTTGTGATTACTTTATAATGTACTAGCTTATTGTATCAATAAAAGAAGCTTCTTTTGAAAACTCATTAGATCCATCACCTGACCCATACTAGAAGCTTATTTATTCAATTTCAAGTAATTAAAAATAACATCTGAAAGCATAAAATATTAAAATAATATAACACACAAACTACTTCCATTACATAAACTTTTTATGGGATTTCAAAAGAAACAGAAAACTCGTGGTCATAATTAAAACTCGGTTTTTTCCTGTAATATTTTAAAATACAACTAAAATATGAAAAGTATCACAGTACGTTAAAGGAATCCAATTTAAAACTGCAAAAATTAGATGTAGTTTGAAATCACTTCATTAATAATGTCTGCTGACATTTATGGCAGAATTTTGTATGTTTCTTTTAATAAACACCCACTCTACTGCAGTGATGATAACACTAAAGGTATTTGCATTATTACGTATATTATTATTCAATGAGTTTTTAATGATTTTCTAGAAAGCATAAAAGTTTTTCTAATACAATTATTATAATAGTTTGTAAT
Organism: Dolomedes plantarius; assembly: GCA_907164885.2. Lineage (NCBI taxonomy): Eukaryota > Metazoa > Arthropoda > Arachnida > Araneae > Dolomedidae > Dolomedes > Dolomedes plantarius. The sequence goes on from OU015496.1 coordinate 138,924,041, forward strand.
TATAATAATATTTTTAAATAATATTCATGCAGACTTTTGCATTTGTCTAAATTTTTATAAATATTTCATTAAAAAAACCCAATACAGATTTTTTCAGAGCCATATCAATATCTTGAAACAAAATTGAACAACAGTTTTCACAACAACTTACATGCAAAGCATCTGTTACTGCATCACTTCCAACAATAAGTGCATGCAAATTAAGAGTCTTAATATCAGCTTTAATTATAGCCTGTCTAATTTGGTTGGCCAACTCAACACAATGTGGATTTGCAACATCAGAAAGGAAGCTATCTACAGATGGCCAGTTTGATTGAAATAAACCTTGTTTAGCTGAAAAGGGAATAGAGATATTCATTATATATATAAATATATTTCATTTGCTGCTTTAATGAGAAAGTTGCTAGAATAATACAATGAAAATTAGTTTTTTACTATTAATATCATAAAAAAATGTCAATAGAACTTTGAGAAATGCAATGGAATGAGTCAGTTGAGGAAATGCAGTGAACAAAGATTTCTATAATATAAGGGAAGCTAAAAGAATGTGAAAGACAACTATGGTTATATTAAATGAAGAATATATAAATATACAGGGCTCGATTTGAGGTGGAACGTGCTAGAAAGGCGTTCTGATACCTCTCTTTAGAAAAAAATTTATGACAGTTAAAAACATTTATTTAACCACATAATTACTCTGTTGTTAGCGAGTGACCTGGCCTATTATATATATATATAATTTGGAATAACCCCCACACACCCCGGAAGGTTACAGTTCCAGCACCTCAATTTCTAGAAATCGAGCACTATGTGTGTGTATGTGTGTATATATATATATATATATATACTAGCTGAAAACCCGCACTTCATTATAGATTACATTCAAATTAAATACAACGGTCAATATATGCAATTAATACCAAAATAAATAAATATATATATTTATAATAAATACAACGATCAATGTATACAATTGATATAAAAAAAATTATATATTTATAAAAAAATCGTGAGGGATATTTTTATAGACAAAATAATGTAGAAGAAAATATTCAAATTAAATCTAATAGGACATACTAAAGAATATAGTACAGTTAATATAGTATAGTTCGAAGAACATATCTTTTACTGTATTTTAGTATTTTTTTGGATCATGTCCAATCGTCTGCCACACTAGCAAGAAAAGAATTTTTTTTTTTGTCTATTACGTTGTTATGCACGTGACGATAAATTTATTTAATGTACCAAAAAAAGAAATCACATGATCAGCATTTAATAAATTAAATTCTAAAAATTAATCTTTAAAAATTCACCAAAAAATCAGAAAATGAAGGTAAAGATTCGAAAAATATATCATTTTAAAGGAATTTTTATGATCTTTCTTGTGATATAAATTTTATAACCCTCAGATTATTATATTAAATGCAAACTTAAAAGAAGTTACTAAAACAGCTTAAAAATTTAATTTTAAAAAATCTTAAAAGATTTTTTCAAAAATCTCTCTTAGTGCACCCCTAGACTATAAGAAGAATTGCCATGCAAAATTTCAGCCCTTTAGGTCCAGCGGTTTGGTCTGTGCGTTGTATATCAGTCAGTCAATCAGTGAGTCAGTCAGTTACGGAACTGTTTTATATATGTAGATAAATAAATTTATAATTTTACTACAATTTTCTAGCTAAAATTTATTTCTTTTGTGCTAAAATTCTAGCTAAAATTTATTTCTAAAATTCATTTCTGTTGTGCACCATGAATTGAATTTTTCAGAAATGCAATTTTAAGCAATAAAATCTCTAAATTGATCTATATCACCTAGTTATTAAAAAATTATACTTAAAAAAAAACTTTTAAGGGATATTCTCAAAACGAAAGATCAGAAATTAAAATTTTATAGAAATAAACAGTCATTGCTAAAAGCATACCAAATTCATTATTAGGATGATGCATTACAACTTCCTCTGCTAAGTGAGGACATATTGCCCCAATACTTTGTACTAAGGAATTTAGAACAAAGTACAAAACAGTTTGGCTTGACAGTCTTTCAGCTGAATCTTTTGCGTCACAGTATAACCTAAAATGGATAGAAGACAGCATTAATTTCTCTACTAGAATTAAAATTTTCTTTTTTTTACAGAAATATCTGAATTACACTTGTTCTACTCTAATAACAGAAACAAATCCCCTTCCTTTAAATAGAATTTCACATTCTTCAGATTTAAATATAAAAATATCTATAAACTTTTAATATTTTTTTATAAACTTGTTCTAGTCATGTTGATAACTTAAATATTTATAATTTAGCATTTATTTGATAATTGCTTTCTGTTTATTATTACATTATACAAATTTTAAAAAATAATGTTTGAAAATTAGTAGCAATTTTGAAACCTACAAATAATTTAGATACAGATGTAGTATACGCAACATTTCTATTTATAGTTTTCTAACAATCGCCATAACGACAATATTAAGAAAAATAAAACCAATCTATTTTCTTACACCAAAACCTATTTTCTTAAACTAAAGCAAAACACATTCAAAATTAAAAGTATACCATGCCATGTGAGCAACGAGCAACACACGTGATACGGAATAAGTTCCTGGAAAGACAGGCACGTCGGGACACGCAAATGAAAGTTACTCTGATCTGCTGTGACGTCACAATAACGACATAGCGACATGTATCCTTCCATCAATCCACTTCTTTCACTTCGATCGCGCTTGAAACTGACGGTGCGAACGTAGTATAAGCTATATCGGAAAAAGTGGATCTTTTTTCAAAAAATTTAAAAAAGCGGAATTTTTCTTTTGCAGAAAATATAAAAAAGCGGAAATCTGCCAAAAAGCGGAAAAAACTCATCCCTGGATCTCTCAGTTTTGACTTAATCTAATCAAAGTGCCCCATTGAATTCATAACATTCTTGATAACATAATTTGTAAGAGGATAATAAGAGTAATTTGTGCCTGTGCTAAGCATTCTGGCAAGCAATGTGACATTAACTTTGACACATAATAAAAATATAAATCGAATTTAAAACGATCATTAAAAAAACATATTACCGGTCTTTAACCAGATGACAATAGAAAGATGATACATCATTAGTAGAAAAGTTCACAACACTTTTAGCAACATTTTTATACTGAAAATTATTATAGTCCTCTTGTACCTTAAAAATGAAACAAGATTGGATATATAAAGCTATTTATCACTTTACTAAAGAATACTAGATAATACTAACAATAATACCAGAGAATAATACTAAATTTCAGAACAATTGTATGCCATACTCTAATATCCACTACTGTATACCACCTTAACACTAGAAAGGCGGGAATTTTTTTCTTACTAAAAAGACTGAACTGTTAAAAATAAAATCAAGAATTTAAAATGTTTAATGTTTTTTTAAAGAAATGGTTAAATATTTTAAATTTTGAACTATTTTATACCAATATATAATATATTAGTATATATTTAGATATATTATTATGTAGGTATGCCAAGCTGACAACCTGGTATGGTTTATCCATAAAAATATATGCATGGTTTATGCAGTTCTTATTTTTCAACACTAATATTTCTGAAGAGCCAATATTTCTATTATTTGCAAAAGGGGGAAGAGATGAAGAGTAACTAACATTTTTCTGATATTATTTTAAAGATTTCTGCATGTTTTCTATATTGCTATCAAATTGACGGCTTTCAGTCCTAGTAGGTATACAACACATTTTCTCCCCCTCTTTACTATCGAATATAATTTTGTAAATGTGTGTGCATATTTCATGTAAACTTAGAAAAAGTCATAAAATTTCAGAAGCCTGAGGACATAAATACAGACATAGTGCTCTATCATATGTCCGAAACCATCAAAATGATGGCAGCCGTCTTTCTAGTGTTAATAAAGTAATTACAAACAAACAGTATTAAAATAATAGGATTAATAAGTTTTGCAACTACACATATTTCTTAGATAAGTTCTAAAAAAAATATTACTTTGCAAGAGTTATGCTTAATGATTGCATCACTAAGTGAAAGACATAGTTGCCATTTGTATATGACATCTCAAATTTCCTTAAGCATAAAAATATAAAGGTTACAGATTAGATATTTTTCATTACAACTAGTACAGTGGTTCCCAACCTGTAGAAATCTGTGGACCACTAAGCCAGACATTGAACCATGTGAGGATCCCCCTCTTGCCCCCCAAATTGAGGGGGGGGGTAAGAGCAGTATAGAATATCCCTCGGGTAAAAGGGATACAGGGTTAACGTACTTATCTTTTAGCGTATCATATTCTAATAATAAAATAATTATGTTAAACTTTTAAGAAATTTCAACTCAACATCTGATAGTCATCAGATATATTCGGCCCATTTAGTTCAATGAACATTGTTTTCAAAATCCCCATTTATTTGGCAACTTTTTTTATATATAGTGTTGGACCACTCCTGAGGCTCTCGTGGACCACCAGTTGGGAACCACTGATCTAGTATGACATGATATATGATGTAATTTTTTAATTTTGGAGAGATCCGACAAATTAGTCACATTTTTAAATTGATGTGAAGAAAAGGACCATAAGCTCTCGAACCTTCCAAGAATTTGAAATATAGTTTACTTCCTTAGTAGATTCTACAATATGTTTTGCCAATCAGAAAAAGCTCCTGCTTAGATAAATAGCTGACTGCTGTGATTACTCAAGACCAATAATTTTTGTTGTCTCATAAGTAGTGTTTTATTTGACAAACATTCAAAATCAAACACAGCATCTATTTTATTTACATCTTTGCCAGCCAAATCATATTCCATTTACAAAAGAAGCTTTCAATTAAAATTGTTTGCAGCAGTTTTGGGAAGACAAGGAGAGAATATGATTCAAAATATATGGTAGCATATTTGGTAGTCTCAACAATAAGAATTCAGCACGGAAAACATCATTCAGTCTCTAAAAGTTATTTGGTTAGAGGAAAATATCTCTATATATAAAACAGTTCCGTAACTGACTGACTGACTGACAGATAATGCACAGACCAAACCAGTGGACCTAAAGGGCTGAAATTTTGTATGATGATTCTTCTTATAGTGTAGGGATGCACTAAGAAAGATTTTTGAAAAGTTCTTAGATTTTTTAAAATTAAATTTTTAAGCTGTTTTTGTAACTTTTTAAAGTTTGCATTTAAAATAATAATATGAGGGTTATAAAATTTATATCACAAGAAAGATCGTAAAAATTCCTTTAAAATGAAATCTTTTTTGAATCTTTACCTCCAATTTCTGATTTTTGGTGAATTTTTAAAGATTAATTTTTAGAATTTAATTCACTAAATACTGATCACATGGTTTCTTTTCTTTTTGTGATACTTTAAATTAATTCTGCATCATGTGCATAAAAACGAAATAAATTGACAAAAAATTATTGAAATATTGTAAAAGATAAAATTTAAACACTAGACTAATTGAGATGGACGTTTTTTAAGAATTTAATTCAAATTAGTATGTTTTATGGATATTAAACATACAAATTAATTGCATTTATTGGCCATTGTATTTAATTTGAATATTTTCTTCTACATTATTTTGTCTGTAAAAATATCTGTTACAATTTTTTTATAAATATATTTTTTTGTTTTTTTGGCTTTAATTGCATACATTGACTGTTGTATTTAATTTGAATACACCCTGTAGCGAAGCACGGGTATTTAGCTAGTATATATATATATATATATATATATATATATATATATAGTTCTACCGTTAGTCTATCATTTGTTTTTGAGTGAGCAAATCTCAGAGAGCAATTGACAAAAATAAATACAGTAACCACCACTTATAGTGATCAGTGGTTATAAGAATCAACCGTTTATAAGAATCAATATCGCAAAAACAAAAGCAAATGTATTATTTCCATGTTAAAATTTTAGCTTTAAAGAATCAATCCACCAGTTTTAAGAATCAGTATACACTCTTCGCTTTTCTTTCAATTTTCAAAAAAAGCCACTTAAACCCTCAAAATGCATGAAGTTCTTTCTTTATTTTTTATAAAGGAAGACTGATAAGATGGGATGGAATACAGTCGTAGAATGCATCCCTTTCTTTGTTAGACATAATATAATAGTTTCCCCTTAAACGCTTTAGCTAAACACTGTCCTATTAGCTTAACCCAGGAGCATCTTTACCAGTCCGGGTCCGATTTCACTTTTCTCCACTGACAAAGACAGGGATTCTTTTTTCCCACCTCCCACATCCTGGTTGAGGCTTCCTGGACCCTAAAACACATAAATCTTTGGCGAAGTGTCCACTGTCACTTAGGCAAACGTGACATTAGAAGATTCAGCACGTTATCAAACGTAAAACGTAAGCTAGAAGGTGAATCTTCGTCTGAGACAATTGATATTGAAAGAGGTATAAACAACCTCCTGAAAACTTCATTACGTCAAACTACCATGGAAAACTTTTTCTTGCACACTTCCTGTAGCGGAAATGTTAAAACTGTTAAGCAGGTATGTTGTAACAAATATTGGATTTTTTCTTCTCTCACTATAATCCTGTGTATCTACTTATAGGTCTAGAAATTAAGTTGTATTTTTAAATTATAAAAAATAACTTTAATAAAAGATAATTAACGTAAATTAAAGAGTATTTTATGGTAAATTATCTCATGTATATATATAAGTGTATGTGTGCCTGTCCAAAAACCTAAATTTCGGTTATAAGAATCAACCGCTTATAAGAATCAAAAACAGTAATAACAAACGTGATTCTTATAAGCGGAAATCACTGTACCACAATTATTTTAGGTGTATGATCTGCATACTCTAAAATAATATTTAGTACCTAAGGAATTGATGTCACAGTTTATTAAGTTTTTTCAAGAAAACAAAACTATCTATGTACCTCTTCGTACTAGACAGGTTGATGAGAAAAATTATGCTTTGAAAGAATCTGAGACCAAATTGCATATAAATTCTTAGAATAAATAAATATATGACAATATTTCTGTATCTACATAGACTACAAATCTAGATTTTTGAGAAATAAAAATAACCTGGGAAATCTAGAGATATTACAAATCATAAAATGAATATAAATCATAAGAAAAGTATGCTTAAATGATTACCTTCTGCAAAAAAGATTTCAACAGATGTAGCATGTATACATCTAAAGGCCTCATCTCAAGTGGTGAAATAATATCTTCATGAGGATTAAATTCATGTAAACTCCCCAAAAGAAATTTAAACAAATTTCTCAACTACAATAAAAGAGAGGGATTTTTTACATAAAGTCCATTTAAATATCATGACAAAAATTTAAAAAAAGAATAAGTTAATTAAGCACACTTTTGGCTTAATGGTGGAGATCACCTTAAAACCTTCAAAAACTCAATTTTTTATTATGATTTAATTTTGAAGAATGGAATATAAGGAATCTTTTGGAAAAAAAATGAAGTCGATAGTACAATTAGAACCAATTTTTGGCCAAATGTATAAAGATAATAGTAAAGTAATTTACAGAAACTTTAAACTTTAAATGGCTTTTTCTAAAAACTGTTATTTTCAAACTTGTGCACACTATTTTATCAAAACTAATTGTCACAAATTGCTAAAATTTTGCATACATGTATATCTTGTATGTTTATACAATTTCTACCTAAATTAATGTAAGTACATATTACTAATTTTTTTTACAGAAATTTTTAAAAAAATTATATTTTTTGTACATTACAATACATTTGCCTGAAAAATATATTTTTATGTGAAATATGGTAATTATTTTAGGTGTAGATTAAAGTATAACCCATGGATAGAATATATACAAATAATTTAATACATATCTCTTATAGTTTTTAAAAAAATCTGCACACAATGTATTGACCTAAGATTCATTTTTCATAAAACATTATTATTATTATTATTTTTACATAAAATAATTTCTAATTATCTCCCAACAATTCTGCTTTAGTTTTCTAATAGATAAAGCTTTGTACAATTCACCCTAAAAATTGGTTTAAATTAATTATAAATTAACTGTTTGACAACACATTAAGCTTGGTAGTAAAATCAGTGTATTTTTGCATGTGCAAAGGTGATCTCCCCCCTTAAAAGTAATTTTGTCAGAATGTCCCTTATAAAACAAATATCATCTAGTATAACTTATTCTAACTGTATCTACCATTCTTAATTGCATGTAACATAGTATTTATTCTAATAATCCAGCTTTGTTAAACTCTACATGAAAAACATATTTATAACTGAACAGAAGAGATCATACTAATACATCAATTCCAATCATGGACTATTGAATGAAATATATAAGAATTCATACTGCATGTATAAAAAGTAATTTTTATTATATTAATAATTCTATATTAATATTCAAATGCAGAGGAATGAAAAATATGCAGACATGTACACTGAAACTTCTTCTGCAGACAACCCATCTAAACAACCATATTTCATTCAGAACTGATTAAAGAATCCAAAGAGCCAATATTATGGAAGAAATCTCCTTTCGACAGCCATCCCTTAAAATGGTCACCTTTTTTTCGGAACCATTACTGGCTGCCATAGAGAAAATTCACTGTAAATAGGTATAAATCCATGCTTATGCTATACATGCCTAACTTAATTTTCTTTTTATATAAATAAAAATTTAAATACAAATTTCAATTCAATAAAAAACAGAGAAATTTTTTAAAACAAAAATATAAATAAAACTATGCACCTTATTTTAATAAACAAACTATGTCCTTAAGACTGCTTTGATAAATTTTCAAATAAACATCCAAAGAGAAATGGGAAAAATATTTATAAATCTTACTTTATTTATACTCTGAGAACATTCTTCTAATATTTGCATTTTTACAGGAATATTTTCATGTTGGCAGGCATGAGAGGCCACCCACCATCGTAGAACATCAATGCCATATGCAGGTATTTTATCTTTCTATAATTTAAAATAAATAAATAAATAAAAAGTGTATGTGTGAAATAAATATAAACAATACATAATATTTTGGTATATAACAAGAAAAAAGTTTCAGTCACTATAAGAAGTGCTTTTATTCACATGTAACACAACAGTAAAAATTATAATGCTAGTAATAATTATTATTCTGATATTTTTTTCTTCTGAGTACCATGTACAATTTTCTTTGTACCATGTTTATAAAATACAATGTAACATAATGACTTAGAGTACAAAGGAAAATATGCTATGGTACAGATGCCTCCATTTGTATAATTAAGTAGATAACTGTAATTTTGCTTTTATAGTCTCCCTTACTTTGCAATCATGCTATACAGATAGATTACTGAAAACAGCTTAGAAGCTTACTTAACTCATATTTTAGCATATATTTTGCACACTTTCAATAATTTTATATTTTTATATAAATCAAATTACATGTACAAATTCACTGGGGAGGGGAATCATTAAAAAAAAATTATATAGGTGTATCAAAATTAATCAAATAATTTCTAAAAATAACTTTATTAAATGCAATCAACACATTACCCATGATCTATAAGACTGGAATTTATTTATTTTTTTAATGTCATACTTAAAATAGGAAATTTTCAAAAGTTAACAATACCTTTGAACCACATATGATATCAACTGGACTAATAACATTTCCTTCAGATTTTGACATTTTACGACCTTCAGCATCAGTAGTAAAACCATGGAGGACAAGTGATCTGTGTTTGCAAATTTTTAGCATTAATAATGCAAAATGAAAAGTTGATAAAACAATTTTAAATAAATAGAACACTTAAAATAACTAAAACAAATATAATTTTCTCTTTCATGACTTTAAACCACTTAAAACAATTGCTTTTTTTTCACAAACTAGTTAATTAAAATGTCGCCTTTTTTATAACAATATATGACTTTAAATTTATAAAGGAAAAACTGCAAATGAAATTATTATAACAATAGAAATTAAATAGTAAGAGCAGTTATGAACTCATTACACTTTTTCTGAAAGCTACCTTCAACTTAAAACAAAACAACTGCAACAAAAAAATACACTTTACAATTCTAGGTACAAAAGAAAAAAAAATTATGCCTTTTTATATTTTCATTTTTCATCTTTGCTTTTTAAATATCAATTTTATTGTGATATAATTTGAAGAAAATGGTGAGAGGCAAAGTCTTACATTTCAGTCAAGGCAAAAATATTTCATGTTTCTTTTCTCACTCTCCACTTCTATTTTTTTTCAAAGAATACAAGTAGGCCATGTCTACATATGCCTTGCTTAACTCAGGGTATTCCTACTGGTACATATGTCTTACTGGACTCAATTCTGGAATCCCCCCTCCCCCCAAAAAAGGTGTCTTTCTGTCAATCATGCTGGACTTAGCAGAAAATCAAGATGACCTTTTCTTTCTGCTTCTCTAGCATGTCTTTCTATCAATATATTAACAGTCTAATCAGAACAAAAGAGTGCATATTTTCCACAAGGTTTCCACCATAAACATTAACATTCCACAAAGAAATGTCTTGGTAGGTGGTAAAAGATTCTTAATAATGCTAGTACCCTGCCTTTCTTTTATAATGGTTTAATTTCTAAGGGATTGGAAAATTCAGTTTACTCTATTGTTATTGAAACTGAAATACCTATGCTCCAAGTTTCTTTCATTTTGAAATTTATTACTCAGCATTTCCTATTACATGGTAAAGATATGAAAAGCAGACGATGTTTATGAACATTTCTTTTGCTCCATTTAAAATACGGTATAGAGTACGTGGAAGTTCTTATCCTTGTGTCCATATTGAACTTATACAAGGTGAGGCCATTAATTTCCAGGACTGATCTAATAACTCCAGAAAATATTACATGAAATACATACTCATTTAATATGTTTCGAAGTATCTCCCACCTGCCATAATGCACTTCTGTGCTTGGCTGAATAAGTTTCAGAAACAATTTTTAAAGTTCTCTTTTGGAATGCTCTTTAATGTGGACGTCACCGTTTTCTTGATGGCTTCGACATCCTCAAATTTTGTTCCCTTCAGCAAATTGGTCCAGCATGAGGTCATGGAGATGCAGCATCCTCCTTACTCTCCGAACTTAGCACCGGCAGACTTTTTCTTGTTTCTAAAACTGAAAGATTTGCTGAAGGGAACAAGATTTGAGGATGTCGACGCCATCAAGAAAATAGTGATGTCCACAAAAGAGCATTCTGAAAGAGGATTTTAAAAGTTGTTTCCGAAACTTATACAGCCGAGCACAGAAGTGCATTACAGCAGGTGGGAGATACTTCGAAACATATTAAATGGGTATTTATTTCATGTAATATTTTCTGGAGTTATGAAATAAGTCCTAGAAATTAATGGCCGCACCTTGTAGTTTCACTAGTCGACTAAAATAAAGAACTATTTAACTTTCTTTATAAGAGTTTTATTTAACATTTATACAGTCATAACTATTGTATATAAAGTGGTAGATTACATTATAAAAACTATTATCAGTCAACATAAATAACTAAATAAAATCAGATTTCATAAACTGTTATGTTTTATTCGTGGTTGTATGCTTAACTTATCTACCTACTTAAATTCTTTTCTCATAATTAACTTTCATTTTTAAGTTTTGCTGTCAAAAAATTACCAGTGATCGTATAATAAAACCTATCCCCCTAACGAAATTATTTTCTCAAAACTAACCCCCCTTTAAGCTTTACTTAGAATAAAGTGCAACTTGTTGGCCCACCAAAAAGACAAACTCAAACATTCGCTACACACTAGAGTAGAGGCAAAATAATTCATTTATTTTAATTTCTATAATTTTAACATTTCTTCTTTTACAGTTTTTTCTAAATTTAATGACACACAATAATCTCCAATCATATTTTTTTTTCACAAAATAAAACAATTAAACAAACATTAGCAAATTTCTGGTGGCTGGCGAATACCCCTAAAACGTCGAATCAAAACCTGTTTACTTTTTATCTTTCACTTTACTTTTAACTATTTGAGCTCAATTCTAGAACAATTAATTTTTTAATTAGAAAAAAATAATTTAACGATACCTTCAGTCGACTGAAAGAAAAAAAAGAAGAGAAGAGAAAAAAAGGAAAGGGATAAAATAAAAAAAAAAGTTGGTCATCACTCGTCAGCCTCCGATAGCTCTCGGACTTCTGCGGGAGACATCTCTCAGCCCAGTTGTCACACAAGGAAGCATCAGCGCTGGATCGGATAAGCAGTTGGCGGCTACCCGGGTCAAATCGGAACTGCTCCTTAAGTCATCCCCCTTCTGGGGAGAAAAAAAACTTTTCACCCCCCGAATGCATGCGCGCCGGAAGGTAGGACGTAGGAAATAGTTCTTATCCACGCCTTTTCCTGACGCCGTAAAATTCAGTCCACAAAGCACAACTTTTCACATTTCGATGGGTTGTCAATTGTAGTATTTTTTTTTCTATATTGCGTAGCGCTGGGTTCTTGTTTGATTTTGAAGAGAACACTTGAAGACAGAGCAGCGCGCCGATAGCCGTCTTGTAACCTTCCGCGGGTCTCCTCTCGGGCTGGGCGAGGAATACGGAAAAGCAATCAAAATTCCTTTCCCCTGCGAATTCAATCTGTTTTCCCAACATCCTGGGAAACTGTTGCAATGCACAAGTAAAAAGAAATGGCAAAAGGGGAGGGTATCGAGTTACCCAGACATAGACTTGGGAAAGAAAGAAAGCAGTTTAGGGAATACAGGATTTTAAGGACAGACAAAGGGGGTAACTTAGAAACTAATAATTTTTTATTTGTAAACTTGACTAAAATCCGCCAGCCGTCGCTCAGCCACGTTATTACATTTTAACTGTATCTACACACTTAAACACTTCTTTTAACATAAAAAATTGTGATATAACAAAACAATAAGAACCTATTAAAATACTTCATGATTCAAACAAATGCTATATAAAATTTGTAAGTTAAATATAGAAACAAATTATGAAAGATAAGAAATTTATAAAAAGACAATTTTATTACTTATATGGAGCTTTTCCTGTGAGAGCTACACTGGTCATAAGAGAGGAATTAAACCACCCTCGAATTTGATCAACACCTTCAATACATACATCAGATACATGGGGTTCTGCAGTGGCACAAAAATATTAATCAGATTATTGCATTTTAAATAACTGATTAGTTAAAATTATGTCTATATACTAACTGCTGATTATAGCATCCTCATTGATAAAAGAATTACTATAAAGACTTTAAAGTTTCAAATTGCTTTTAAAATACAGCAAAAGATGCACAACATAATGTCCCTTGTTTTTTTAGTCTTTACAATAAAATTTATTAATAGATTACATATTTAACTATGAATGAGAAAAACTCTGAAAATAAATGTGTTCACCTGGTAAAACATTTTTCCAGCTAATTCCGCTATCAAGCCATATATCTAAAATATCTGATCCTTTTTCATAAGTACCATCTTGTAATCGACACTAAATAATTAAATGAAAGATCAAGAAAAGTTACTATTAGCAACCAAATTACATTTATACACATTTGAGGCACTTTTGAATAGTATGATTACCTTTTATAATAACATTTTTCTCCTATAATTAATTTAACAATCTGCATATCACACACAATAAAAGTAATTTAAATATGACAGTAACATAAAATAAACATGTTATGGCAATTTAAAAGGTATACATACTTACATTTTCAATTAAACTGCTAGGTAACAGATCTTTTATTTCTCTTTCCCACCAACAATGGATTCCATGTTTTTCAATAAGCTGACAAAGATGATCTGTCAGAGCTCTACGAAAATACTCTTATATTCAACTCATATTTATGATATTGAGAAAATGAGGACTATACAGTTTAAAATATTTCAAATAATTATATACAGTCAATTCCAGTTAATCGGACCACATCGGGACGTGATCATTTTGGTCCTAATAACCAGCTGGTCCGATTACACAACAGTCCTATTAGGCTTATGCAATAGGATTTGTTTCAGTTCTTTAGGATTCGGTCCAAATAAGCAGCTGGTCCGATTAACTAGTGGTCCAATTAACCAGATTTGACTGCATATATATATATTAATAACAGTTAGTTATCTGATTATTATTTGTGTTAATGGTGATAGACTGAAACATTTAAAACAAGCATTGTCAAAGAATAATAATCCTAATGAAGTAATGAACCACACAATCAGAGGTATTAAGTCTGATAATTACTTTTAAACTTTTATACATTATATATATATATATATATATATATGTGTGTGTGTGTGTGTGTGTAAGTAAATGTTTTAATGTATATTATATCTAAATTTTGTCTATTATTTATATGGTTATTTTTCTATATAGTTATTTGCCTAATTATCTATATGGCTAGCAAAAAAAATCTGTGTAGAATGCATGTTACTAGAGTTATTTATGATTTTTAGACCTGGGGAGGGAATCAAGTCTGAAGATCATCCAGAGAGGGGGGGGGGGGGCTATACATAAGAAGGTTGAGAATCACTGTTCAAAGGCAATTAAAGTTAATAGCTGTATTTTCTTTTAATAAATATATATTTAAAATGAATAAGAACAAGCACAAAAATACCCAAAATTCTAATTATGTTCACAATAAAATAATTTATACCTATGAACAACAGGAGTTTTTGATCCAATGGGATAGAATGCAGGAATAGGCACTCCCCAACATCTCTGTCTAGAAATACACCATTGTGGTGCAGACATCAATTGATTTAAAAATATATTCTTAAGATGTTCTGGAAAAACTTGCACATTCTCTAGGCAGTTCTGTAAAAGTTTTCAAGAAAATAATTAATTAATACCATATAATATATATTTTTAGACATAACCAACCCTCCTAAAAAGTATAAAAATCTATTAACTACAGTTCACGTAGGCATATGAGTGAACACTAGCTAATTTTGAATAACATTCAATCAAATGCACTCTACAATATTTATGACACCAAAATTTTTAAATGGAGTATGATTTATTTCTTTCATTTTTTTAGCATTTTATTTATCTTCACAATCACAATGGCAAGCTGTCAGTCACTGTAGAATTTTAGACATTTTCTAGAGAAGAACAGTTTTTCTGCCCTTATACCTTGTACATTAATCATAGAAAGTGTTAACTATTTATACACCATTGAAATATTAAAAAGAAAACAAATACAGAATATTTTTTTTAATGTAGCAACTTACTATAGCTTGAGCCTGAAATTTCTGGATATCAATGAACCACTGATCGCTACTTTTAATAATGACAGGAGTTTTGCTGCGCCAGTCGTAAGGATAACTATGAACATAATCCTCTAAATGAACAATATCTTGACTTAACATCTGAATTATATGTTTAGATCCATCACTTAAAACGTTTTTCCCTGAAAGTTCCAGGCCTGCATCATTAGTGAAACAGCCATTATCATCAACAAGACAGATCTATATCAAAGAGAAAATGTATAAATAATCAACAATAGAGAAAAGTATTATTCCTGAAATTGGTAAGAACAAAATTTAATAAGCAAAGGATACAATATCCTTCACACACTGATAAGCATATAAAAAAAGTATATAAACATAAAATCAGTATCGGTTTTTATTAATAAATAATTAATATACATCAATTGCAATGGTTATCTCCAATTAAAAATTAAATAAAAATACTATCTAAAAGGAGACAAATGTGTTAAGGTCAATTTTGTTATAGAATAATCTATTATATAAAACAGTTCCGTAACTGAATGATAGATAACACACAGACCAAACTGCTGGACCTAGAGGGCTGAAATTTTGCATGGCGATTCTTCTTATAGTGTAGGGGTGCACTAAGAAAGATTTTTGAAAAATTCTTCTTAGATTTTTTTAAATTAAATTTTTAAGCTGTTTTTGTAACATTTTTTAAAGTTTGCATTTAAAATAATAATTTGAGGGTTATAAAATTTATATCACAAGAAAGATCCTAAAAATTCCTTTCAAATGAAATCTTTTTCGAATCTTTACCTCCATTTTCTGATTTTTAGTGAATTTTTAAAGATTAATTTTTAGAATTTAATTTGTTAAATGCTGATCACGTGGTTTCTTTTCTTTTATGATACTTCAAATTAATTTTGCATCAAGTGCATAACAATGAAATAAATTCACAAAATATTAAAATATGGTAAAAGATAAAATTTAACCACTAGACTAATTGAGATGGAAGTTTTTTAAGAATTTAATTCAAATTAGTATGTTTTATGGATATTAAACATACAAATTAATTGCATACATTGACCATTGTATTTAATTTGAATATTTTCTTCTACATTATTTTGTCTATAAAAATATCCATTACAATTTTTTTATAAATATATTTTAGGCATGCTTTTTTGGCATTAATTGCATACATTGACCATTGTATTAATTTTAATGTACTCTATAGCGAAGCATGGGTATTCAGCTAGTATTATATACAGTTTATTATAAAAAGTATTCAGACACCAAAATGTCCAAGGAAAATAGGATTTAATATGCAGTTATCAATTACTTGGTCTATCTTTTGTGTGTTTGACAGAAGCAACAAGTAGAGACACACTACCAACCAAGTCTTGACAATAATGGCTTATTATAAGCTAAGTCACTAGAAATGATCAAAGTGAAGATGATTGTTAAATAAGATTTTAAATCTGAGGCAGGGGCTAAATTGAGGTGAAAGAGACAATAATCATTTTTATATTACATCCATATTGTTGATTGACCATTCGCAAATATTTAAAACAAATTGTATCAAAAATAAGTATGTAATGGTAAACAAGTAGTTGAGTTTGTTTGGTTAAGAGCTCTATAGTCAACATTTGCTACACAAGAGGTAAACTAGTGAAGCTGGGTCCATTAAATCTTGTAAATAATTGAGTACAATTCATTAAAATGTACTAAAAATATTAAATACAAGGAATAATGATCTCCTTATTAATGGTTCCAACAGAAAGAGAAGGTTCTCAAATAATAAGAGTAAAAAATACAGATATAAAACTCACATCAAGAGGCAAATTTTGTTTCTTTGCAACTATGTAATCCTCTAAACCATGATTAGGAGCAGTATGGACTAAACCAGTACCTTTAGACATAGTAACATGATGAGCAGGGAGCATAGAACACTCCCGATCTTTGAAAACAGGGTGTATATATTTAAAATCTTTAAGATAAGGACCTAAAAATCAGAAAAATTTAGTAAATAACTAAGCTAAATATAGAAAAAAAAACTGATTTGACTATCAAATAAACATCTTTTTAAGATTTTAAATAAAGTATGACTGAAATATCAACAATGAAGAACTTTGTAAAACTTGTACATACAAACATTCAAATTTAAAGTATAAAGAGAAAGTACTAATATTAGTTCATATTAAATACATTTTCCTAAAAGCTAATAATAATAATAAACACTCTCAGTTAATTAATTAAAAATACAAAAATATCAAAATACAAGAAATAATTTAAGTCATAAATAACTAATAAAATACTCAAAATTATTATCTTATGCTTAAGAAAAGCATTATATTTTGAAAAATTCTGAGATGAAAAATTAAATGTTTAAACAAAAAGATAGTAATAAAAAAATTAGTCAATTGTCAGTTACCTTCAAATGAATAAATTACATCAAGTTTAGTTTTCAAAGTACTAGCAAGTGATGGTATCATTTCTTCAGCAACAATATAATATTCTTGGCTGTTTTTGCACATCACAATGCTATACCTAAAAATAAAAGTTCCTTTGATGCTTATGTTGTTTCATTGAGTTTTATACCCAGTATCAAGAAGAGAAATTGTTGCATATACATATAGAGATTATTTGTAGAAAAACTGAAAATCAAAGGGTGGGCCATAAAAATGACACAGGGATCTTATATTGATGAGTTAACAAGAGGTTGTCTTTAATTCAAACAAATGTGGATGAATCAAAGAAAAACAGGAAAGAAGTCTTCCTTGATTAAATGAATTAACTGCTTCTCTATCTGAAGAATATGGATTCCTTTGACACCATTATAATGTTTTTCAGCATTTATGATAGACTCCCATTACAGAAATTAAAAAAAAAATATTTTAAATAATTATGATGAATACATAAAGTTTTACTTTCAAATTCCATTGTGAACATGCAACTGTAACAGTTTTTGATGAATTGATCACTGAGCCATTATTATTATTAAACACAAAAATGTTAGTTTTTTAGTGAAGAGCTTTTTTTAATTTTTTTTAAGTGAAGTGTAATATTTGCATGAAAATAATCAAACTCTACTTATGACATAAGAGTTTAACTCAATGTTGAAAAAAATTATTTCCCATCAAAATATTAATATTACATCATGATATGGTAATACTTTATTGTGATAAATTACAATCCTCAATCTACCTAAACATCTGATTAGAGCACAGAAAAATTCCATAGACTACAAACCGTGCTATGCAGCATGATATACTTTTGTAGCATCATAATCCTACAAAAAAAAAAAAAAAAAATTACATAGATTATTTATCTAGAAAAGAGGTTCCCAACCTTTTTCCTACATTGACCCCTTTTACAAGAATGATTTTCTTCATTGATCCCCTCACATTTTTTTCTATAATATACAGCATACAACATAATTATAATACTAATAATTGAACATAAAATGCTTAAAGATAACAATTTGACTAAGAATATGAACAATATATTAGAAAAAAGGGTTCATTTGGTTTATATTTTATTATTTTTGTACTATTTTCATTTTTAATTTCACAAGTATAAACAAGATTTCAGAAACACAGATTATAATTGCACAAACATCGCCAAGAGAAAAAATGAAGCTGCTTCTGATTAGTTGCATTGGAAGGACCCATGGGCTGTTTAAGGTCCAGTGGATTTTCCCACTTCTGCTTAGTGTTGGTACACAAATAAAACCCGATGGTGACATTTGAGGCATTTACAAAAGCATCATAACATAAGACTTTAGATGCATGGATCGCTCCACCTTATGCAAATCTGTATTTATACATATTAAAACAGATATTATTATCTAATAATTACATTCCTAAAAAATTAAATTCTAAAACAGAAAAATTTATCATAAACCCCCAATAGACCCCTGGAATACTATAAACCCTTTTTAAACTTCCATCGACTCCTAGGGGTCCACCTGGAACCCATTGGGAATCCCTGATCTAGAATATATATAGAAATATAAAAAAAGGATTTAAAGAATGATGTGATTAATGCTTTAAATAGAAAAATTAGCAATTATAAAAACCACGAGTTGAAGTTTAACAGATGCACAAATAAAAAGAGTGACTTTTTAAGCTATTAAAGCATATAGATGGAAGTATAAAAAATATGACAAGCATGAAATTGTTGTGCTCAAGGGGTGAGGTAAAGAATGAGTTTATGTAAGCCTCAGGTTATGCCCCATTATAATCATCTAAATAATTAAATGTCTATGAAAAATGAAAAAAATATATATATGTAGATATATAAAATATTGAGGTGTTGGACAATTAAAATTCTGTAAGGTGGCTGAGTGTGTATTTGGCTGGTGGATTTTAATTAAATAAGAGAATTTAGTTAGTGAATTTACCCCTTGTCTGTCCTTAAAGTCTTGTGTCCCCTAAAATGCCTTCTTTCTTTCTTATCTCTATGTGTGGGTAACTCTATACCCCCTTTCTTGCCATTTCTTTAAGTTGGGCACAGAACAGCGTTTCCCAGGGATGCGAAGTGAGTTTGCAGCTGATCGCAATTTTAACAAGCTTACCAGCTCCTGGCGCGGCCCAGCTGTGAAGATGTCCGCGGAGGGGTACACGACGCCATTCAGCGCATGGCTCGGACCTGACCACACAAAATGCTCTCTTCATGCACACCAAGGGGCCCAGCATTAAATCATGGGACAATAAAAAATACTTCAACTGTCACCCTATTGAAAAGTGAAAAGGTTGATGTTGTGGGCTGTTTCTGAGAGCGGCAAATTAAGGAGTCGCTAAGGACTCTTTTCTGTCTCTCTCATGCAGGTGCGCATGTGCCAACCAGAGGAGAGAACTTTTCCTCGCGAGGGAGTTTAAAAAAAGCTACACAGATTCGATTTGAAGATTTCGACAGGCTGACCTCTCTCCGCAGTTCTCCTTGCTGAGTCCCTCGAAGGGTGTTCGTGAGATGTCGCACCCGCAGAGCCGTAACCCACTGGGGCTTTTATGCCTTGAGTCATAGTCAACTTGTGCCGGGCATGCCCATCTATCTTGTCTTTTCCTACTCCCTTTATTTCAATTTTCCCTCTCTTTCTTTTTCAGAACTCCGTAGGTTCGTAATTTTTTATTCTAGTTTAATAATTACATAATTTTTTATTCTAGTTTAATAATTCTAGTTAATAATTTTTTATTCTAGTTTAATAATACAATTTTAAATTGAGCTCATTTAATTTTAACGCTGACGATAAAAAAGATTATTTTTTTAATGTGTAGGAGTTAATTCACCAGCCACCTGAAAGGTATTACTGTGATGAAATTTATTTAATTAATGAAGTGTATGAATGTATTGATTACCTGTATAAAAGATATTTTTGGCTAATGTTAATTAATGCCCCGGTATGGGAAATTGTGGCTGTCAAAGCAGATATGCTAGATGGATATGTAAAACTGAAAAGATGTTTGTTTTATGATAATTTAAAATAAATGATGTGTTTTGTCTCTAAACTAGTGTGTAGTGAATGTTTGAGTTTGTCTTTTATTGGTGGGCCAACAAGTCGCGCTTTATTCTAAGTAAAGCTTAAAGTGGGGGTTAGTTATGAGAAAAGAATTTAATTATGTGGGTATGTTTTATTATACGATCACTAGCATTATTCAAAGCAAAGCTTGAAAGTGAAAGTTCATTAGGAGAAAAGGAAATAATCAAATAAAAGCAAAATTAAAGCTGAAGTAAATTATGGGTCAAGAAACTAATTATGGCAATTAAAACCAATAAAATAATTATGGGAAAAGAATTTAATTAAGTATATAAATTAAACATTAGACCACCAAGAGAAACATAATAAAATTGAAAAAAAATGGCAGTAACCAAATTTAAATCATAGAACAAAATAAACAGTTAAAAGCATGAAGAAATACAATATTACTAAATGCTATATGAAAATTAAAAATCCTACTTTTAAAAACTTCAAATAAAATAAAATAAAAAATATTAAAAGTTTTTATGCTATACATGTTAAATAATAATAAATAATTTATAAAACACTTTACTTTTTGTCAGGAGAGTAACATACAGCTTGATTAGCAGGAAGGGTCCATGGAGTAGTAGTCCATACTAAAGCATTAAGACTACACTTTGGTTCTAAAATAAATAAAGTAGAGGTTTTTTATTTACATACACATCTAAATCCACATAATTACTTTTTTTAGTTAATGGAGTCTTTTTCTCAAGGCCATAATAACAGAAGTTCGCTAACTTGTTTTAATGAACAGTGGAATATGAAAATAATGAACAAGAATTTTAAAAAATAGCAATCTGATTATTAGTTTGCTTTTCATATAAAATGTTTTATTGAATGTTTTACTTTTGCTAATAGATTCTATAAGATTTACTTACGAACCACAGAAAAAATTATCTCAGGTCTTATTTAGACTTATTAAAAGTATGACTAATTCTAGGCCAATCAAAGCATCTTCAAGTTAGACTTTTGAAAGATAATGCATAAAAATACATAAAATAAAATAGCATTCTTAGCTTTATACTTAGGTTGAGTCAATAACTAAATGTTTAGACCTGTAACCAGTGGTATTTATTTCTTAGGATTAATGGGTAAAGAAGTTTATTTTTTCCAAGGTTGAAGATCCAAGGTTGATCAAGATGAATATGCAGTATATTAAATATAGCACGCAAAATTATACAAATGAAAGAACAAAGACAGATGTTTTTATATCATATCCAATCTAAAACCCTTTCAGAAAACAAATAAATAAATAAATAAAACCTTAGTCTGGATTTTGTTGATTAAAAAAGGAAGGGGCTATGGAATTACCTTTCTAGGCCATTAGCATTTTACTGTCCTCTTTTAGATATTTTTAATTTTTATAGTTTTACTTTTGTTTCAGATATGTTTGTATGTTTCAATCAAGAGAGAATAATGGATTTGACCTAAAAATAAAATATCATAAAGTTTCATTATCTAATATCAATAAACCACATTTGGACCCACATTTTATTTAATGTACTCAAGACAGCATTTTCTGCATGCCTTAGATTGACAGAAAGTGTAACAGAACTTAATCCTGAAAATATGTCACTTCAGTTAAAAATGAAAGTAGTTAGATACAGTTAAGTAGTTTTATGACAAGGAATAACAATCGATGCATTGTTAGAAATTTTAAAATATATATTTAGTTGTATCTGATTTATTTTGAAACTATTATTTTTTATTTTACTTTAAACATTTTTGCATTCTTTAATAGAAGCCACTGAACAAGGATAAGCTCAAACTGCAAACTAAAACAAGAAGATGTAAAACATAGTTTATTAATGATATAGATATATACTAGGTTAAAATACTTACCAAGCATAGTCTTTATAAAGTCAGGATATTTTATGAAGGCAAACTTTACATATATAGATGGGCTAGTAAGGAAAATGAAAATTAATGAATTACAAAATTTTTTAGATACATTGTAGTTTTTACAGTGAACATAACAAGTAACATTGTCCCAACACATTTCAGAAATGTGACATTAAAAGATCATATTTTAAGAACTTTTCTTAATATATATGGATTTTATTTACTATTAATATTTATGAATATTTATGGACTCAGTAATGACAATATTCGAACAAAACCAATGGAAATACAATTTAATTTTTAAGGATCAAAATTGCATTAAAAATCAAAACTGAACTATTTTACCTCACATGACTAGGATTGTATTCTAATTCTGCTTCTGCTAAGGATGTTCTATAATAAAAATGATGTAAAAGAGACACATTTATTAAAAGGATATTTCAAAATGTAAAATAACAATGTAATTATAAATAAAAGCAAATATAAACCACATTCAATTTTATAATATTATTATTCACAACTGATACTACTTTGATATATATTGTAAACCCATAAAATGTCCTATTAGTGTACATACTTAAATTTAAGTTCTATATTTTGATAAAATATTCAGTAGCTAATATAGTTAAATAATATAATTTAATTACAAACAGCTGAGTACTGTACCATAATGACCACTAAAACATCTGCTCATAGTTTATACTAAAGATTTAGTTAGAACATAAACTTTAAAATGGATTATTGACACCATTTCAGATTGAAAAATGTAATGTATATGAATCACAATTAAAATTGGCTGGGGAAAAAAATGTATTTCCCAAGCAGTGCTCTTCCCTTTGACTGTCACATAGATATGGCAATCTTAAGTCATAAAACAAGCATCCTTTAAAAAAATATATCACTGATTATTTGTAGAATCCAAAATTTCACTTACTTGTTACATGGTGACCAAAATACAGGCTTATGATCTTGATATATGAATCCCTAAAAGATATGATCTTATTAACAGAGGGATATTGAACAAATACCCAGTTAAAAATTACAAACAATAATTTTATAAGCATCAGATTTATATATAAATGTTTCCTATTTTTATTATATTAAATACTAAATTTTTGATGTATAAAATAAAAGATGAGCCACATAATGACAGCTTTTTAAAAGCATAATTATTTTGATTGCTTACCATATAGCTTAGATAATCTCACTTAATTGTCATTTCACCTTTGAAACATTTCTGAAAGTATTCTGAAACCCAGCATTTTCCCACGGCATTAATGTCATATGTTGTTTTACAAAGCATAATATTCATTTTTAATTTCTTCATAAAAGCTATACAAATCAGAATATGTAGTTTGTTCAACAAAAGTATAACTGACATGTTCATAAAAGACCATAGGTAAGACACAGAACATACACACAAGGTTAAGTTCTTATAATGAGAAGTTTTAAAATGTTTTAATTCCAAAGCATGTCAGTTATGGCAAAAAATCAATCCACGTTCAAAAACAGACATCTGTATCTCATTTACAAAAGGAGAATGAAGAACAGACATCTATAAGGCAAACAGCATTTCATGTTGACCGGATAATGGGAGCAGAGGGATTTTGGTATGAGAGTGCACTAAAACTTATGCAGCTGATTTACTACGCTTAACTTCATAATTGATAAGTAGTAATAATATAATAGATTCTGAACTGGAAAAGTCAGATTCAATGGGCCCTTTAACTAATGAAACAAGAGTTTTCTGTACAGTTAATTTTATACATCAGAATTAATGCTTTTACAATGTATGATATTGTGAAAATATAGAAAACATTTCAGACATTTTATTAATTGTTAAATTGTAAATTTTTTAAAAGTTACCCATCAAAAACAGGTGATGCAATAGGTTCGGTTGTAACATTTAAAATGCTAAAATATTATTTCAAAAGATGCATTTAAAATATTATTTTCAAAAGATGACTTGTCCCTCTTCAACTTATCTTTCATAGACAGGGAGTTGGTACTTTATGGTACTCAAGTCAAGTATATGAGTTTTTCCTGAAAGTACAGAGCACATGACAAGGAGAAGACAACTCTAGTACCACATCAATTCTATAGCCCTCCCCACTTAAAAAAAATTAATGAAGAAGTGAAATAAAATGTACTTTCTCTTTATTCTTCTACATGTTGAGGGTGACTATTATAACTTATATTCAGTGACACTAGACTCCAGTTATAAAACAGCAATCTTCATAAAAGAGAAGAATATGAAATAAGAGTTCCAGGTTAATACTATGATAAAGATACTCAAACTATGTAAACACTGTAACTTACGGGAAACTTGTGGATATCACAAAACAGGAACCCACAGCTTCATTATATTCACAATAAATGTGACACTTTGAAATGCAAAATCTTAAGTTTTGTACTGCCTACTCTTTACACAATAGAAAGTAACAAATAAGGGATGCAAATATATCATAATTTAAAAAGTATATAGACCTACATTTTAAACAAATGATATGATACAAGGAACATAGAGAACCAACACTGGAGGGGGGGGGGGATTCTAAAAATTCTAACTTTATTCTATATCTTATGCGATTCCACAACATTAATGCTAGTTTAGGACCCTGTAGTTCATGCCCCCATGGAATCTTTCCCTTATCTATGAGGTTAAGCAAGATATATTATTTTTAAACATTACATAGCCATGAAAGCTATAAAAATAACTTTTAGAGAGTCAAAAATCTTTAAATCTCAAAATATTTATTGCATATTCCAACACACAGAAAAAATCAATTATAAATAAATTAAAGTACATTTTTTTACAGATATATCACTGTGAAAAAAAAATCAGAGCTAGGGCTAGTAAGCAGTTGACTGACTCATGTTGATAAGAAAAAAGTTATCCTCTAAACCATATTCTAAAGTAAATAGAAAGTTAAGCATGGATTGCAAACCATACATAGTCCCATTCAAATTATAGAATTTTGAGCAGTTTACTGATTGAAACACTATAAGTTGCACAGAATTACAATATTAACCATACCATAATATTACATCTAAATAAAAGGAAATAAAAAAAAATTAATCCTACTATTTTCAAAGATTTATTTGAAAATGTAAAACATTGTCATTCAACTCAAGAAATTCTCAAGAAAAAAGCTAATTAATATTAAAGATACATAAAAATTTAGCAAACTAGCAGTCTCACTTTATCATAAAGATCCTGGAAAACTTTCAGCTGTTTAATCATGTATGATGGATGACAAGTGAAATAGCTGTTTTTCCAATCAGCCAAAATACCCCATTCTTTGAAAGACAGTAATTGTTTTTCCTTTGTCTTTTGTGAAAATTCAAAAGCTGAAAAATTGTATTGAGATATTAGATATAAAGGGAAAAATCAGATCATCATTAAATATTGAAATATGTAAAATCTGAATAAATTGAGTAAATATACTTTTTAATAATTAACTTCAGAATTAAAATATTACCTTTTTTGCGTACAACTAAATCATTATTACTTCTTATCTTACAATCCTTCAGTACTTTTAATTCAATAGGAAGACCATGACAATCCCAACCAGGAACAAAGTGTACTTTATACCCTTGTAACAATTTATGACGAATAGTTACATCCTTTAATACCTAAACATGAATAAAATGAAATTTAAATTCTTACTAATTTTTAGTACCATTACTCAAAATGTTTTACAAATAGCTAAAGATACAATAGAAAACTGATCAATTAAGCAGAATTAAATAACAACATTATTTTTTAAACTCTTTAAACTTTCTAAAAACTGTAGTTCTAAAATAAGGATAATGCCTAACCTAGAGTCTTAAAGATCTTAGTATTCGGCTCTATATGTAAACCTTTGAGCAATAACACAAAATTTTTAATATTTTGCACATTTCATTAATATCATTACAAATCATTCATAGAATACAAAATTTTAATTCCATCAATTTATTTTTAGCTGTAAAGCATAAAAATTGAATACTGATTCTTATACTAGGGTTATATGAATAAGAGAAATATATAAACAAAAAAAATACCTCTTGCTTAAAAAAAGTGATAAAATTAAAAAAAAAAATACACTAATTAAAATATGTGAAGAAATAAACTTTGAGTAAAAGTTATTTGAAGAAATTTAAACAATATTTTTAAATAATTTATAATAAATTATTTCGAATGAAAGTTTTATGATTTATTTAAGATCAAAAATATAATTAATTCTTTATTAAAAAAAAATTATACAGGGAAATGAAATTTTTTAGTTTGCTTCCATAAATATTTTATTTTTATTTATAAAAAAACTAATAATGATGAACAATCATTTTTCATTACCTTATTGACTGCATGGCCTATATGAACATCACCATTAGCATATGGGGGTCCATCATGTAATATAAACTCATGCTCTCTATCTTGTGTTCTTTGCCAGTCATAGAGTTCTTCAAAGTTAGCAGACTATAATGAAATATTCAGAATATAATATAATAAATAAAGCAAATTTAATTAATCCTAAAATTTGAGTATATGCTTTTGATACATAATAAGCATAAATTTTAAATCAGCAGGATCAACCTCTAAATTGTACTTCCCACAGTCTCAAAATGATTAAACATTGAAACCTAATAATTATTTTAGGAAATTATGAGCATATGTCTGGTATCTTTAAGACTAGTGCCCCCTCTGTACATCTCTTGCCAATCCTTCTTCTAAATATAACTGACATTTGAAACTTTGCTTAAAGGGAAAAAAGAAAATTAAAAAAAAAACTGATAGAAAACTTTTCCATAAAAATTTGTGAGTGGTTTTCTCTCTCTCTCTCTCTATATATATATATATATATACAGTATATATTGCAATCAGAATTTTGTAATCTTGCTCAATTTTAATCAAAATTCTAGCAAAAATATAGAGGAATTATCAAAGCATATCCAAAAGCTAAGGAACTGAAATATACCTCTACCCTACAATTCAGGCATGTAGCAAGTGTATTAAACACATATTTAGAATTAATTTGGCAAAATTTTAGAAGTAAATGGGTTAGAAGATAATGAGTTATTTAACAGTACACACACTTAATATATATATATATATATATATATATATATATATATATATATATATATATATATATATATATGTATATAAACTATTTTCTGTAGAACATTTCTAAATGCATTAAACTTAATAAGTACCATTATTTCTTATCTTCAACTTCCCCAAACTTTTTCAGGGTACATCTATAGTTTACTTGCAGTTGCATTAAATTTTTCAATTATTCTAGTAAAAACATTAATCAGTCAATACATTGAATATTTGGTAGGTTGATTTAATTTTTCTGGCATAAAGTCTATTCAGCATAAACTGCACCAAATCAGTAAGTGATTATGGCAATTTTTAACCATCCTAAAGTAATGAATTATTTTATTTAAACAAGTTTTATACAAAAATACCAACAATTAATAAAATGTTAAATAAAAATATTTGTTTTTTTATAAAGATATGGGCCAAAATTTCTTCCTGAGTGTAGATACAAGGCATCTTTTTTTCGTTCTAAAATATAGCATTTTAGATTTTTTTTATTTTTCCTTCATAGTCTCCATAGCTGATTAAGCATTTAATAGGCTTTTTAATAAAAAGTTTTTTGTGGTCAACAAGTCCTGCTTTATAAAGTAGTTTGCTATTTCTGCTTATAAAGCAAGAACGTGACTTAATTCATAAAAGGAACTGTACACTAGGGTGGAACGAAAAAAACTTTTTTTTGAATTTCAATATGCTCTAGTTTTCAAAAGTTGCCTTTTAACAAAATAAAGACGGAAATTAAATATTAGCGTAATTGGTGCATGTTTTCAGTTAGCGCAAGGAGGGCAAACTTTTGGTTTTTATTAAATTTTTGACAAATTTCGCAATTATTTTGAAATTGAATACACTTGTAGTACAAAAAAGTAGCAAAATATGTAATTTAAACATTCTTTTTAGTCAGGAGACCTGCTAAACTGATTATATAATACGTTTTACTTCATAAAAATAGTACACATAAAGGCACTTAAGGACGAGGCATTTAAAAGACACTCGGACATCACGGTGGAACGAAATTTTTTTTTTTTGGAATTTCAATATACTCTAGTTTTTAAAAGTTGTCTTTTAAAATTAAAATTAAGAATATAAAATCTTTTTGCTCTACTAAAATATTTGCAAGTGCCGCAAAGGGCTTCAAAATGGATATTTTTATGAAAAAGTGATTATATTTGAATTTTTTGTTAATTTCTTTTATAGTATATTAAAATAATGTATATTTCCTGTAAATAAAATACTCAAAATATGATATTTTGACAGAAAACTCGCATATTCCAAGTATTTCTAATTTTTAGATGCCATAACAGAACAACTGATATTGTGGAATTTCGCGATTTTCATCATATTAATTTTACAGTAGCATATTCTTATAATACACATTGGAATGAAAGAAAAGCAATTTTCAATTGACGGAGCTTAGTTAAAATAAGCAAATCACACTTATTTAGAAAAATATTAATGTAATGTCTATAAAGGCAAAACGTTACTTTGAAAAACTATTCATGCTTTTCAAAAGTCCATAGTAATCACACATGGTTTCGATTACTTATTTCACTGGCACATTAAATTGTTTTATTGTTTCAAATTTTGGCATTATCTTTTGAGAATGTATTTTTGTTTTTATCAATGCATCTCTTGCAGAAGTACTACGAACGGACAAGGATGACACGGTAACTAATTTAACAATCCTTTCTACTATTTGTGTGTGACATTGAATGTTGTTGAAGTCAATAATTTAAATGAACTGTCCCTACGTCACCTATTTTGTTTCCTAGATGGAAAAACTAAAGGTCCAAATGAATTTGGAGGAGAAATATGTAAACAACTAGAAAACTACTATGAACTTCCAGTGATTGAATTTTCACCTATTGAAAATAACATTCCATTACTAGAAATTAAGGATGATTTAAGTGTGGACCCAAAATATTTGTTAGAAATGCATAATGCAATCTCTGTTGGAAAGTGCTCTTCTGATTTGTCCATGAGAAAACCAGGAAATTTTTGTCATTCGCGATGGCTTACATTAGCAAACCGGATGCTTTGCTTGTATGTGGGAACAGAATTTCCTGCAAAAAATCTCCGAATACTGATTACATTTTGAAAGTTTATGCACCAATTTGGTTTAACATAAAGCTGAAACCATCTTGTATCCGTGGATCGAAGCACTTGTGGAAACTTGTAAGCTATTCAAGTTACCTCAATCAGACACTTAAAAATGTAATAGACCCTGTCATTCAAAGAAATGCATACTTTGCCGCTTCTGAAAATCTCCTCCTTTGTATGATATTAGACGATCGCAATCAAGTAAGAAAGCTTGGATTACGCCGCATTCTAAAAGCGAGGGCGGAAAATGAAGGAGGCATCAGAAAGAATTTAGTTCCACGTATAAACTTTGATGCCAAAGATTATATTGATATGATTCAATGGAATGATATTAAAGTAACCGAACCTCCTATGACGAGGCATGTTTTTAATGACAAACTAAAACAGTTTATAAAGGAAGCAAAAGAATCTGATCACGAGAAACAAATTATTGACTTCAACAACATTCCATGTCACACACAAGTAGTAGAAAGGATTGTTAAATTAGGTACTGGGTCATCCTTGTCCGTTCGTGGTACTTCTGCAAGAGATGCATTGATAAAAACAAAAATACATTCTCAAAAGATAATGCCAAAATTTGAAACAATAAAACAATTTAATGTGCCAGTGAAATAAGTAATCGAAACCATGTGTGATTACTATGGACTTTTGAAAAGCATGAATAGTTTTTCAAAGTAACGTTTTGCCTTTATAGACATTACATTAATATTTTTCTAAATAAATGTGATTTGCTTATTTTAACTAAGCTCCGTCAATTGAAAATTGCTTTTCTTTCATTCCAATGTGTATTATAAGAATATGCTACTGTAAAATTAATATGATGAAAATCGCGAAATTCCACAATATCAGTTGTTCTGTTATGGCATCTAAAAATTAGAAATACTTAGAATATGCGAGTTTTCTGTCAAAATATCATATTTTGAATATTTTATTTACACAAAATATACATTATTTTAATATACTATAAAAGAAATTAACAAAAAATACAAATATAATCACTTTTTCATAAAAATATCCATTTTGAAGCCCTTTGCGGCACTTGCAAATATTTTAGTAGAGCAAAAAGATTTTATATTCTTAATTTTAATTTTAAAAGACAACTTTTAAAAACTAGAGCATATTGAAATTCCAGAAAAAAAAATTTCGTTCCACCGTGATGTCCGAGTGTCTCTTAAGTGCCTTTATGTATACTATTTTTATGAAGTAAAACGTATTATATAATCAGTTTAGCAGGTCTCCTGACTAAAAAGAATGTTTAAATTACATATTTTGTTACTTTTTTGTACTACAAGTGTATTCAATTTCAAAATAATTGCGAAATTTGTCAAAAATTTAATAAAAACCAAAAGTTTGCCCTTCTTGCGCTAACTAAAAACATGCACCAATTACGCTAATATTTAATTTCCGACTTTATTTTGTTAAAAGGCAACTTTGGAAAACTAGAGCATATTGAAATTCAAAAATAAGTTTTTTTCGTTCCACCCTACTGTACACCGAGGTTAAAAAATGGATACCTGATACATAAATATTTTAGTTATTCATAAGGCAGTTCTAAAGACTTTTAATACTCTTCATATGATTATCATTGTTCAGAATCACACATATGCAAGTGTTACTTAATTGTTGTACATATCTGTTTAATTTTAACCAGTTAACTATAAATTTATTTTCTTACATCATAGAAGACTACTAAAACAAAGTGTTCAATTTAATATAACTGTTTATTTCTATTACATATTTTTAAATTCAAGCAGGAAGCCCTGATCTTTTATACATCATGATCAGGAATGTTTTCTCTTGGTAATAATATCTAGGGATAAGATGAATTGATCAATCAATGGTAGCATTGATTCACATACCATATAACATTATTCAATGTCATATATGACCCAAACACAGACATTTATACATTAGGTATGTAAACTACAGTCTAATTATTTTAATTCTGATGAGCTTAAAGTCAATATGTATAGAAACTATAATAGGAGGTTACCATGATATTTCATTTAGAGAAGAAAAATAGTTAAAGAAATAACTTGTATTGATAAAAACAGGTTGATTATTATGGCTGTGTAATTCATCTTTTTAAAATCTTTATAATAACAGTTATAAATTCAAAATATTCATGAACACATGTGAGAGGAATTTAGCTTAATGTGGTAATACACTACAATACATAATTATTAACACACAAATAAAATGACAAGAGTAAGATGTCAAATATGTAACCTTTGTAAGAAAAGAAGATGATCAGATATCAGAAGTACTTTTTTTTATTTTATTATTATTATTATTTAAATGCACACGCCGAGGTGGTTTAAGTATAAATAGAACATTTTTTATACACAAAGTTAAAAAAACAATGAAAAATTACTGTTTCGTACATTTTCAACCATACGATCTCGTTCTCGCCGATTCGAAAGGTTAACTTTATGCGGAAATTTTGTTTTAGGAAGAAATAATGTATTTTTATACGTAGAACATCGTATATGTGGTATTAAGAAAAACCGTACTGTAGAAAACATTTCACGAGATTGAAATAATTTTTTCCCTATTAAATGCATGGTTGGATTCATTATACTTAAAAAGACATAATTACAAATTGGAATACAATTTTCATTTCAGAGGTATTACAAACGTAAATAATCCCCGTTTCAAATAAATGCCCATACTTTCACATTACCGGTGTGTTTATTTACAATGCTTGGTTGGACGTTGCCAAAACAACTCTCGAAATGTTCCCATGCAGGGAAAAATAAAAACTGGAGAAGATTCCTGAGAAAGTGATCCCTCGGGAAGAGTTCTTTTTTCATAAGGGGAGGGGGTGACAAAAGAGGAGGTCAACGGGATCTCATATCCTTCCCCAGGATGTGGTGAGGAGGAGGTTGTCACGAATCATCCCCACTTTTCGCCAAATATCGGTATTTGCCCCAAGGAAGACCCGATCAGATGTTTATTTCTGCCGATGGGTAATGGTTTACCCTAAGAAAAGGCAGTGTTTAAAAGAGACAGATGGGGAGGAATACACATCAGCAGTGGAACGGATGTGCCAAACGCCCCGCGTTGACGAAAATTTTCCGCCAAAAGTTTTTGGCGAAAAAACCCGTTTTCACAGACCTGTTAGGCCTGTAAGTGCGAAATATAAACAAAAAACTTAGATGATTACAACAATATAAAAAAAGGACACTTAAAATGCGAAAAAGGGGAAAAACGTTATAAAAGTTCCTAAAAATGTACAGAATTCATTTTTTTTTTACAAAAAGCACAGCAGAAATAAGAAAAATAACCAAACAAAAATATAAAACATTATTAAACTCTCTTAACACAAATTTTTAATTCCTCAAACTCTATTTCGCTGACTTTTCCCCGAATGTATTAAATGGGTCTTCACCATTTTCCGCATACTGATATGTTTCACCATCAGTTCACCATTAATATGCAGTGCAAAATAAAATTGAAAGTCAACTTGACGATTATGAATCGGCAAGGTACTTTTGACATGCCTCCAAGAACTTTCTATAGTATTAGTATGGCATCCAGAATCAGGATCAACAAAATGAATACTATGATTAACAAACAAATGTTTAAATCCTTCTGTTCCAATACCTTTAAATGATTTCCAGCCATCTGAATGTATTGTTGTTTCTGACAGAATCCACTCCTTCATACAGTCCACAAGGGCCTGTTCACATAGGAGTCCGTTGCGTTGCGTTAAGGAAAAGATGACGTTGAGACAAAAATAAACCAATCATATGCCTCCAAACGATTAGCAATGAAATTTTTAACGCCTATGATTGGTTTATTTTCGTCTCAACGTCATCTTTGCCTTAACGCAGCGCAACGGACTCCTATGTGAACAGGCCCTAAGAGTTTCCTTAGTCCCATTCGCTACAGTCTCTATAAACAATCTATAGACCCCCTTTCCACACCTCCAAAAACCCACTGCCCCTCAACTGATGACTTCGTTGATACTTCCCTTTTCTGAACGATTCGTCAATTTCAACCACTTCATCCTTACCCCCTATTTTCTCAGAAATAATACATATATAATCCAAAATAGTCTCATTAATAAACTGACGCCAATTGCACAATGTAGGTGAACTGAAATGCCATGCCTTCGCTATGTCGGACATCTTTCTCCGATTTAAAATTTCAAAAGTCAAAATAAAAATCTTCTCTATAGTCAGCTTGCTAGAAATAAACCAAGAGCCAAACTTGAAATTCCATTGACTACCACACTCTTTCCCATTCAACTTTTTTCTAGAGACCCACGCATATCCATCTGAAACATATTTTTTCTTCTTTAGTTTCATTTCAGTTTCACACTTCGCACGTGCTTCTCAAGCGTCGGGTGTAGCACAGCCGCAAAGGTACTCGAATTTACGAGATTTTTAAAATCCGAGGAGAACGAGGCGATACGGTCTCCGACACGTCCGCGAAGCTAGTGATCTTTCCGTATGACGTCATACTGCTGATGATTTCATGAAAACCCTTCCTAAAGATTTGTAGTCCTAGATAACTATGCTCTGTCAAATGCATCCCAAAAGCGACCCTGATAATATCTGCTGCTAAGCTCCTGGATCCTGTTTCGTCAACCAGTCAGGTTGTGGGACACATTTTGCTTTCGACCAGTAGTTAAGCTTGATCTTTTTTAACCTCTGTAATACAAATTCATCATCTTTCTTCCCTTTTCGGCCTGTTTTCAAGCACGGGTTGCTTAATAGTTCTTTCCCATCCTGGGTTTGATCCCAGTGTTTAATATCTTTGCTGCTCGCGGTCCTCTGTGGCTCGTCTTCGACTTTTGAGAGTTTAATCTTTATATTTTGCTTTTTATCTTATCTTATATTGGAACATTTTATTTTGACAAGTCTTGCTGATTTAATTTTGCGTTAACTTTAACTTCTAAATTCTAATGCTTTTATTATTATTTTTGTAACTTCTTTAATTTATTTTGTAACTTAACTTTTTTTTTTCTTTTTTTTAAACTTGCGTGAAAAGCGGACCGTACGTGAAAAGCTTCAGTACTTTCCATATTCATACCGAGGGTAAAGGGCTTTCTTAGCCCTATTTGGAACCTCACGAAAACTTTTTGTCCATGTCCATGTCCCAAAAGCGAACACATGGGCGCATGTATCAAATTACTTTTAAAAGCGATGACGTCACTGAAACCGCCATACGAGTTTATCGTTTTTTCGGCGCCTAAGGGCCTGTTCACTTAAGGCCTGTTCACAAAGGAGTCCGTTGCGTTGCGTTAAGGAAAAGATGACGTTGAGACGAAAATAAACCAATCATATGCCTCCAAACGATTAGCAATGAAATTTTTAACGCCTATGATTGGTTTATTTTCGTCTCAACGTCATCTTTTTCTTAACGCAACGCAACGGACTCCTATGTGAACAGGCCCTTAGTAGCACTAGAGACGCCATTAATTCATCTTAACCTTTTCCTTACGGGGAGGGATAGCATGTATCCCAAGAATACGGGCCCAAAATGAATATATATATATATATATATATACACTGCTGGCCACTGTAAATGCAACACCCTGAAGGAAACATGCAAATAACATGAAATTTACAACATGCATTAGCGGAGGTGAGATATGCAAATGATTAGAATTTCAGCGCAGACGCACATCACGCGCGCCTGTGGCGCCCCTTCAAAGCGCTATTTAAGGCTTGGAGATTTCGACGATTTCAAGTTCGGCAATTGTGTTTTTCTTGTGTTTTTTTTCAAAAAACGATCAATTATGCCTCGTCGAAAACAGCGATCATCTTTTGATCAAGTATCCGAGTTCGACAGAGGAAGGATAGTGGCCTACCGAGATTGTGGATTATCTTTCAGGGAAATCGGTAGTCGTGTTGGACGAAACCAAACAACTGTAATGCGGATATGTGATCGTTGGATGCAGGAGGGTACGACGGATCGGCGTGTTCGATCGCATCCACCTCAGCGCACCACTTCACGTGATGACAGGCAAATTTTGCGCATGGCAGTGACGGATCGCTCAGTCACATCACGAACCATAGCACAGCACATGCAGTCTGTAACGCATCATCCAGTGTCTGCGCGTACCATTCGACGCCGTTTACAGCAGAGTGGTCTGTCCGCAAGACGTCCATTGCTTTGTCTGCCCTTGACGCAGAACCACAGACGTCTCCGCCGCCAATGGTGCGATGACAGAAGGATGTGGACGGCAGAATGGAATGAAATTGTCTTTACTGACGAGTCACGCTTCTGTCTGCAACACCACGGTGGTCGCATTCGAGTCTGGAGACACCGTGAAGAGAGGATGCTGAACAGCTGCGTTATGCACCGCCACACTGGTCCTGCACCGGGTATTATGGTATGGGGCGGTATTGGATATCACTCTCGCACACCTCTAGTACGCATTGCCGGTACTTTAAACAGCCAGCGCTACATCTCCGAGGTGTTGGAGCCAGTTGTCCTTCCTTACCTTCAGGGCTTGCCCACAGCCATATTTCAACAGGATAATGCGCGACCACACGTGGCACGCATTGTCCAACGGTTCTTCGTCAATCGCCAGATTGAATTGCTTCCCTGGCCGCCTCGCTCTCCGGATCTTTCGCCGATAGAAAACATGTGGTCCATGGTTGCTCTACGATTGACCCAGATTCCATCCCCAGCTGCCACAGCAGATCAACTTTGGCAACGTGTGGAAGCTGCTTGGTCTGCTGTACCCCAAGAACTCATCCAAAGTCTCTTTGAATCAATGCCGAGGTGTGTGGCAGCGGTGACCTCCAACAATGGCGGCTACTCTGGCTACTGATTTTGGCAGGAACCACACTTCACAGAAGTCTATAAATTTAATCATTTGATACTTGGTCAACATGTTATCTACAAAATAAATTTTGTTGTGATATCTCTTGTCTTTCTTGGTGTTGCAATTTGGGTGGCCAGCAGTGTATATATATATATATATATATATATATATATATATATATATATATATATATATATATATATATATATATATATATATATATATATATACATACATACATACATACATACATACATATATATATTTATTTATTTATATATTTGTTTTTTTCTTTGGCTCGTATTCTTGGGATACATGCTATCCCACCCCGTAAGGAAAAGATTAAAGGTCTATTACTCCAAAAGACCTCTGACATGAAACCCGAAAATATAGCGTTGGCGTGGATTCGGTATTAACCGTGACAGCTGTGACGTCAGATTATCGACATTACCTATTTTCCCGCTACCGATCGAAGAAACGCGGAGCTATCGGGACGATCCAGCATGCTCCTCATACGTCGGGTGTCCCAGAGTCGCAAGTATATATATATATACAGTGATTTCCGCTTATAAGAATCACGTTTGTTATTACTGTGTTTGATTCTTATAAGTGGTTGATTCTTATAGCCGAAATTTAGGTTTTTGTTCAGGCACACACCTATATCTACATATATTAGATAATTTACCATAAAATACTCTTTAATTTACGTTAATTATCTTTTATTAAAATTATTTTTTATAATTTTAAAAATACAACTTAATTTCTAAACCTATAAGTAGATACACATGATTATAGTAAGAGAAGAAAAAAATCCAATATTTGTTGCAACATATCTGTTTAACAGTTTTAACATTTCAACTACAGGAAGGGAGCAAGAAAAAGTTTTCTATGGTAGTTTGACGTAATGAAGTTTTCGTGAGGCTGTTTATACCTCTTTCAATACTACAGAAACGTAAGCTAGAAGGTGAATCTCAGACGAAGATTCACCTTCTAGCTTACGTTTCACGGTTTGATAACGTGCTGAATCTACTAATGTCACGTTTGCCTAAGTGATAGTGGACACTTCGCCGAAGATTTATGGGTTTCAGGGTCCAAGAAGACGCTACCAGGATGTGGGAGGTGGGAAAAAATGAGTCCCTATTTTTGTTTGTCAGTGGAGAAAAGTGAAATCGGACCCGGACGGGTAAAGATGCCCCTGGTTCAAGCTAATAGGACAATGTTGTGCTAAAGCGTTTAAGGAGAAACTATTATGTTATGTCTAACGAAGAAAGGGATGAATTTTACGACTATATTCCATCCCATCTTATCAATCATTAAAAAAAAAAAAGAACTTCTTGCCTTTTGAGGGTTTAAGTGGCTTTTTTGGAAAAATGAAAGGAAAGCGAAGAGTGTAAACTGATTCTTAAAACCGGTGGATTGATTCTTTAAAGCGAAAATTTTAACATGGAAATAATACATTTGTTTTTGTTTTCGCGATATTGATTCTTATAAACGATTGATTCTTATAACCACTGATCACTATAAGCGGTGGTTACTGTATATATTAATTGGTTGTCTAGCATCAATGTTGTCAGTTTCTAAACAGATAAAGCTAAAGATTTCAACTTAAATCTGGATTCCAAAATATTTAAAAATCTAACCGATCTTCAGGTTTCGAGCGTACAACCTCCTCCTCCAAACGCCTGAGGTCTAAACACTGTGCCTACGAGGACTGTTGCTGAACAAAAAATCCAATGTTGTTTAAATAACATTTGCGCTTAGACGATATCACGATTGCTGTCGGACTTTGTACTGTGTGAAATATGCGAATTTATCCGACTGTAATTACAAATTAATGAATAAAAATATATTAACGTAGGATTACGTTCCTCCATAACGGTCCTTCGGAAAGCAAAATTTCAGACGCTAAAACCATCCGTCCTTGCGAGTTATAAATTTGGCAGCGTGCCAAACCCAGTCTGTATAATTAATTGTTTAAGATAATTAATTGTTAAGATAGATAATTAATTGTTTCGGGTGCCACACTCCGAGTAAAAATATTTGAAGAATTCCCATTCAATTCTAAAACTAGATAGAAACTGAAATTAAATCCGATTATCTAAGAGAAATTATATTTTTAGGGAATCCTTCCAGAGACATGCGATCGCATGACGGTTTTTATTTTTAGAATATGTTATTTGTAGAACTCAAAATAGGTGCCTTGTGTTTGCTTTTAATACAAGATTTAGTGTCTATTATTTTAGTCTATATCTTTATTAAAAACAAAAATTTTCATTTAATGATTTATTAAATGTTGATATTTTTGAACAAATCTTATTCATATAAAATATTTCATTATCTAAGGGTGGTAAAAAATAAATTAGCTTTTTAGCATCAACGTTGACAATTTTTGAAATTTGAAGGCTAAAATATTCGATTTTCATTTACATCTGGATTCGAAAATTTTAAAAACCTTAGCGATCCGTAGATTTTGAATTCATATTCTCCTCGTCTTAACTTTAACGCCGTAACCACTGTGTAATCCAACGTATGTTAAAAAAATCATAATGGTATTATACAACATTTTTTTAACCTTTGACGCTCTCGTGATCGTTATAGCAAGATATACTTTACGAAATACGTGTATACTCGCATATCTGCCGACTATCTCAGTTTAATGAGGAAAAATTTACCATTCAGTCTTAAGTCAATATAGTAAATATATATATATATATACATATATATATATATATATATATATATATATATATATATATATATATATATATATATATATATATATATATATATATATATATATATATATATATATATATATATATATTCCATATCAGAGGAAAGGTGAAACTGACCATCTCTTTAAGTACAGCCCAATGTAAAATAGCCCTCGATAGATAGTTGTCAACCGTAAAAAAGGGATTATTGGCCTAAGTGGCTTGTTCGTCAAGTGAATAAAATTCATATTCTCTTGTGTAAAACACGGAAGATAAACGGGGGAATCGACTACACTGATGCGGAGCAGGCATTGTTGTATAAAGTCATGACCCGATAATAGTCTAAAATTTGCAACAAAAGTAGAACGTCGAAGGTGTATTGGAACTGAGGATAAAGCCAATACACTCTAAAACATTCCAGTTGCTGTCTCTTTATGCTGATTTAAGACATAGAGCTGAATAGTTTTAGTTATTTTAGAACAAACCCGGTGGTACGGCAAAGAGAGGGATGGATACTGTAGCCTGCCACCTCTCTTACCAAGGACATCGGCCCTCTCAATTCTAGGCATATCACAGTGGATGGGAATCCAGTGGAAAACTATAGTTCAGCCAGAAAGGATAGTTGTCTAATTATGAACTATACCTAATTTATTAGAGATGATTCACAATCTTGAGCTAAGTAAAGAGCAGTGATTGCTGCATGAGAGTAAACAAGATGAACAACTTGTTTGAAAGCCATGCTAAAGTCTAACAGTCTGATTGTGGCTTGTCTAGTCATTTAAATTTATGCCTCAAAGTTTAATGCAAGAAAACCCACTGCGTGGGAGACCTCAGAGAAATTTCTCCAGACGAAATCGGCACCTGAACATCCTTTATCCCCAGAAGAGTCAACAGTGTAGATATGGATCCAGTTTACTCCCGGGTATCTGGTTGAAATGACATCCAGGGCATGGGCTCTGAGGGCAGTAGGAATGTTTTCTCTTTTTGTCAGTATTGTCAACTGAAAGACAAGGGGAAGGGATTCTGAGAGCCGGGTGGGATGGGGGTGGGGGACATTTTGAATAATGAGATTTGATGAGGTTTGATGCGCAGACGAATTCGGGTTATATTTGGCACTTTGGAAAAATGATGTTTTGTATGTCTTTGACCTTGTACTGGAAGGTATAGTGTTGCCCGTGGTGAAGGGAAAGTGTTTTAAAAAAATTTTAATAATTGTTTCTTTCTTTTACATTTCAAAGGCTTTAAGCCCGCTTGTATTTATGGGGCAGCAATCGGAGTGGAGCTATCAGCTCCAGTGTTAATTCTGAGAGCCTAATTTTGTACTTTATGCACGTTATTTCCCCAGCTGTCTGATTCAATGGCAAGACAGCTGTGGTGAAATTAGTGGGGAAAAAGTATACATATACTTTTTTTGTAATGTATGTATGTATACGTATATATATATATATATATACTGAGTGGCCACTTTATTATGATCATCAGACAGTTTTACGGAAATGAGCTATTGCGTCACAGTATTGCCGCTAGAGGGAGAGATAGGTATAAAAAGGGATTGCAGGATAAGTGAACCATAAAATGCACTGTGTTGCTTGCGAAGATATGGGCAAAAAACGTG
This sequence comes from Dolomedes plantarius, assembly GCA_907164885.2. NCBI lineage: Eukaryota > Metazoa > Arthropoda > Arachnida > Araneae > Dolomedidae > Dolomedes > Dolomedes plantarius. The sequence goes on from OU015496.1 coordinate 138,964,856, forward strand.
ATTTTACTGAGTTTGAACGCAGAATGATTGTTGGCGCTGGAAGCTTCGGAACCTGTATCAGCAAAACGGCTGCACTTGTGAAGTGTTCGAGAGCAGCAGTTATTAATGTTTACAGAGAGTGGACTACGAAGCAGAAAACCGGGTCTCAATATCAGGTTTGTGGTCGTCACAGGCTACTGAATGCTCGATCTGAAAGGAGACTTGCCAGAGTTGTCCAGTCCGACAGAAGAGCAACAGTACGTCAAATAGCGGGGAATTTGAATCAAGGAGCCACTGCGAACATCTCTGAACGAACTGTTTGCAGCACATTACACCGCATAGGCTATGGAAGCCAACGACCTGTTCGAAACTCTCTACTTTCTGCCTTGAACACGAGCAGACGTCTCCTGTTCGCAAAGGAGCACAAGGATTGGACAGTATATCACTGGAAAAGGGTCATGTGGTCCGATGAATAGCGTTTTCAATTACGCTATACAGATGGCAGGGTGTGAATAGGGAGAAAACAGCACGGAAGCATGGACTCTAACTGCATTTCCACAACACTTCAAGATGGTGGAGGTAATATTAGAGTTTGGGGGATGTTTTCTTGGCATTGTATGGGTCCTTTGATTCCTGTGAAACAACGTTCGAATGCCCAAGGGTATTTAAATGTTATCACTGATCAAGTACATACTGTTTTGTTAATGGTGTACCCTGCCGGGGATGGCTACTTACAGCAGGACAATGCTCCTTGTCATAAAGCTGGCATTGTCCTCAAATGATTCGAAGAGCTTGGCTGAGAATTTACCTTGCTTCGTTGGCCTTCATAATCACCAGATCTCAATCCAATTGAGAATTTCTGGGATGAGATCGAACGGGGCATCAGACATCTGGATCCAGTGCCATCAAATCTTAAGGAATTGGAAAGTGCAGTTCATCAGATACGGTCTCAAATTCCTCATACCAACTACCAAAATCAAATAGAATCCATGCCAAGAAGAATTCATGCAGTATTAAGGGCAAAAGAAGGTCCAACATCGTATTGAGGGGGTGGTCATAATAATTTGGCCACTCAGTGTATATATATATATATATATATATATATATATATATATATATATAAATATACACTATCTACCAATAAGTCGTATTTGGTCACCTATGATAGAGAAGAAAGTCAAAATTTATTCATATTCAATAGTTGGCAGAGCCTCCACGAGAGGCAATTTCAGCCTCAACCCTCCAGGGCATGTTTTCCACAAGTCCTTCTATGACGGCAAGTGGTTTTTTCTTCTCGGCTTGGAGAAGACATGTAAGTTCCTTCACCGATTTTGGACAGTTCTTGCACCTCTTCATTCGGCGATCCAACTCGTCCCGGAGGTTCCCTATAGGGTTCAGGTCTGGGCTCTGGGGAGGTCAGTCCATTCGGTTAACTCCATTGTCACCTATATCAATCCATGGTGGGCCTCACAACATAACAGCTGGCGTTGTCGTCATGGAAGTAACATGGATCCAACCCGTAGAACTGCCACAATGTAGGAAGCACACTGTCATCCAAAATAGTGCTGTAGGAGTCGGCGTTGAGCTTAACATGAACTGGAACCAAGGGTCCCAGTCTATACCAGGAGAAACACCTCCAGACCACAATTCCACCTCCTCCGAACTTTACTGTGGACACAATGCATTCTGGCAGGATGCGTTCTCCAGGCAGACGCCAGAACCTGCCATCCAAATGGTAGAGGGTGAACCTTGATTTGTCGCTCCAGAGAACCCATTTCCACTGATTTACGGTCCACTTTCGACGTGTTTTGCACCACATTAACCGAATAGCTCCGTTAGACATTAGGATCAAAGGCTTATGGCCCTTTCTTTTGTAAATCGAAGGCGCCACAGATTCCACACTTTATAGCCCAAAATACTGGCGCTTCTGTCGACTACGTAGTCACGAATGTGCATTTTGATGTTTTACTTACCTTTTATGGAAAATTCTCGAGTGCTCCGACAACAACAGAGCCATATCTTCCCTGTCGGTGGCTTTTGGAACTAATTTTTTTTTCACGGACATTCGTTCCCATGTCGGCCTTAGTCCCTCTATCAATTTTGGTGAAATTCCGGCTGATGCATCACGCTACAGATGGCTCTGAGTAGTGTCAGTTTTAAAAAAATCACTGTCTGAGCGCATGCGCTAGGCGGCGTCTGATATGACGTAGACAAAAATACTTCAGTAGTAGCCAAAACGTTGCTTTGTGTGGATGTCATTCCACGAGCGGGAAATTTCCCCATTTACTTTGTTTAAAATCATTTGATTAATAAAAACGTTGTTAATTACTAACAACTGGTCCGTCGTCAATGTTTATGGTCTACTCACATCTAAATAGTCTATCTTAAAAGACAAGTGTTCCGCCAGATCCGCAGTAGACCAACGACCTATGGAGAAATTAAATAGATTAAAGGGTGCCTTGAAAGGCAATATTACGAAATTGGAACAGTTCTGCAAAACACAAACTGAATAAGTTAATACTACTCCGAGCGAACTAAGTGTGAAAATGCGTAAAATAGAAAGTCTGCAATCAAGACTGGAAGATTTACGAGAACAATATTGTTCTCTGCTATTAGATGACGCTGATTGTGACATAAATGAAGCTGAAGAGGATTTAAGTGAATCAGAAGACCGCCTGGAGATATTGGAGGTGAGTTTCAAAACCCTCCTTGATTCAATTAAAAATTCTATTAGTATTGTTGATAATGTAAACCGAAACAGCGAAACCCAAAGTAACGCACAGACAGCAAAAACGAAAGTTAAGCTACCAGAAATACCTCTCCCTATTTTTAATGGGAAAATAGAGGACTGGTCAACATTTAAAAGTCAATTTAATGATCTTATTACTAATAATGAAGTATTAAATGAAACACAAAAATTGTATTATCTACGCGCCTCACTAAAGGGCGATGCTAAACAAATAGAGTCATGTGATGATTCTTTCGATTCGTTGTTTAATGCTTTAACCGAAAGGTTTGAAAATTTACGTTTACTAGTTGAAACACATGTTCTTGCGATTCTCAATTACGAGAAACTACAACATGAATCGACTAAAGAACTAAGAGCTTTAATTGATTGTATAAATAAAAACATCAGAGCATTTAGTGTTTTGAAATACGAGAAAAATGATTTATCGGAAATATTTTTAGTCAGTGTTATACTTCAAAAACTTGATCGGGAAACACGAAGATTATTTGAATCAGATCTAAATTCCAAGGAAGTTCCCAAATTTGATACATTAATGTCTTTCTTGGAAAAAAGAAGCTTAGTACTAGAAGGTATAAATCGCACGCCCCTTGCAAAGAATACAAACAAAGTTTCTTCCCCCTATAACAAAACAAAATCTTTAATGATTAACGCTAATGAAAAATATAAACCTAAAGAATGTGTTTTATGTAAACATCCACATTATTTGAACAAATGTAGTGTATTCCAGGGAATGGATACACATAGAAGATTTGAAACGGTAAAGGATGAAAAATTATGCATCAACTGTCTGAATAAAAACCACACTTCTAATTTCTGCAAGTCTAAATATTCTTGTGTAATCTGTGGTAGAAGACACCATACGATGTTACATCATGAACAAATCACTGATCCTGAAAAAAGAGCAAAATCAGCAGGTGCTATTTCCGGTGGTTTCAACCGTCCTGCGGAAACAAACACAGAACCAAACGAGCAAAACTCAGCGTTTCAAACTCTGAATATTTCGGAAAAAGAAAACAAATCGATTTTGTTAAGCACAGCGTATATTTATATTGAAGATTCTACCGGAAACAAGAAAAGAGTTAGGTGTATTTTAGATAATGGTTCGAATATAAATTGTTTAACGAATGAGTGTGCTGATATTTTGGGGATTAAAAAGAAATGTGTAAATGCGCCAGTGTCTGGTTTAAATGGATCTGTTCATACAATAAAGTCAAACGTTGATACTACAATTTCGAATGCAGATGAGAGCTTCCAGGAAAGTGTTGAGTTTTTTATTATTCCAAAAATAACTGATTTAACTCCTTTACATTATTTGGATATTTCAGATGTAAAATTACCTGACTTTATAGAACTTGCAGACGCTACATATTTTAGACCAGGAAAAATACATGCTCTTATTGGAGCTGAACTGTTTTTCAAGATTATCAAAAATGATTCCTTTAAAGTTGCTGATAAATTGTTTATGAAAGATTCAGTGTTTGGCTGGATAGCTACTGGGTCTCTGAAGGAAATCCAAACTCAAAATAAAATGCATTGTTATTTAATTCAAAACGGTGATACGATAGATAACACTCTAAAGTCGTTTTGGGAATTGGAATCTATTGGTATAATACATGATGACCCAAAATTAACGGAACAAGATCAGGCAATTAAAATATTTAATGAAACTACTACGTTTCACAATGGTCGTTACGAAGTAAAACTGCCATGGAAAAGAGATTTTAAAGAATTAGGGGATAACTTTAAAGTGTCAAAACAAAGATTACACTCACTACAAAGAAAATTTTATCGCAACCCAGAGTTGCATGCACACTACAAAGAAATTATTGATGACTATTTAAAGAATGGAATCATTGAAAGGGTGGAAGAAACTAAAAATCAGGACGTGGTGGAAAACCCACTTTATTACTTGCCACATCAGGCGGTTCAGAAACAAGACCGACTTACTACTAAAACTCGTGTAGTTTTTGATGCCAGCTCGCATGACATTGGTCACCTTTCCTTAAATGATTGCTTATGGACAGGGCCAAATTTGAATCCAAACCTCTTTGATATTCTAATAAACTTTAGACTAAACAAAATTGCCTTAACTTCTGACATTGAAAAGGCATTTCTACAGATTTCCCTTTCAGAAAAGGACAGAGATGCAGTACGTTTTTTGTGGTCTAATGGCATGAATGAAAACATCGAAGTGTACCGATTTAAACGAGTTCTTTTTGGGGTAAACGCCAGTCCGTTCCTGTTATCTGCAACCATAAGAAAACACATTGAAAAGTTCAGTGGTGAATTTCCTGTGACAACACAACTCCTTGATCGCTGCCTGTATGTTGATGATTTTATCACTAGCATCGGCAACATTGATCTTGCACTAGAAGTCTCCCACAAAGCCAAGGAAATCTTGCAGAAAGCCGGGATGTTTCTTAGAAAATGGTTTACAAACGACGAAAATCTCATGAAACAGTGGAAGGAAGATGGGTTTGATATCCAACATCAACACGAATCCATTAGCTTAGGTTCAAATTCAACAAAGGTTTTAGGAATGGCATGGAACACCCCTGATGATTGTTTCACTATAGAAGTTAAAGGTTTAATTCAGTTCTTGTCCAACGATAAAAATACAAAACGTTTTCTTCTCCAAGCTGCTGGGAAAATCTTCGACCCTTTGGGACTATTGACACCGTTCACCATACGTGCAAAATGTCTTTTTCAGCAGTTGTGGCTACAGAGAATTCCCTGGGATGGAGATCTACCTCCTGATGTTCAAAAAGAATGGTTACAGTGGTGTAGCGAACTTCCATGTCTAGCAGAATTAAAAATTCCTCGATTTGTGCTGAACTCGAATAGTGAGCAGGCCCAGATTTCCGCATGGGCAAGTGGGGCACTTGCCCAGGGCCCCCAAATTTATGGGGCCCCCTAATTTAGTATTAAGTTGTACATATTTTTGAAAATTTGGTTTTAGGTTAATTCAGTAAAGGTGGGCAGTGGCGGATACAGAAAAAATCCTGCGTGGGGCACAGTGCACCCACTATATTCATTTCAAAAGAAAATTTCCTCAATTTATTTATTAACATTAAAAGTAAATTAATTAACACATTATTATTATTATTATTATTTTTCAAATGTTTGACTTTTTGGTCGAAAATTTTTTGAATTTCCGGTCCGAATTTATGGGGGGGGGGGGTCCTTGGTGAGTGTCCGACATGTTCATGTGGAAATCTACTCCTGGAGGGGGAGGGCACATGGCCTCCCTCTGGATCTATCCTTGGAGGGGGCCCCCAAAGTCTGCTTTGCCCAGGGCCCCATTGGGTCAAAGTCGGGCCCTGATAGTGAGTTTGGTGATGTAGTTGAAATCCACAATTTCTCTGATGCCAGCAAAGTGGCATATGGCGCCGCTGTTTATTTACGAGTTTTAACAAAGAATGGTATTGAGGTCAATCTTGTAACATCTAAAAGCAGAGTTGCCCCTCTAAAGAAGATTTCAATACCTAGATTAGAACTTCTAGGTGCCTTGTTAGCTGCACGATTTACCAAGACAATCAAGGAAACTATCGACCAAAAAACTCAGTCAACAGTGTATTTTTGGACAGACTCGACAATAGTGCTATATTGGATAAAAGGTCCCACCAAACGCTGGAAACAGTTCGTAGCAAATAGGGTTAGTGAAATAAAAACCCTGACCGATACCAATGCCTGGCATCACTGTCCAGGTAGAGAAAACCCTGCGGATTTAGTGTCTAGAGGTACCAGCGCTCAGTCTCTTGTGGACAATTCAATGTGGTTAAAAGGCCCCCCATTTCTTACATCCAGTGAACTGCCCGTTACAGACGTTGTTCCTGATGTTCCAGAAACAAACTATCTTTCTGAAATGAAAAGTGACACTAATTCTAAAAGCATTACTTTAATCAATTTATCTGATGAAAAAAGTGTTTTAAATAGTATACTTGATCTTAGTAATAACTATGTGAAAATAATTCGTATTCTAAGTCATGTTTACAGGTTCATTCATAATGTAAAAAATCCAGGGAAAAAGGAAACCGGTCGTCTGACTCATATGGAGCTGACTAAAGCTGAAAACATTATTATTAAGTATGTACAGGAAGGTGAGTATTCAGAAGAGATCAAAAGGTTGAAAAGTGGCAAGTCTGTTAAGGGTAATAACAAATTGGTTTCATTGAATTGTTTTTTAGATGATGATAAAATATTAAGAGTAGGAGGTAGGTTGTCTAAATCTAAGCTAGGATTTAATGAAAAATTCCCTATGGTACTTCCTAGCAAGCATCGATTTACTCAAACTGTTGTAAAATATTTTCATTTAAAAAACTTGCACATAGGTCCACAGTCCCTATTGTATCATATTCGCCAAAAATTCTGGATACCAAATGGTAGAGATGTTTGTCGTAAAACTGTACATAATTGCATCACTTGCTTTAAAAACAAACCTCGAGAAGCAAGTCAAATTATGGGTGATTTGCCAGAGGAACGTGTTGTACCTAACTTTCCTTTTAATGTGACAGGCATAGATTTTTGCGGCCCCTTTTTTGTAAAATTTAAGAATCAAAGGAAAGGTGTGCTCAACAAAATCTATGTTTCTATATTCGTTTGTATGTGCACCAGGGCAACACACCTAGACTTTGTTTCGGACTTGACTACTAAGGCTTTCATTGCCAGTTTGAAAAGATTTTTTAGTCGAAGAGGTAGAAGTTCTAAAATATTTAGTGATAACGCAAAAAACTTTGTTGGAGCCAACGCAGAGCTCAAAAAACTACACCAACTGGTAATTCACCCAGATGAAACATTGGCTAATTATCTCAGTAACGAAGGTATAGAATGGAACCATATCCCTCCAAAATCTCCGAATTTCGGTGGACTCTGGGAAGCGGGTGTCAAATCGTTCAAGTTCCACTTAAAACGTATAGTCGGTAATTCGAATCTTAATTTAGAAGAATTTTTAACTGTCATTTCAGAAATTGAAGGAGTGCTGAACTCACGACCCCTTACTCCCATGTCATCGGAATTCGATGATTTTGAAACATTGACCCCTGGTCACTTTTTGATAGGCAGACCCATCACCTCCATTGTTGAACCTCAATTGATAAATATTCCTGAAAATAGACTTATGAAATGGCAGCGGGTAACTAAACTAAGCCAACAGATTTGGAAGTTGTGGAAACGAGACTATTTGAACAATCTACAACAGCGAAGCAAATGGAAGTTTAAAAAAAATAATGTAAAAATTGGTGCTCTCGCATTAATTAAGGATGACAACCTTCCGAGTACGAAATGGTTGACTGGTAGGATTACCGAACTTTTTCATGGTACAGATTCAAAGGTCAGAGTTGTAAATTTACGATTGTCTAATGGAAAAATGTTAAAGAGAAGTGTAAGAAATATTTGTATTCTTCCCATTGATGAATAAGTTTGATATGAAATTTGATTTATTTTTAAGGAAAAAATTACCATTTTATGGTGTCATGTTTATAGTATAATTTCTCAAGATGTTACGCATAAGTGTTTTTTATATTTGAAATTGTGTATTATTTGTATTTGAATTTTTCCTTTATAATGTAATTGTTTCTTTTAACTTTATATTTCTTGAATGTTGTCACATTGCAAGGCCGGGCGGCATGTCTGAGCGCATGCGCTAGGCGGCGTCTGATATGACGTAGACAAAAATACTTCAGTAGTAGCCAAAACGTTGCTTTGTGTGGATGTCATTCCACGAGCGGGAAATTTCCCCATTTACTTTGTTTAAAATCATTTGATTAATAAAAACGTTGTTAATTACTAACAACTGGTCCGTCGTCAATGTTTATGGTCTACTCACATCTAAATAGTCTATCTTAAAAGACAATCACCATGTATATATATATATATATATATATCAAATACGGATATTTTATATAGCTTTCATCCGAAAGAAAGATACTGGACTGTTTCGGACGCTAAACGCCTAGTAAAATGGCATGAAAAATTCCCGTTTAGTTCGAAATACATTGTATCGAAAATAGTGAAAATGTCAAAACTACTATAAATAATTATTTTTATTTTTGTAACATATACGGTTACACTTTTAGGAAGCAATTTAAGTCTTCTTTGGTTGAAATTTTACTTTTTAGTTAATATACGTGTTTTAATATATAAATAAAGAGAGCTACTCTCAGCAGTGACCCTAAGTTTAGGGCCTAACTGTGCTATTCAGGCCGATTTAGAAGGCTCTAGCAGTTTTCTTTTAGCTGTAATGTTGTTTTGTTAACTACATAATGGTCACGAAGTCGGTGGTAAACACGTTATAGCAACCTAATGGTTATTGATCAAGAGACTTAAAGGCAAAAATCTAATTATCGTCCGCAGTAAAGGATGCGTCTTTTTAGCAATTCCGTGTGAAATGAAGTTAGGCTCTAGCAGTTTTCTTTTAGTTGTAATGTTGTTTTGTTAACTACATAATGGTCACGAAGTCGGTGGTAAACACGTTATAGCAACCTAATGGTTATTGATCAAGAGACTTAAAGGCAAAAATCTAATTATTGTCCGCAGTAAAGGATGCGTCTTTTTAGCAATTCCGTGTGAAATGAAGTTAGGCTTTAGCAGCTCTGAGTTCCATAATTTATTTTTCCTTCTCCCCGTCGTAGAGAGTGCACCAATTGGTAGTAAACTTTTTGTTGTTGTTGTTCTTTTTTGAACCTACTGAACTGAAGAACGGGAAACCCAACTTTTCAACCAAGTGCTTAGTAAGGAACATCTAAATATAAATATTTGCATACTTTTCAACAATCTTCAAAGCATTTTATCTACATTCCCCTTTTCCTTTAGAAAAGTCGAAAGAGAAACGTGCGCCCTATATAATAACCATTAGAAGTAATGCCCCTGTAATGTGGATTTCATGCAAAGTCATCAATCATAACGCAAAGTATACTTACTGCACACGAAAAATTCGGCAATGTAAATGTAAAATTTTTTTCTAAAGATGTTTTTTCAAAACATTTAAAAATTCTTAAAAAGTACAAAGTTAAAAATATTTTTTCCAAAATATTTAATATTAAAGATAATACTGTGATTTACTGATATTCCACGTCAGCCGAAATTATACGTAATTTTAATGAAGGCATTATAAACTTACTTTTTTAGCTAATACCAATTAGGTAATTGCTTAGTTATGAATAAGAGATCATGTTTGGAGGCATGAATGTACTAACGAGAATGTTAAAATTCGTAGGAATCGAAAGACTGATATACATAATTTCTTTTGCAATTTTATTAGAAAAGAAAGTTATATTTATCTTAACTTCAGAAAGACTCGAAGGATTTCTTTCCAACTTTTATTCCTTTCTTCTTTTTTAGGAGCTACTGGGATCGTCACTCTTAAACTACCAATCAGTAAATAAGGAATAACAACACAATATAATTAATTAACAAAAATAAAAATTTATTTGTACAAAACATAATTTGGCGGAAACAGTCTGTTAATCAGAGTTGTTGATCTGTATGTCAACGACAAACTTGCAGTCTTGATTCTTTCTTGAAAGAAGTACTCCACTTTAAACATCAGTTATAATCTTAGGATACTTTTTTCCCCCGAAATATGCACTCAGAACATAATCCTTAAAAGTGGTTTAGCGTCCAAATTGTTTTAATTACTACGTGACTAGATCACTTTCCTTCTTAAATACACCATTAGTATTGCTACAACCAGTCCCACGAAAACAACCATGGCGAGGGCCATGATGCCCATACACCTGGCTCTTCTTCTGCGTCTTTGAAGAAGATGCTTCCTCATGAGCAAGTCCCATTCTTCAAGTTCCCAGGGTGTCACAAAACGATACGCCTCTTCCTGAAAGAGAAATCACAAATGAAAATTGAAATGCAATTTATGTAACTGAAAGTACCTACATTTCCAGTTCATGTCTCTATAATTTTCAGATCTTGTTCATCGTATTCAGTTTTCAACAGAAGTGAGCTCATTTGAGATGAGCATAGATTTCGTTTTTGGATTGCCGTTATTTGTATGTAAATGTGTCCTAAAAAGTGAGCTCTTCGTATCAAGTGAAAATTTTCAGTTTAAACGCCTTTGCATACATAGAAATCGAAGCTGATCAGTACTAGTAATCAAAGTAAAATAAGGGCCCGAGGTAGCCTAGTGGTAGCGCGCAGGCTTTCGGTACTGTGGGTGCTCGGATCAAACCCCGACAAGCGACCGTTTATTCCGGTTAAGTCCCGACCATTAAATATCTTCGTGTCTAGGACGGATATGGGCAGTTTTTTTTCCGTACACAGGAAAGTCCTTCTATGATGTCAGTGGGTGGGGAAGGTACGATCCCCCCCAGATGTCGTCCCTTGGGGTACTCGGTCAAAATTGGGATGGCACTTAGACAAGTCGGACACCGATCCTTGTGGTGCTATTATAAATAGGAGCCTCACTACTCAGCCCGAAGACTATATGGACCTGGTCTGGAACATCCGGAAAGGGGGCATCAGGAATAACAACAACAACAAAGTAAAGTAAGGTTGAAGTAAAACAGAAAGGATCATTAGAATTTCAAAGAGTTGGTGTTGAACACCCTTAACTTCTCGCAGGATCCCACACCTTTGATTGACTACTGTTATTCACGTGGGTTTCATCATGTACATACATTAAGATTAGGTCACATTTTCAGAACCCCAATCGTTGACTTTTTTAAACTGGACCTACAACTGGCTTTACATCATTTTAATGTCTTTGTTCCAATAGCCTGCTTTGCAGGTGGAACATAATTTCTTGCCAGATGATTCAACAGGCCTTTTTTTTAAAAAAAATAATAACTGCTTAGAGATTGAAGTACATATTTAATAACCCTCTCAGGAAAAAAAAAGAAAATACAAGAAAGTAAAAAAGATCTGCAGGTGGGTATTCCTGTATATCAACTGCACAGCTGTCTAGTGACATCATTTGTCATAAGAAACGTCCCATTCATTAGAACAGAGCAATTTACAATATCTTTCCCATGAATTTCTGATAATAAATAGCAATTAAATCAAACATGTTCTTTAACTGAAAAGTAATTTGAGGATGTGTAGTATAATATTTTACACAACTGTTCGTTTACAATAAACCAAGTCAGGTATGAACCGCCTGTGTTGAGCAATACGGTATTTCAGGGCATATCAAGAGCTGTATGACTGCCGTGTATTCAGTATATTCTGTATGATCTTGAACTGTAATATTATACGACATATAGTATTTTTTTTTTATGAAACTCATTCATTAGATCATAGGAAATGATAACTGCAAGAGTTTCTCGCAAAACACTTCGATTTAAAGACAAAGTCATTACATTTTAAAATTTATATTTTTTACACTGTTTAGATGCTTTAAAATTGAGAGAGAAATTTCTTTGTGAGGAGAGAAGACTTTCGTGAAATTTCCTAGTAAAATGTTTTTTATAAATTCCCCGCAAAGAATACATTAATTTTTCATAAATACATATATTCAAGGAACAATAAAAAAAAATTTAAAAAATAAATAAATAATAAGAAAAAATAATAATAATAAATAAATTTAAATTTTAAAAAAACGATTGTTCTAAATTAGGACAAACTTTATAGCCAATGTGCGAAGTAGGGTTGTTTTCAATGGAAATCAACCCTACTTCACACAGCCGGTATATAATAATGCGGTTGGTAGAATACCGACCTACAGATTTGGAGACCCGGACTTGAAGCTGATCAAGTGGTCGTCATATAAGCGAGCGACCGTTGTAAAGAGTATTAAAAGGAAAGGTAGGAAGTTTATGACACATAATAACAGAAAAAAAATCAGCAGCGTTTAAATAAATGAATGGAAACATATATGATTCTATTGACATCCTGTGTTGCTGACCTCAGGAAAGAGGAGAAATATGTGAAAAATGATATTTAAGATAAAACTTCCTTATATCGTCGGGAAATCTCAGTTGTTAGTATAAGTCTCAAGGTTTGAAAGCCCAGCTTCAAACTCCAGCAAGTAAAAGTTATCAGTATACGAAATTGAAGAAATAAACAGTCCCACTATTTTAAAATAGCTGTTTAATCAAATACGATTTTTATAAAGTTCAAGGACATTTGTCCGAAAAAAATGGAAAATATGAAGAAAAATCATAACATATACTAAGAATCTATAAATTTATCGCTGAAAAGGACATATAAATAAGAAAGACAACAAAGAAAAGGGTGAGTCAAAGGAAAACAATATAAATGCATCATGATTCCAGATAAAATAAAATATGAAAAGTAAAGTAATTCAACCACGAAATTAGTTTGTTCAGTACAAAAGGATAAAATAGAGATGTATTCAGAGTAATGGGCAAGAAGAAAGATTGAAATAATATAAACATCAAGAACTTCAAGATGAGTAGTAGCTAGAGAAATTTAAAATTTAAACCTTTATCACGAACCGTCATTTCCTTTATTTTTAATCGAAAAATCTTTTGAAATATGATTAATATTTTATTATCTTTTTATTTCTTATAAGATTTGAAGCAACTTAGATTGAATAAAAAGCAAAAAATTTCATGTTATTTGATGTGTAATTGATTTTAGGATTTCATTTTTCGGGTACAATCATGTTTAGTTGTTTCACTAAAAAGTCATTTAGAGAATGAGCTATCTCTCAATCCTCTGTTCAATTTTCCTGTTTCAATTTTCCTTTGAAAGATTAATTGTTTATAGTTTTTATGACATACTAAACAGTCACAAGTTTCGTTCAAATTATATATTCTCTCGGAAAGGATATTCTTAATAATTAATCTAGTAGATCAAAGCGTTATAATTAAGGATACTAATAGCTTCTCGTGACTAACCTTGGCTAGATTAATGATTACTCTTTATTACATTGGCTATAAAGTTTGACTTAATTTAGAACAATCGGTTTTTTAAAATTTAAATTTATTATTATTATTATTTTTTCTTATTATTTATTTATTTTTAAAAATTTTTTTTATTGTTTCTTGAATACATGTATTTATGAAAAATTAATGTATTCTTTGCGTGGAATTTATAAAAAACATATTACTAGGAAATTTCCCGAAAGTCTTCTCAAAAGTATGAACAGGACATGATATTTCACTTATTTGAAGATAAAATTTTTAGTAGAAACGTAGGTAGGTATAGGTTTTCCCCTAAAATTCAAGTCTATATGTTGTTACAGAGTACAAACTGTTTAAGTCCTAAATTATGTTTTAGTCCGCTCATTGTGGGCCCCCTCCCCATAACTTTTCTTGGCTGTGTGCTTGAGTCAGTGGCGCACCCAGGGGGGGGGGGTCAAGGGGCTCTGCCCCCCCAAAGAAATAGAAATTGCATTATGAATATTGATTTTGCATTATAAATATTTTTATCCGTTCATCTCCCCCCCTCCCCCCCCCAAGAAAAAATCCTGGGTGCGCCACTGGCTTGAGTCATAGAGTTGAGATAAACCTCTGCAGAAATTTATCCAATAAAAATGTATATTTGACACCCGCATGTATATTAAAACTTTAAGGAAAGGAAAATTTGTAATGAATTGTAACTTTCGATGGGTGTAAGTAAAATTTAACGTCTGTATGCTCTTTTTGGGAAAACACATTATTGCTTTCAAAAAGCAACCGAGGACCAATATATCTCAGAGCAAAATATTATCAGCAGAGTTTGAATGAAGTTTACGTGTTGATTTTTTATTATCATACATACAGAGTTGTCAAAAAAGTTGTAAAAGGTTGATTTTGATAAAACGTTTACCGAAATCTGCAATTTTGGTAATTAACAATTAATTAAAGGTATATTTAAAGTACATTTATAGAATTTTTTAATTTAGTGCTTGATCTCTCTTGGTTGAGTTACAGGCTGGACATGACAATTTCCGTTGTCAGTGAGATTGTGCCTTTGTGGGATAGATGGGAAAGCACGGTATCTTTTCAGAGAACAGATCTAAACTTGGAGGCTACAAAAGACGTATGGTATGTACTCTTCAGTGTATTTTTCTTGCCTGTCCCGCGCATGCTCATCGGGTGAAATCGATGGCCACTTTGACCATATGATTACCTCCCTCCGTAGGAGTGGGTTAACTAAACAGGTGCTAAACAAACAAATGTTGTTTGTTTCATAATTATTAAGTATAAATTACCCTTATAATCCGGCTAATTAACTAGTTAGGATTTCTTCCTCACATCCGCTAGGGTGTCATCTGATAAACTAATTTGTTTGGTCATTGATTCCTGCACTAGTTTCTTACAAACAAACTACCGATAACTTATCCATCTTATCTTCATAAATGAATGATATCTCATTTTCATTGCTTACAGAATATTTTAAGTAATCTAAGTTTTATTGCTGTTGTAAATTAAATAGGTGGATCATCATGGTAAAATCACTAATTCAGATTTTAAAACTTTAGTTCCTTTTTTCCCAGAAATAAAACTTTCCTCCATTGTAATTCGACAGTTAGGAGTATCTAAACGCTTAGAGAAATTTCAAAGAATACGTTCTCAAAATATTTCCGATTAAATTATTAAATATTCTAAATGAATTACAAAATGTCCTTAAACGAATCAAGAGTTTTATCCTTTATATTTCAGATAATACTATATGATAAGTTACACGGGGGGTTATCAAAATAATGGAAACACCTCTTGAAAAAGCCGTGTGCGATGCAAAATCCGGGTGCGAGCACAGGGATACAATACGGTGAAATATGAGGATCAGCTATCTGGCAGAACCAGTACAGTCTATGTAGAACTAACTTTTGTGGAATTGATGTGCGAAATGTCGGATCTAGTTGATTTTCAGTGATTCATGACAATAGGCGTGAGGCTTGTGGGTGCTTTTCTAACTAAACGGCAGAAATCGTCGGCGCATCACGAGGCAGAGTATTAAAGATTATGACACAGTACAAAAATGAACGATGTGTTCGCCCTAAACGCAAAAAGTTGGGACTCACACGAAGATTCAGCAAGGGAAAGGCGGAACCTGATACGGATTGTATGACGGAAACCTAAGACTACAGCATAGGATGCAATGCTAGAGGTGAAATAATAGTAGAGATCTACTCCTTGTGCAACATACCTTGAATTTCAATGTATTGAATATCATGCTTATAATTTCTCAAAGGATGTTTTTATAACACCCTTAATTAGGAATGGATGTGAATTTATATAAATAATTTAGTGGTGTAAAAGGGAAATGACCGCACTGTGTTGATAAAATTTTCGCTTCACGGGGAGTACTTGAGGCTGCTATGTATTAAGAAAAAAAATATTATTTCCCTTTTCCTCTTCTCTTGTGGTGGGAAGAGTCCAGTTGACAGTTCGAGAATTCCACCCCCCTTAGGATTGACATTTTGAGGGATTGTAATGGCTCTCTCTATATATAAGGGGGGGGGGTTAAGAGCTGCCCCCAAATTTTTTATTTAAAAAATATTTTTGGTCAACTATTTACAGGTACATAAAGGCTGATAATCAAATTAAATTGGTATTGTCAGATAGCCTGAACTTTTCTGCAAAGCGCTACAGGATTCTTTTTATAAATTTCGTCCACCGAAGGAATTTATGAGCGTTTAAAACACACTATACCAGATTTTTCCCCGAATAATTTAGATTTTAAAGTATTAATTGCATTTAAAAAAAACGAAAAATGTACACAAATGTAAAATTTTTTTCTCTATGATGGAGTACAATTTTTAAAAAAAATTCTTTGAATCCAAGTCGGCAATCCGTGGACAAATTTTCTCCATAGGTTAACATTGAGGTGAGCAAATCCAATGGAGTTAGTACATAGCAGCCTTAAGATCCAAATTCATACATTTACATATAAACAAACTTCACAAGTAACTGATAAGCAGTATTCACGAGAGTATGGTCGATAACAGTGGGTTATATCATGCATACTTACAGGAACTTTCGACTTTTTTTCTTTAATGCCATCGGGATGTTTTCGGACGGAATCATCGTCTTTCGTCTTTGATGACTGTTGACTACTTTTGTCATCTGTCTCATTCTCCTCTTGATTGCTTTCTGCAGGCGGTGCCGGGGTTGTAGTTCTAGTAGTCCGCTCAGACGGAGATGCTTCATGTATGGTATCCGAGCGAAACTGGACACGTCTTCCCAGAAAGTTATGACGGTGTGTTCGACAGGTGCACATTTCCTGAGAGAACATGCAAATAACAAAACGAAAAAAATTTTAAATTTCAGTGACATTCTTTTTATGAATACAGATATTTAGATTGCATAATTAAGTTGCAGCTCCCTTCATTTATAATATCCGTTGTACAAAACTTGCTATGGTAGAAAGAAAGGAAAGTGTATCGCTTGCTTTTTTTAAAAAAAATTGAATTGAAAAATAAAACCCAGTGGTCAAATAGAAGTCACTCAAAGCTAAACACTTTGGGCAGTAATCTGCCGAGAATTAAAAAAAAAAAAGATTTTGAGGTTTAATGCAGACCCTGTAGTGACATCTGTCGCAAGCCCTTGCAGGCCCGAATGCCTACGAAAAATTAACTGAAACTTTCGCGTAACTGGCAACATTATTGCTTAACCAGATTAAATAAGAACAATATCAAGAACAACAATAATAATTTCAATAATTTTAACAGAATTTTGATTTGGTTTCTTAGAGGAGAGATGGGCTTCTACAAATATCTTGGCTCGTCAAACTTATATAGCATAGTCGAAAAATGCATAAAAATGTTCAGAATACATATCACAACACCAACTTGTTATGCAAAAAGTTTAGAGAAACTTAAGAATGCATGTAATAAGACCCAAAGAACTTCTAAATACTAAATCGGGGCTCACTGAGTCATCAAAGATTCATAGTTAGAAAAATTAATTTTAATATTTCAGAAAAAATTAAGGTTTATTTTGAAATTATGTAATTATTTTCATTTAGTATAATAATTAGCCACTTTATAAGATATAATTAAAAGTATCTTTTACTCTCTAACTCATAGTATGAATTTTAAGAAACTTTTATCATTCTGTTTGATCTCTTATCATAGATATAATGTTCTAACAAATGCAATGCTATTGTCTTACATTTGGGCTGCATTGAATTTTAGACAAGCAAGCAAACTCAAAGCCTTAGAATTATACAGATTATTTAAAAACTAAAGAATAATAAAAATTTTCGAGTAAAGAAGATAATAGAAATAATTTTGATTGTCAATAAATAATACAATTAGATAAGTATAAAGTGTTTGGAAGAATATTAATTAATCCCATTGTGTGCAAATTACTCGATCGTGATTTATATAATTTTGAAATTAATTAGTATTGCATTAATGAGAATATATTTCCTTTCCCAACACTACTGTCAAATTTATACAATAACATTGAATGAAATGTAACTCACTCGTACTGGCGACATGCCTCGAAGAGATGCTCTGCCGTAAGCATAGTCTTTAACATACATTGCCCAACATTCATCACAAGAACATAATGAAGATCCATAAAACGTGCTCTCATCTGAGACGGAACGTCGAAAATTGTGATGACGTCGGAAATGATCCTCATTGATAAACCGGTGTCTTGAATGCCGAGATCGTGTCGATGGGGTGTTAGATCGGACAGTGCCTCTTTTACTTCGCAGTCGTCTGAGGAGTTCTTTTTCTTCCCAAGAAAGATCTGAATTCCAACTGTCCGAATGTTTGCCTCTATGCAAATGCTTAGCACCAGTCAAACCATCATAGTAATCGTCACACTGGCTCCTCTTCAGTGATATGCTATCGTCATGAGTTCGCCTGCAATTTTTGCAAGTCTTTTTATTAATAGATTTCAGTTTTTTATCTTTACGACTTTTTTTAGGTGGATTAGGACCCGCAGTTGCTTCATCAGTGGGGTTACCTGGAGTAGCATCTTGAGTAGTTTCTGAGGATATTTGGTCCCCTCTTGTAATTCCACTGTCTTCGGAGTGTGATCTTAAGTTATCGTTTTCGCTCGTTAAAAATGCTTTAGGAGATGCTTTTGAAAGGCTTGACTTCTTTTTCTGCACTGGAGAATTAGGTACTCTTTTGGGGTCACTGCTAACACTGTTTTTCTGCGAATTGTTAGAAGTCATTTCTAGCTTTGGGTTCGGGGCTGGTGATTCTTTTTTAACAGGAGAACTGTCTTTAGAAGTTTGGGGCTGGGATTCACTTAGTTTAGTTTCTGGTTTATTTTTTACGACATTTTCATCTTTATGAAGAGAAGATTTTAGCTCCCTTAAAGGTTTAGTTTGTGGTGTTTGATTTTCAATTTTGGGCTCTTTATCGCTATTCCGCTCAACAGGTAAATCCTTAATTGTGGGATTTTTGCTGTCAGTGGACATTCGTTCGACCGTTTCTTTGAACGGCGGTTCTTTGATCTTTATACTGGTTTCATTTTGAGGGTTTCTTTCTTCTATTGCTTTAAGTTTGTTAGAAGAGGTGGTTCGGGTTCTTTCAAGGGAGGAATCTGATCGGGTTTTACCCGCTTCAGTTTCTTTTGGGTTATCTGTATTATCTTTTACTTTATTCGACGTAGATGACACATTGCTAAATTTGCGTTCTTTTGCTATCTTCCCATGTAAACTGCTTTCGTTTTTTTTAAGTTGTTCTAGTGGAGGGGGAGGAGGAAATTTAAAAATATTCGATAAAGCTTCTTTCTCTACTTCAGTTTTTTTCGATGCATTAGATTGAATCGGAGGATTAATTGCTTTTGGCATGTCGTTTTTCTCCACTTTTGACTTTTTATGGATATCATCATCCTTTTTAGTTGAAGAACTAGGTATATTTTTCTTTTCGAAGTTTGCAACATTCTTAACCGTACTATCAGTTTCTGCTGGAGGATCAAACAAATTTATTTTATCGGGTTTTCCCGTTTTGGGAACTGCTTTGTCATTTTCTGTTGTTGAACCTTGGAATTTTTTTATTAATTCATCAATTGCTCTAGCCCTTAATTTCGCAGGTTTTTCTGGAGCTTCTGATTGCTTACTCAGTTCTGGCGGGTTTGATGACGCAGGACTTTCTTTATCAAATTTTTTAGGTGTTGAAGTGGGTTTAGGATTATTGCTTTCTAATTTGCTAGTTTTGTTCTGTGTTTTCCCAGTCTCGTTAACATTTTGCACCACTGTAGGTTTTAAGATAGAAGTCTGAGGTACATCTCTTTTATCTACAGTATTATTAGCAGGAGGCTTAGTTTGTTTTATGGCACTTGTTGATGGTTGGTCTGATATCCTCATGTCTTCACTTTTTATTACAGTAGTTTTTGATTTGTCTTTGGACGAGATATCATTTGTGTCTTTTTCTTGCGGAGGGGATTCAGATGAAGCGAGGTTAGCGTCTTTATTTTTCAAGTCGTTTGAGAGATCATCCTTCTTTAAGTTTTCTGCCTCTGAAACAGCTTTAGAAGATAATAAGCTTTTATCATTTTCATCAGTTATTTTGGTTTTTGGAATAGTCTCTTCGCTGACAGTTTCTGCTTCTTTTTCAACAGTTGCTACATCTTTTGGAACAGTCTCTGCGATATCATTTTCTCTTGAAGGAACAGAGATATCAATGAGCTCATTTACTACAGGTGCATCACTTACATTCTGATTTTGTTCGTTACCTCTTTGGAGAGCACTCTGATTTTGCTCTTCGGATGTTAAATCTGAGGGTCTGTTGGAAGAAGAGATTGACGAGTCACTGTCTTCAAACAATGGATTAATTGTCGAGGGTTCCTCGAAATGGATGTCACCATCTTCTGGAAGCAATGGAGGTTTCTTGCGGTGGGCTTTCCAGTGGCCCAGCAGTAGCTTCAGCATCCCTGCTTCCTGTGTCAAATGAAATTAAATATATATATATTATATAAAAAAAGATATATATATATATATGTATATATATATATATATATATATATATATATATATATATATATATATATATATATATATATATATATATATATATATATATATATATATATATATATATATATATATATACATATATATATATTATTTCAGAAAAATTTTTTAAAGGGTTATAACAATATAATATTACATTTAAGGTGTTTTATATGATACAAATAATAATACTTGCATTATTTTTTTAACTAAAGGATAATGTAAAGTTAATTAAAAGTTTCTCTTTGCATTTGCAGAGCTTTTCTATCTAAATGTTAAAAAATATTTTTGTTGTTTGACTTCGCATTTTTAAATTAGAAATGATTATAGTGGTTGAATTATGCTGAAATCATTGCCTTGGTAATCCATCCTGGTTCCTCCCTTACAATAGGAAACGACATTCCCTTACTCTTGCAAGCCCTGGTAGACCAGGGACGTATCTTTCCTGTTAAATTTCCCAAGCTTCCTTGAAGCAGTGCCTACTCTCTGGATTTGGGCAAAGGGGGTCAATCCATTACGCAGGAGAGGGTGAGCTTTTTTTTCTCTGTCTAATATCCATATATCTCTACTTTTAATTTCAGTAATTTTTGTTTCATCTACGCTTGTTTAGCCTTTACATATTTTTACTCGTTTGTGCATAAATAGAAAGAAAAAGAGTGAGAGTAATTATGCCCAGTCACTTTGGAAAGAGTGATTACATATCACTAATCTTTAATACAGCAAAAGTTGATGATTGAAAAAAAATTCAGCTTCATCGAAAAAAAATTAATAAATGAATAAAAATCTGTTCAGGCCATATTCTGTGTCGTAGGTCTGAAAAGGATGAAATATATGTGGAATGAAATTAAAAATCTGGGTGTTCTTCACGGCGCTATAATTGCTCAAGTAATACGTAACCGGCTTCGAAAATAAGAGACACGGGTCCAACACCCGGTTTTAGCAGACCTCGAGACAGTTAGAGATTTTAATAAGTAGTGAGTGCTAGGTTGGGACTCTACGGAGAGGGGGAGTTCGAATAAAGATCGTAGATTTAAAATTCACTACAATTATACCCTCCTCCTATTTTTAATATTTTCCATGTGCAGCGCTTGTAAAAACGTAGTTTATGCATATGCATAAAATCTTAAGCTTTTCTTTTAAGAATGATATAAAACGAGACAAAGGTTTAAATTGCACAAAAAGTTAAAATGTTCATAGGCACATTTTTTTTTTCAATTATCGAGCACTAGGAAAGGTTTAAGGAATTTTCATATATTTAGAAACACATAAAACAACAATTTTTTTTTCAATCTCTTTCCTCATAAACTGGAGGAAAAAATTACCCTTTTCCGTTACTGTATATTTATGATATCTTTTAATACCTCTGTCATAGATAGATTACCCTCATTTAGTTACATATCCATAGGTCCAAATAAACCAGTTTAGCATTCTCATCACAGGAACACCATTTCCTGTGTTGATTGTTCTCTGGATCATTAAGCGATTTTTCAAAGTATCTTTGCCCATTAAGAGTCGTAATCGTCACATCAAAGGACTTTGCATAAAAATAGGGGATACTTTGAAGACTAGTTTACAACCATGGGTAACCTAATTCATATTTCCTTTGAGTTGAGGAGATATAAGCCAACTTAGAGAAGGAAAGTGTTTCATATCAACTTATCAATGTCCAATGCGAAATGTTCCAAATTTGAAATGACACTTTACCTTTCATTCGTAGTCATTCAAATTAAGATCTGTTCATAATGATATACGATACATAGTTCGCTTCTGTCCCAGTTTCTTCTATAAAGAATGGACCCTTTCAGTCTAGCGGTCATTTTAATTAACATCATCTCTTTATAAAAATATTCTAACGGGAAGCAAAATAACGCGGGAAGAAATACTTGAAAAGGTGTGGTAGAATGTCGAACAACCACACCCGATGGGAAAAAAATCGTGAGCAAACCTACGCTTCACCTTTACATAGCACCTACTCTATCGTTTCCATATCTAACCAACAGCGCGTACAGCTTATGGGTCACATACCTTAAGCGTTCTTCAATTACATAATATGCAGTTTCATGGCTTGTTGGGTCAGTGATTGATAATTGAATGCAATGGTTTCACAAATGGACATCTGTATGTCAGGGATGTCCATTTGCTTTGCAGAAAATAAGTGAGTTTTTTCAAAGGCATTTCATTTCGGCCTCACAATTTTAATTAAGAAATAGGTCATAAAGCATTTTGAAAATTTGATAGTTGCAGGGATGTAGATACAAAAGTCATGCATAATGGATTCATTTTTTTAAAGCCTCATTTCTTTTTAAATGCATTCTTAACGAGTGTTAGAGTACTTTTCCTTGCATTATGTATAATTTTTAAAGCGTGTAAGGAAATTAATTTTTCAGACGGGGTAACATTTAATAATCTGTAGTCTATTTTAAAGAGACTTATCCATCTGTGCACAGCCCATAGTGATAAAAATGTTCTGCATCTCTTATTTACTATTATAAATATTTAATTATAAAACAGATATATATGGAGATTTAATTGTGGTTATTTGAGTAGTATTTATCTTAAATTTTCAACAAAAAAAGATAAATATTTTCAAAGCATTCAATTTTTATCGTTTTTTAAAAAAACATTGTTGTGCAACCTCTGAATGTCTTTTTAACTTGATAAAAACCTGAGTAAAAAAGAAACATCGCATTGTATATATTTCATAAAGTAGTTCAATAACCTGCTTTAACTTCTAAAACCTCCTCTGCAGTTACCTATTAAGGAAATGGGTGAGGTAAAATGCAAACTAGTCTTGCCCTTATAACCCTCAGAGAATGTATTTTTCTTATTACAAAACTTTTCTTTCAGACAGCTCTAACTTTTAACTATTGATTATATGTTGCTTCTATGACCCTAAACTATCAAATATGTGTGCTGTTTTTTCAGCTGAAGTGCAATAATAGAAAAGATTATATAACTTAGGTTTGATGTCCATGAGTACTTAAAATTGGTTATGTAATTTAAGCTCAGATGTGATTTAGGTTAAATTATGACAGATTTTTCAGAATAAAGTTTGTTATTTTTCCTGATACAACTATTAGGTGTCTCCAATAGTTGAAATGATAACTGATTGGGAGAGACTAATGGTCTAATTTACGGGTGGTCAAATTGTGGCCCGCTACAGATTTTTTTTTCTGCCCCTCCAAGACAGCCATAAAACTTGCCAAAGACAGCCAAAAACTAAGACAGTCAGAAAAACTGCCAATATTTTATTTAATTTACATTTATTTATTTTATGATACAATTTATACCTTTTCTGAAATGCAAAGTTAACTTATAAATGCAATAATTTTAAAAGATGCAGCCCTCCGGTAACCTCCGCTTCCACAAAGCGGTCCCTGAGCCAAAACAATTGCTCATCCCTGGTCTAATTGAAAAAAAAAAAGTCAAAACATTCATTGATTACTCAAATTATACAAGTTCCGTTTGAAGCACTACGGTCATTTTTAGCTACACGAGGGTAAATTAGACCTGGACCTACTGCTTAAGGCCAGTTCTGAACGGCTACAAATATCCATGTCAACAAAGGGACTCGAACCCATGGACTCTGGTACCAAATGCCAGGACCCTAGCCATTCATTCGGTCATCATCCGGCTGAGATTTTATAAAAACTTAAACACTTGTTTGAAATTATCGGTACTTTTCTGTTAGCTGGCCGCAATAGGCGTTAGCCCAACAAGTATCGAAATTGCATGAAAAGTTGCCAGCCAGACTATGAAAATGGTTAAATAGATAATAAGATAAGCAAAATTTTGGAGTAGCAATGTCACACACTAAACGTTGGAAGAAGATGGAGGATCAGATGATATTAATCATGGTAGAGAACTTAACTAAGTTCAGAGGCTCAGCTAAATAACCTCGAAAACTGCAAATTCGAGTGAATTAAAATAGGAAACTAATTAGAAACCACATAGTATACTTGTTTTCTTCCAAACCGCATAAAAGATTGAGAGATTATAGTGGAACACGTAAAGGCAATATAAAAAACATTGAGGAGTGGCACGCCACCATTTGCAATCGTACCTAGCTGAATTTATGTAGCGATGACACAAAAAAGGGGTCTTTTTCAAGACAGTTTCAAGGGCATTAAAGATTTTTGGCTCCCCAACTAAATATTTACTTAATGAATAAAATTCATGTATGCTTATATGTTTTGTTCATTAAAGTTTACGAATCACGAGAGTTGCAGTTAATAAATACCTGAAAATGCGACTTGTGAACCATATTTGGCGATTTATCACTTGCGAACGACTAACGGAAAAAGTACTATATTATTTTTGGGGGTTTTATTACAGGCGATCTACTGATATTTCCGTTTTAGAAAGGTTCTCACAAACTAAAGTTCATGGAAAACCATCAGAACAACTAAATTTATAATCTAGTCATTGAGTAATTTCTGAGTTACCTACTATGCATTAAGACACCATGTTATCTACTCTTAAATTATAGGAGAACATTTCATAAAGTGAAACTCAATACAGCAAGTAGATTATGATGAGAATTTAGATTTAAGTTAATATGTTTCTGAAACCGTCTGCCGCATTGGGAAAAAAATAACATGTTTCTACATTTGCTAAAGTTCAATTATCAAAAAATTTCATTCAAATTAACTACAGAAGTTGCAGATCAATTTATTCATCTAAAATATTTCAAATCGATTGTTAAAGAGAAATTTTCAAGCAAGGATAAAAATGTTTCTCTTAAATCACTTTTTTCTCCTATTTCCCTGGAATGTCACAACTTATAACAATTACATTGCATTTGAACATATCTATAGGGACCATCCTTAGGAACTCAAACGTTAGACACTTGGTAGGGTTTCATAGTATAAGAAGTTCACTGTCTAAGAATTTTTCGAACAGTGAAAAGGAATATTTTTCATAAGTCACATCCTGCACAGTGAACGCATTTAAACATTAGAACATAATGCTATACAATCTCTAATTTCGGAAATAGCCCTAAATTAAACACCATTATAAAAATTTTAAAAGCATCTGTGAACACAAATAGTCTTTTAGTGCTTTTTAGCGTCCTTCAGTTTGATAGGATACGGTAAAATGTTTTATTTTTAGAATTAATAATCTAAACTTCCCCAATGATCCTGTAGCGTATTGGAAGTATGGTTTTTTTTCCCAAGACCCCACAGAGTGCACGACACACAGCTGTGTGTTTATCGGGGTAGTATTTTTTCAGTTCCCGCCGTTTTTAAACACGTGCAAGAATTTCTGGCCTGAAAGCTAATACCGGGTGTAGCGGTTTCTCTAACAACATTTGAGGATAATTGTTTGGAAAAATAGAGACGTTGGCCATCACGATCGTAAAGCTGTCTTCCTAGCGATACTGGAATGTAATATAAGGTTTCGGAATTAGGAAGAGCTGTCAGCCGATTATCTGCCGGCCCTCCGATTATCTGCCGATTATCTGCCGATTATCTGCCGGTTTGGTGAGAAAACGAATTCTAAGAAGACGGACCCCGTGTGCCAAGCCGAGAGGGAGAGTCTTGGTGTTTTTTTCAGGAGACGTTGCTTAGAATACGCCCTGAGTGGACGTGTTTTTTTTTAGGCTCCTGTGTTTTTGGGCCTGAATGGGTCCCGGAGCGCGTATTGTAAATCTGCACGTAAATTAAGTGAATATGTCTAAAGTGTCTAATGTTTAATTTCTTTTTGTTAATAAACTGTTGAGTTTTTGTTTTAAAAATTGGCCTTCGCTTTTTAATTAGGACTCTGCCTTTTTTTAAGCATGGATCCAATAGTTGTGTATTTTTTTATGAAATCCTCAGAGAATAGTCTTAAACTTTTACCGTGACGCCACAATTCTAATGATCAAATCATTTGGAAACATTATGCACTTTATTTGCTTCAAACTGTATTGATGAGTCATTAAAGTTTAAGGGACATACATGACCTTTCCAAATAATGAAGACGGTTTTACTTTGCCGAGATCTGATGCATCTTAGTGAAATGGATGCCAAAATCAGGCAACTACTTAAATGATTTGCTCAAAGTTTGATAATCGACTAGCTGCTACATATTAAAATAATATACAGATTTTGTCAGTTCACAGATTGGTTCACAGATTTACAGGGTGTTTCGAAAATAATCATCAGATTTAAAAAAATCATAACTATTCATCTTTTAATCCGCTTTGATCGAATAATATATAGGCAGACAGAAGAGGGAAATCTCGAATTTCACGCAGTTGCCGACAAGTAGCGCTAACGCTCTTCCTTCGCCCGCCACTTCAGTGTTTGTAAAGATGGCGACTACACAACAGAAATCAAAGAATCATCCGATTTAAAAAATATCATAACTATTCATATTTTAATCCGTTTTGATCGAATAATGAGTAGGCAGAAAGAGAGACCTCGAGTTTCACGCAATTGCCGAGAAGTAGCGCTTACGCTCTTCTTTCTACGCCACTTCGGTATTTGTAAAGATGGCGACTGAACAACAGAAATCATTTTGTGTTCTGCGCTTTTCGAAGTGCGAGTCCGTAACAACTGTTCAGCGTGATTTTCGTCGACAAAACCCTGTTAGATTGAAGTTCTTACCTCTCAGAGCATTAGGTGATGGTATAAACAATTCCGAGACACGGGTTGTCTGTGTACGCATAACAGCCGAGGAAGCAGTGCAGGCAGTGCTCGCAAAAGTTTGGGACGAATTTGCCTACCGTATAGACATATGTCGTGCATCCAAAGGTAGAGTACCTTTAATTTTATTTGTAAAAAAAAACCTTATGATTAGCCATGTAATATAAAATTAATTTTAAATTTCTGTGTTCAATATTTTTCATAATATACTCATTTCAAATCGAGTGATTCTTTTTGTAACACCCTCTATTTCACAGCAAGATAGATGTAACTCATTCCATTAAAATTGACCAAATGTACTAAAGAAGGACCCCTTAAACTGTGGGTTGCGACCCCCTATGGAGTCTTGTAACATAATTTTATGGTCATGAAAACTTTTGTAACTGTTGGCGAAGAGTGTCCCTTCGTCAGATTCTTAAATACTGGTTAGCAAAAATAATTACGAAGACCATTTCGATTTAAAATATTTAATAAAATTCAAAAGTTATATCATGGATGCATAACAGAGAAATAAGCCGATCTTTTCTTGCTTTAATTTCTTTGATTTATTATCAGTTTATGTTTTATTTGTTTATTTATTTTCTGTACCTACGTTTTCAATGTATATATATTTTATGTATATACCTGGGGTTGAGTAAAATTTTCTCGAGCGAAAAGACGTTACGAGTTGAGAAAAAATTTAAGAAGCCCTGTACTAATGTACTAAAGATTTATGTTACTCACATACAGCTGGCCCTTCCCATCCTATATATAATAGCCGTTGTCTCTGTATGACACTTCCGGGCTGTACTCATCTTTCAATTGAAGCCCTCAGTAAACAAACCGCCGGTTAGGCTTAATTTCAATTTCAGATGTGGATCAGAATTTTTTCTTACCTAAAAACAAATATCTTCTCCATCAAATCACGTTTGTTCAGCCTATTTTTCTATAAAACATTCAGAACTAAAAAAAAATTGGATGCTTTTAAATGTATATTTAACAGTTTTTAAAAATCTGTTTACTTTTGCGATGAATTCTGAAAGTAAACAAACTTGAATGTGAATGAATCGCGTAGTGAACTGTAAAAAAATGGATGGCAGTCTACTACTCCAATCGCATGAAAAACTAAATAAATAAAAAATAATGATAGGGTTTGCTTTTACAAGGTGTGGATTAAATGCAATATTTTAGATAATTCGGGATATTTCTTAACTTTCATATACTTTTTCCATTATGACGTCAAAATGACGGGTTACCTACTAGTTCTGGAATAAAGAGTGCAGGCGCACAGATGCGATGCAGGAAAATCCGCGAATATCTCTTTCTCTCTCTCACTGTTCACAATATTTAACGCACGCAAAAAATTAAATAAATAAAGCAATATATACTATTTTGTTTTATAACTTATGTTACTAAATTCACAATGAAGGATAATACACACACGCGCGCGCCGAGGGAAACAAACACAATACAATAAACATATAGTGTGTGACACAACAAACGTATAATTTAAATAACAATAAAATTATTTCACGCAACACAATTATATACATTAAACTTGAATGCTATTCAGGACTTTACAGTACAATGGTTTATTAACTATAATCCTACTAACGCAGCACTTGGCCAGAAAACTTCAGAAAATATTTATTTAATTATAGGTGACAAACTCGTGAAAAATGAAATCGTGAAAGTTAAACCTGCGAAATCAGTGTCTACTGTGTTTCCTTTTCATCAGGTTTTGCTTTATTGAATATCGACAGTATTATCTCATAAAAAAATTATGTGTTATATATGTGGTTCAATAGATACACGCATTCATACACACATATACATATACGTACACACACAAATAAATAAATAAATATATATATATATTATATAATGGATCTCGTGTTAACTGAAACTTTACACAATACGAATGGAAGTATCGATTTTTTGGATATCAATCTTAAGTGTAATGATGAGAACAGGATAGAATTTACGATAAGCGAGAAAAATATAATTTTAAGATTAATAGATTGACACATTGGCGGTCTGCGGTACAATTTTCAGGAATGTGATTTATAACCACATGTTAAGATGTAATAATTTATATAGTGACCAAGAGTTAAAAATGAGTGGCATTTTAAAGTTTTTAAACCCATCATTAGAATTCCATTATCCGTATCATTTAGTTCAGAACAACGCATGCATTTTTTTAAAAATGTCACGGGAGGAGTTCAATGAAAGAATTAAGCTAACTGTGTAATTGACGGAGTACCAGAGGAAATGGAGTAATTACTCGGGAGTTGGTGCGATAAAGTAGAGAGGCTCGAGTGTTGTCTATACTGGGATCGTATTGTGTATAATGTGATGTGTTGTTATTTGGTGTTTTTGTGATGTTTTATATTGGATTTTAGCTTTTTAATATTGGATTTTTTTTCTCTTTTATCGAGATTAAGGGTCTCGGGATGCCCTGGTCTACTGGGAGTGTTCGCCATGGCACGCAAAACATGTGCAACCAGGGAAGAGGGGTCGCAACCCCCCTCTGGCCATTTTAGTGCATCCCTCCGATTTTATTCTATCTATTTAACTTTTTATTCATCATATATATATATATATATATATATATATATATATATACAATGTATGCATATATATATATGTGTGTGTGTGTGGGAGTGTGTAAGTGACATACTTTTAGTAAAGTTGAAAATGTAGATATCCTTTACACAAAATCTACGAGTACACTTTCAGTAAAAGTTCCCATGTCATTGTTATTATTAAAATCTTGCGTTCGTGTACTAACTTTTCATTCCCTGTCTTTATATTTTTCTATCCTTTCCTTTATTAGCATTTTTTATATAAAAGATGTGAAATGGAAAATCAAACAGAAATGTCCTCAAACCATTCTTAGGCAATCTTAGGGAATTCACATCTGGAATTTAGTAATGTACCAGAGGTGGCCAAGTGGTAGCTCACTAGGTTTCGAACGGGTTACTTGGTTCGAATCCCGACGAATGGCATTAAATATTTTCGTGTTTAGGCCGGATATGGGTAAGTTTAATCTGTTGACCGTAAAATCCTTCTATCCTTCGGAAAAATCCTATCGGAAAATCTTTCTAATCTGTAGAGATGAAGTCAGAGAGGGTGGGAGAAGGTAAGTCCCCCTCTCAGACATCACCCCTGGAGATGTTCGGTCAAAATGAAGGTGGCACCAGGGGGTGGTGTTGGTTCATGTATAAGGTGCCCCCTCCCCCATGAATAGCAACCAACGTTTCTCGCGGTTTAAGTGCAAATGTCTTAAGGTTGCTGTGTACTAACCCTATTGGATTCGCTCACCTCAATGTTAACCTATGGAGAAAATTTCTCTACTATTTACAGCTACATAAATGCTGAAAATATAATAAAAATGGTATTTTCAGACAACTTGAACTTTTCTACACCTTGCAACAGGAATGATTTTATAATAAATTTCATCCACCAAAGGAATTTATGAGCATTTAAAACACATTATACTAGATTTCCCCCCCCCCAATAATTTAAATTTTAAAATATTATTTGCTTTAAAAAAAACAATAAATGCCCAAAAGTGTAAAATTTCTTTCTCTATTACGGAGTACAATTAAAAAAAAATCTTTAAATCCAAGTCGGCAATCCCTCGACAAATTTTCTCCATAGGTTAACATTGAGGTGAGCGAATCCAAAGGGGTTAGTACACAGCAGCCTTAATGGACAAGTGTTTGCATTGACAAACAGTACACAGAAAAATTAAAAAATCGCATGAATTCGGGTAGGGAAACTAGCCCTCCCACGCCCTCAATTTCTAAAGATTACTTCCTTTGAACAATTAATAACACGAATGGGTGAAACATTTAGTGACTAAATTAGCTTCTTCATAACCTACTAATTAGTACCTGTCAAAACATGACGGCTAGATAGTAAATAAATGTACTAATACACAAATTATACTCAACACATCATTGCCAAATGTTAAAAATCATAATAATGAGCAGAAACAAATTAATGTGTTTAAGCAGCCTCGTGCTTAGTGAGTATCTAAAGCCAGATTTTAAAATGTCACTGAGCATGCGCAGAAAGCAATTTTTCTTAAAATTGTAAATTATTGCTCATTAAACAGCGCGAAATAAACAATTTCCATCAGGTTTAATCTTATATTTCACAAACATAATTATCAGAAAAATAAAAATGGCAGAGGGAGATCTAGGGAGACTCCTCGGAATAAACGTGTTTATCATTAAAATATGTCACTGAGCATGCGCAGAAACAATGAGTTTCTAAAGCCAGATTTAAACATGCCACTGAGCATGCGCATAAATCAATTTTTTTAATTGTAAACTATCGTTCATTAATAGAAATTGCGGTTATAAAAACCAAATTTGACAAAT
The DNA here is from genome assembly GCA_907164885.2 of Dolomedes plantarius. Classification (NCBI taxonomy): domain Eukaryota; kingdom Metazoa; phylum Arthropoda; class Arachnida; order Araneae; family Dolomedidae; genus Dolomedes; species Dolomedes plantarius. Next base: position 138,996,403 of record OU015496.1, read on the forward strand.
CTACAGATTACAATCTTTCATTTAAGACCAAAATGAAGTAAATGGATGCAGTAGTTTTCTCTCACGGACTGCCCAAAATGTCGGCTTAGCAACTTAAATATATAGATGAGTAGTGGAGACCTAAAGAGCGACAGGTTGTTTGACAAAATTCCAAAATAGGGCGAAAATAATACAATTTTTAGTGGCAACAAATCCAATTTCCTTAGCTCACTATATTACAGTAGGAAAAAGCGCTTTTCGCTGAATATTTGTCCGAGATTGAAATTAAATTCTACCGAGTATAAAAAGCAACTGAACCACAGAATTCCATTAAATGCGAATCAGTGATTATTTTTTTAAAGCGAAACAAAAGTACAACAACAGCAAAAAAATGGAATTTGGCTATATTGTCTATTAACAGTTATATTTCTTCCTCATCCCAATATCAAATGACGTCGAGAAACGTCCTTGAGTTTCAAGTCAGTGATTTCTAATGCTCAAGCAAGTGGAAAAACTAACGGTTTCGTCTGGCCTTCGCTTGTGAATTCATTCTACGTAACAATAGTTCCGTGACTTCCCTAAACAACGACTTAGAAAAAATATAAGTAGACTACAAAAAAAAAAAAGATTACTTTAATTTTGATGAAACGAAAATGTTTTTCGTCATTAAATTCATTAATATAAATGTAGCTGTCGGTAGAAGTCTACGGCAGAGTTCATTTATTACACTGCGCTCCCTTTCATCAGCGTTAATTATAAAATGTGTGCCCGGTAACACGGATGAATTGAAACAGAGTCCTGTGCACAGGGAAAAACAAAGGGATCAGAATTTTTAAAGGCACTACATACAGGGAAATATATATGCAATTTCATATTATTAAATAGTAATAATAAATGTATTTCAACAAATGAATTTTTCATTTTCTCTTTTGGGAAAAAATCTGTTACATTCCTTTGTTCGTAAGCTATGTTGACATTCTTCCGGATAATTCACAATTGTTTGTAGTCCATTCTTTGTGATGCTCGAATAATTAACAACAAAAAAATATTTCAGGTAGTCTCTTCCAACGAAACTACCGCGGGTTATTAACGTAGGATTACTTATCGTTACTTACCCCTCTCTCCCTCTCACTTTTTTCTTCTTTTTTTTATTATTATATATTTAACGCATTTTGGTACTTTTCTGCTTAACTGTTTACTGCTACTGGGTTTGGCACGATGCCAAAATTATAACTCGCGACGCCGGAAATTTTTTTTTCTCTCCGCAGGACCGTTATTGAGGAACGTAATCCTACGTTAAAATAATTAAAATAAGATAAATAAATAAAAAATAACTACCACCGATGATGAGGAGTTCAGTGTATTTCAATCTAACGATTAAGGAGACAGTATACCTTTGTTGAGAAAGTTTCAGTTAGGTAGCGCCACTGTGCTTAAATAATTATAGACTCCATGGTGGCGCTGCTGGACTGAGATAATCTTGTACCCTCTCTACCTGAAACATTAAGTTTAGATTGTGATTAGAACTAGTTAGATAGATTTTGATACGGGACGATAGGTCCTTTTTTTAACGAGTTCTGTGCTCGTATATTTGATTGGGTTTTTAAACCCTTAATTTCCCTTTATGTATTTTTTTATGTTGTTTGTGTGTGTCATTAAAAGTTTTTGTCAAGTTCTGCCGTGCATTCTTTTGACTATTTTATTTTTATTTACCACTGAACGATTTCGATTTTGCAAAACCTTCGGCTTGCGAAAAATGTCAGAAAATTGACTAAGTTTTCAATAATTCTTAACAAATTAACCAGCCAGTGAAGCAAATTTTATGAAAATTTCTGGACTGTTAGGTGAAACATAACTTGACGGAATAAAAATACCATATTGATACAAATTATTTAAATTAATTAGGAAAACTTAACAAAGTAAAATGTAGTTTTCCAATTTTCATAATTACCATTTGTCGCTGCTCACATGATTACTGATGTTAATTTTAAATTATTAACAAGAAACACGCTTTAATTTAAAGAAAACGTTTAGCTTAACACATTGACCTAAAATCTTTTAATTACCTTCATTTTTAATATTTATAATTAACAAATAGTTTTAAAACTGTTTTTTTTTTCAAAAAATTCTCATATAACCTTTTGTAAAATTTTTATCACCTGAGACAACCCTAAGCTTTTAGATCATTTTATGTAAAAAGCTAACATTAACGTGTGTAAAAAATTTCAAGCATTTATTGCTTATAGTTTTTGAGATATCATGCACATGAAGTCAGAAAATCCTTTTTTGAGATTAATGCATTTAAAATTACAATTTTGTATAAAATTTACTGTTTGGATGTTCACTGTTATTTAAATATCTTATGATATAATTGTCGTATCACAAAAATAGTGGTACCAAATTATTCAGAATAAATCCGGTTTTCAGTTAATATAAAAACAATTTTAAAAAATCAATTGTTTACAATTTTAAAGGTATGTTGTCCCCTTAAGTCATTCTGGACCCCCCCCCCCCCAATCCACACCCCTCCTCCTAAAAGTATCATAAACTAAATTGCTGTAATTTACCAAGATTTCAACAATCAGGATGCTGTGTGAGAGCACAGGTATATTTAAAAAATAAAAGGATTTTCGTTAAAACTGGATTATGGGTTCAGATGTAATTTTAAGACGTCATTAAAATTATATGGCTATAATATAAATTACTTTTGGAGAGTTTATAGGGGTGCTTCTTAGCAAAAAACTGATGAAACAACGATATTTGTTGATCTTTTTATAAAAATATTTCAAACAAAATTCCGATTTGGCGATAAAACACCCTGAAAAGGGATTAATATCATGAATGAAACTAATCGGAATAGTCACTTTTAATCATATTTCGTAGTATAATCAATCATAGTTCATTAAATTTGTCCTAAATATAGGATTCAAATTTTGGTGCTGCCATCTATCCGTAATGATAACATTTTTTTTTTCATGTATGAGAAAACTATTTGTTACTAGAAAAAAATGACTCGAGCAGGACAGTGTGACTGAGCGGAAGAAAGAGGAAGGAAAATGTTCGAATATTCTTAAAATATGAAGAAACAATAAAACAAATATCACCAAAAACACTCTTCAGCGAACACAAAGAAGCAGCTTTTTATTAAAATGAGAACTTTTTTTAATTCTTAATTTATGACTAAACTGAAATATTTATAAAGTTATTTCATAACAAACCTTTATTTCGGTGCGAAATTCGCTTCAGTTCGTCATAATCGATGTATGTGCGGGTGACCTAGTGGGTACGAGGTTTGGTTTTATACAAAATTCTAACTTTTTTGGTGCGTAATTATTTTTCTTTTAATCGTACATAGTAGGAAAGAAAAAAATAGAAAAATGTGCTACTTGCACTGAAGATTCATTCGCGACCGCCCGGCACCGCTAGGAGGATTTTTTTGCCAGGAATTTCTTATATATAAACTAATAATTCACCGATTAAGCTACCTGTGGGTGAATGTGGGGCAGTGTGGTCGTTCTAGTGGAGACCAAATGAATTTGAGTAATTTCGTTCGGGGGTAAGATACCTAAAAAAATGGGATGCCTATTTCAGAAGATTGTGAAAATTACCCCAGTATATTCATAATTAAGCGAGGCGTAGTGGTAAAAGCTTCAAGCTGCCACGCCACAGGTCCAGGGTTCGAACCTGCGACTGGGAAAGGTCGACTCAGCCTTTCATCTCTTGAGTGGATCGATAAAAAATGAGGACCACGCATGCTTGGGAACTAATTCTGGGGGTCCCGCGTCAGGCTGACCACCTTCCCGAGACATATGCTGTATGGCATCCCAAGCCCACGGTCAAGAAAGCGGAGATGGACACCACCGGCCTTGGTCCACAATGGACTGTTGCGCCATTAGTTAGTTAGTTAGTTAGTAGTCAGATTTAAACGGAGATCGTAAGACCATTCATCTCCAGAGTCTCTTATTCGGAACTATTTTAATATTATTCTTAGAGTATTTTTAGATCTCTTTTTTTCCTGAAGTTGTGGGGAGCTTGACAATGATGAACAAAGTATGTTCAGCGGAAGCCCAAAGTTTCCTGAGATGAGGGTTTTCTTTGAAAAAAAAAGTTAATAAATAGCTAAGGAATAAAAGTGGAATTGAATACGTTTATATGTTTCCAGATTCATAGTGACTCCTTTCAAAAATATGAATTGTATTTAGAGGTTGAAATCTGCAATGATATTGAATATTATCTCTCCGGTTGATCAGAATCTCAAAATGGATATCTTTCACGCTTGAAGAATAAAGATAATTATTGGGTGCAGAAACCCCACCAATTTTACATTTGAATGGGTTTTGCTCAAGCAAACTGTGGGTTTTGAAAATGTCAGCAGTTTTGTGGTGGTAAGTTGAGAAAATTTCTAGGAAATTACTTCAGATATTCAGCTAAAAACAAAGTTTAAAGGAGTTTCAACTGAAGTTATCTGTATTTAACAAATATTCATTAAGATAGGCTATTCGAGCTCTCTTACCAAATATGTATGTATTGATTTGGTTTTGTAATTATATCAAAAGGAAAAACAACGGGTTGGGTGCAACTATCTAATATTATTCTAAATTTTCAAAGTATATACTTTAGCCCAAGGAGAACAGCATTAACCATCACAGCTTTAACCCTTTTTTTGCTTTAACTTTCTTATTATTTTTTCAGAAAAGTTACAAGCTTCCTGGGTATAAAGACAGAATTTTCTTTTCAATGTTTCATTTGTTAAATGTCTTTTAATATTTTAATAAATTCTTTCTCCCAAAAAATATTTGTTTCATTTAATTTCTTTTTAAAATTAGGATGTATATAAATATGTGTATATATATATATACTTGTACATATTTTTTTAAACTAGCTTGGGTAAAATAATGCTAGAGGATCTGCTTTTATTGCTAAATCATATTACTGTTCCCCCTACTAAATATGTATATGAACAAAAGCACTATTGTTTCATTCTCTTGTTTACGAAATCAGTTGAATTATATCGTTATAGCTTTTTAATACCCCTCAAGTTTTGCATGTTAAATTAATACTTATCAGTTCAATTATATAAGTTTCTTTCTTCAACAATATATTTTCATTCCGTACCAAAACTATTATATACCTATGCAAAAAGAAATAAATAAATGAAAAATAATAAAAAATCAGGATGAGACGGTGGCAAAATAAATAAATAAATAAATTTCTGGAAATCGAAGATATGTGTAAATAACAGGTTTAGGATGAATAGCCATTATTTCACAAAATAGCAGCACACGTTTGTTTTCCTCTTCGGCAACACGTTCGAGCATTTAAAGCAACGAAAATGATAGGAAGAGGAGATAGGCTTGTTTAGTCCAAACAAAGAAACACAAATCGGAAGTTGAACAAACTGACCATTCGCGCTTGCAGCGTTCGAACGTCGCTTCATTTCGGACCGATGCATGCAATACCTCCAGTTGGGAAATTTTTTTTTCCACTGAGGAGTGATGGCCAGTTTCGTAATCTAATAGAGACATGCGATAAAAATTAGGACGCATTAAGTTTAATTATATTAATGGTTCCATGAGTGCCTGACAAATTACTTTTAAATTAAAGAAAATATTTTTAATATAGAGGAGCCATTGAGTGGACTCAATTACCTATTTAGTTTAACACAAATTCAAATTAAAGCACTGGATGGATATGCTTGATGAATTCGAAGGTCCAATTTTTTTTTTTTAGAACCGAAAATAGTAAAAAAATTTCTTTGATTATAGGGTATACTGCATTTCTAAAAATGCTTTTTTTCGATAAAAAAAATTATTTATATAAAGGGTCAAACTAAAGGAGATGGATACGCCTTGGAAATATTTCCCCAGGGACCCGAAATGAAAATGTAATTTCATATATTTGTGGAACAAAGAGAGGGTATTCCATATATGTGTTTAGCTACATGTTGTGATGTAGCAACGTGACAGCTCCTTTTTTAGTGAGTATGTAAAACATAAATTTTCTGTGCCAAATATTAGACAATAAGAAACTAGCCCTCAAATAGTTAAGATAACAATTATATATATATATATATATACAGTGGAATCTCGATCGATCGTTCTCGGATCCATCGTTTTTCCGCATGTGTCGTTCATTTTATCCAGTCCTAACGATCATATTGCTTTGTTATGTTTTCTCATCTATCGTTTTTCCGCATTTATCGTTCATTTCAATCGGTCCCTTGAAAAACGATCGATCGAGATTCCACTGTGTATATATATATATATATATATATATATATATATATATATATATATATATATATATATATATATATATACTACCCTACAATAATGGATCGGACGCCAACGGATTTGCATAAAATACGACTGCATGTCGGATTTTATGCAAATCCATTTTATGCAAAAACGAAAGGAACCTAGTGATTTTGAAAGAGATGATTGGGTGTCACATTAGTGGCAAGACTATTCGTGCAATTGCGGTAGAATTATCATAGCCACGGTCAACTGTTGGTGGTGTCGTGAAGAAGTGGAAGACTACGGGAGTTGGGGCACGAATTTGCACATGTTGGTCCGTAAACTGACCGAACGGGATCGGTATGTCCTGAAGCGGGAGGTTCGTAAGAACCGCAAGAAACCCCTCCATATCATCAACAGTGAGTTTCAACAGGCAGCAGGGGATTGCTCCAGTTCTCAAGTTCGGTGGTGGTGGTGTAGTTGTTGGGGGTGTTTTCGTGATATAACCTGGGACCTTTGCATGTTGTTCCTGGTTAGTTGAACGCCGACGCCTACATGAACATTTTGGACAATCAGGTTGTTCCTACGCTCTGGCAATTTTATGGTATGGACGAATGTTACTTCTAGGACGACAACGCTCCATGTCATGTTGTAGCCTCTGTCAAGCAGTGGTATCAAGATATGGGTGTTAAACGTCTTCCCTGGCCTACTCAGATCCGACCTAACCCCATAGAACATTTGTGGGACGAGTTAGAGCGACGCTTACAGACCAGGGAACCACATCCGAAATCTACAGCTGAGCTGACGACATTCTTGCAGCAGGAATAGACACAAATACCCATAGCTGTGTATCAAAAGCTTGTCGAAAGTATGCCCAGAAGGGTTGCTAGTGTAATTGCAGTACTTTGGGGACCATCCCCCTATTAAAGCATGTATTCTTTTCCTTATACCACCACATATTGCTGTCCGGTCCATTATTGTACGGTAGTGTATATGTATACATGCATACATACATACATACATATATATATATATATATATATATATATATATATATATATATATATATATATATAGGATATAAATTAAATTTTGCCTTCTATGAAGTTAAAGAATAGATAAGTAATTTAAAAACAAACTTCTTTTATTTAAACCTTAAAAGCATAGATTGTGTTTATACCCAAAGTACATAGGTGGGCTAAAAATTAAAAAGTTATTTAAAAAATATTTTAAATTAATTAATGTTTTCAACCTGTGATTTTTTATAATATACTAGAATTATTGCCCGGCGTTGCCCGGGTAGATATATAGATATAAAATATTTCATGCATTCCATCAAAAAAATGCTGGGCTGCACTCCCGCTCTTCATGTTCATCTGACCAGACAGAATGCGCTTAGCACGTTTCGACTGAAATGATATACAAACAATAAGAAAGAAAGAAACTTTGAGCCTGCGGACCTTCGTCTGATTTTAAGGTCATTCCCAACCCTCTTTCTCCCGCGCATTGGAACTTGCCCCCCCCCCTCCGTCATCCTCAAACCACCCCTCTTAACGCAGCTGGTCGAGGGGAATCCACAGGGGGTAGACGCACCTCTATCGGGCACAAAAAACATTAAAAAATTAATTTAAAAAACTAATTGAGCCCCAAATTTCGTTTTTCCTGATTTAAATTTCTCGGGTCCAAAACATTAACTGTGTCGAATTTGGTCCCGGTGGGTGAAACAGGCTATGATTCTATCGCGGACAAACAAACAGACAAGCTCTTTTATATATATAGATATAATGCAAAGGAAGCACAATATTTCTCAAAAAAAATTAATTAATTTAGATGATAATTTTTAACCATATAATATGTCACTACAAATTATTTGTTTTTTACCCCATTAAATGCTTTGAATCCCAGAACAGAAAATTCCAGTTCCAGTTGAAAGTTCAGAGCACGAAATTATTTTATTTAATTACTACATTAAGTCGCATAACTTTCAAACATCTATCTTCATTCTTAAGTGACCTAACATCTTCCTTCAAATCATTTATTCCTTACTTCAAATTTAGAGAAGGCACAACGAAAAAATCATAAGATAGTCATACAAATCAAGTCTTCATAATCAGCGTTTTAAATTCTCGTTACCTCTTGCTCTCAAAACACATTTACGTAATGAACTACATCAATTGGTGATAACTGCAAGTGATTTACTTGTCAGCTGTAGATTGAACGAAGCTCCCATCACGCCGGAGAGTAGTCACAACGTCTTTTGTTGTACGAATTCATTGAATGTGAGGCAGTAATTTCCTCTTTCATGAAGTTAAGTTGCGGGTAATTTTTTGTTCGCAGACGTAAGAATTAATGTGTCATCTCATGACTTCCCAGAAGCGAAAGTGTATTATCAAAGTAACTGACACAGATTTTTACTTTTAAAAATCTTAAAAAGCTCGAGCACGCACAGATCGAGCACGCGGGGGTAATGACTCAAACGTTTCCTTAAACATCTTTAAAAGGAATTTGAGTTAGAGAACGTTTATGTCAAAGTTTTGATACCTTGGTGAAATAGTTTAAAATTTTTAAAACCTTGGTGAAATAGTTTAAAAATATTTCACCTTCTCCGACTGTCCACCAATATTGCAAAATATTGCAAGATTAATTTTACTGTTCATAGTGTTGTTGTTCTATTGTGACTGATTCCCTTGACCGACAAGTACACTGTCAATTCAAACCCATAACGGCTATTGGGCGAAATGGTGCGGCTGCGGTTCTTAAAAGCACCACAAGGGTCGTAGTCCAACTTGGCTAAATGACTGGCCCCGAAATTTTGAACCGAGTCAAGTGACGAGACCAGAACACTTGACCCCGCACCTCCAGAGGTAAATTTGAGAACTTGGAGGACCTGGCAGCCACGACAGATTTTTCGTGCACTAACCGTCATTAGTGTACACGGCGGTGGATTTGTGAGTGACCGGCATCGAACCAGAGACAGTTCATAGTAGGCATTATAAGGTTGAAAAACTTTCATTAATTGCATTAATAAAAAACGTTAGAATAACACTTTCTGTGTTCTTTAAATGAATCCATTTGAAGTTTCATAATGAAAAGGGATTATATGAAGTCATCGTAAGAAACTTTGAACGAATGAATCATAATAGATTTTGGGATATAGTCAGAGGTTTAAAATCAATTTTGTCAATTGATTGCTGCAATTTTTATCATTTTTCTACGTAGTCATTATACAAATTCTTATTCAATATTGTATATATATGTTCCTAACGCCAGTTTTTTCGACATTTCAAAGTCCTTTATCAAAAATTATGCAGTAACAATTGGTAATTGATACGTTCGCCATAATAGGCGACCTGATTCTTTTAATGTACGGACTATTATCTTAGATGTTTGAACTGTTCTCGAAAATTTCATTAAATTTCATGGAGTTGGCAATAATGTTTCGTCATAATTTCATTGGTAGCGAAATTGTTAATCTCTTATTGTTTAAATTGCTATTCTCTTATCAAAAGGTCGTTCATTTTTTTCAAGCGTTTGTACCAAAAAATTTTTAAACGTAAGGTGACAGTCTGCTTCAATTATCTCTAAATATGATAGAACCTTTTAGTTTACAAAAAAGAATCTGAGTTATGGTGAAATATGGATTTTTAAAAATATGCAAACGATAACTTACACATCTTTAAAATGAAATGGGTCATATAGCAGTATTGACAGATAAAGTTTATCTTACCTCAACCTCCATATTGCATCAGATAAATCTCCCCATTTTAACAAAAGACTTACCATGAGAAAGACAAGTTATGGAATAAATAAATTCTAATTAAACGAGATGCCATTCTGACAAGCGATGTTTGCGTGAAAAATGAGATTACATCTAACTCTTATACATTCTACTCGTATAATTGAGCGCTTGATTCATATGCTAATGATATTTTCACAACATATTTGAAACTTGAGGGACAAGACAATCAGAGATAAATTTCTTGGGTTTTAATTATGTCTGCTAGTTTTTCATGCGTAGAACTGGATATTTTTAAAGGGAATGGTACCCTTGTCCACTCTTCTTATGTACGGCATTCAAGTTGTTGTTGGTGGAATTTTCAAAAATAATATTTTTAAAGAGATATTTTAATAACATTTTTTATATTTCAAAAGGTATTTTTATTTTCATTTTATCTCCAATAGACTGATAATTCTACATCTGTTTAGTGTTTCAAATTTTAGGTTAAATATTCAAATAATTAAAAAGACAATAGTAGAGTGTTAAATTTTAAGATAAATGTTCCAAGCACAGTCGAACATCATTAAAACATCGTCGTTAAACTTCCAGTTTTACACACGACTAAACATTAGGCCGTTACAAAAATTTATTGATGTCCTTTATGAAAAGACCAACATTTTATTGCAATTTTCAACACGTTTAAAGACTAAAGTTAAACGTTATTCTAACAAATTTGCAATATATGAGTTTAATTTACCATTTCTTTAAATGCCATTGGTTCTCAGACTGATACAGAAGGTCGTTCGCACTTTATGGAAACGATTTTATAAATTATATTTGGAATTCGCATATAGAGATAAAAATCTGGAAACTTCAGAGTAATCGTCTACTACTGTTTTGTTTTGATCGAAATGTAAAAGACTCGATTTATTTTTAAAATGGCTCTTAAAATTGATGGGTGGCTCGAAGGTTACGTAACTGCGCTTTCCGAGGGGAAATATTCGTATCAGCAAATTATAAAGCGGTGCAAAAATCGCGGTTACGAGATTTCAAAAGAAGTTATTTATAATATATTAAATTTGAAAGGGAAAAAACGACTAACTGAAAGTAAAAATGAAAACATGACTACGAAACCTCCTCATAGACTGTTCGAACGCAGGTAAATATCAAGAAAGGGAAGTCTCTGATCCCAAAAGAAAATCCGCCGACTCAAAGATCCATTGCATTGAAACTAGGAATGTCTTCTGGCATTGTAAGTGAAATCCTTCATAAAGACTCGAAGATAAAAAAGATGTTTAAACCTAAAGTTCATCTGCTTTTGCCAAAGCATATTGCTGAAAGAAAAACAAATTGTAGAAAATTACAACATGAAAAACCCCTAGCTGCTGAAAAATGGAAATTTGTGGTAACACTCGATGAGGCATGGGTGTACTTAAGTGACTGTAATAAAAAAAGATAAATTTTCTATTGCTTGGCTGACGGGAATGACCGTACGAAATGGCTTCGTCAGTGTACAGAAAAGTTCCCAAAGGGATTCATGATAGTTGCAGGATTTTGTTACAGCGACAAATTAAAAATCAAAAAAGTCTCATGTAAAGACAGAATTAATTCACTCCACTATCAGCAGAATATTTTAGAACCAATTTTCGAAGAAGAAATTTCAGCCTTATATGGAAAGGGAATTGATAAAGTTGAGCTTCATATGGACAAAGCCTCTAGTCACACGTCTAAATCAACTTCCGCTTATTTAACAAAAAAAGAATCAGAAACAGGAGTGAAGTGTATCCCGTTTAATGAAATACCTGTAAAATCACCTGACACTTCTCCAATGGACTTTTGCACTTTCGGTTTATTAAAGCGAACCTTAAGAAAACGGTATCCAAGACCACTGAACGGACTTTGGAAAACGGTCCAAGAGGAATGGGGTAAAATTTACACGGCAATACTAAGAAAAAGTTTACTTTCATGGAAAATTCGAGCGAGAGCTATTGTCAAGAAACATGGTTACCATATAGAAGCAAATCGCCACAAAAATATGGCATTTATACATAAAACTTAACTATCAAAATCGTTTCCATAAAGTGCGAACGATCTTCTGTATTGTCAAATTCCATTAGGTCATATCCCTTTCCCTTTACTAAAACTTTACATTTGATTTTCATAATACCTCTCATTTGTACCTTTTAAAGTGCTCTACATAACTGTTGATACGAACCATTTATTTTCCTAGCTGATATGCGTGTAGAATAGAATTTACAGCATGACATTTCCTCACATCTCCGGAATGGTTTAGTGGTCAAGACGCCAACTTTTGTACCAGAGGTTTGATTCCCGCTCCCTACAGCCATTTATTACGGTGACACTTCACCACTAGAAAAATGCATAATGGATCATAAGGAAGTATAAAATAAATATTCATTGAAAAAAGCACCTTCCGAACAAAAGTCAATAGGACCAATAGGAAAATTTGAAGCAACTTTGCTTCCTGGCCACTCCCTCTCTGTCAGTACAAACATGTTGCAAGGATGGCGGAAAGAGAACCTAAAAGTAATAGAAAAAAATTTCAGGTAGTCTCTTCTAACGAAACTACCGTGGGTTATTAACGTAGGATTATTTATCGTTGCTTAAGTCTTTTATATGTATATATGTATGTATGTGTTATGTATATATGTATATCTATATATATATATATGTACGTATGTATATATACATATATATGTATGTCAAAATTTTCACACAATTTGGTACTTTTCTGTTTAACTGTTTACTGCTTGTCGAAGCGATACAGACTGGGTTTGGCACGCTGCCAAAATTATAACTCACAACGCAGGACATCTGAAATTTTGTTTTCCGTAGGACCGTTATGGAGGAACGTAATCTTACGTTAAAATAAGTATCGTTATCCTGGAGTTCGTTCGCTAAATTTTTGTGTTTATCCCCGATTGGATTAAACTCTGCTGTTTAGTGGCCGAGAACAATTTAATAATGATAACTAGAGGGTAGAGAGTTTAGATAGAAACACAATATATATTACTATTTTGTCTTTTACTTTTTTAAATATGTTTTTTTTACCTTGGTTGGGCAAAGTATCGGTTTTTACGAATGTAAGCTAGTATCTAACAATGAAGTCAGGAGGGTGGAGAATTTACTTGAGAATTAATCTTTATAAGTTCGGTCTGTATAGGGTTGGCATCATCTACTATTAAAAAAAAGAAAGATAATGCAAAAAAATGTGCATCCAACTCTCAGCGTCGTTAAATTAAAGGAACAATATTTTGTACGGAGAACTGAAAAAATGGTGAAGGAGTGTGGAAAGAATGGACAGCATAATTTGAGGATTTCTCCCTCAAATTTTTGAGAAGGTTTAATGCAGAGGTGTCCAACTTTTTTGCTTGCCCTGGCGAAATTGCCTTGGGGGGAATACAAAATATGAAATACAGTTACTTTATAGAAATAACAAAACGTACATTATTTTTCACTTTATCATAAAAAAGGGAGCAACATTAACTTAAAATTAGTAGGATATTTGACCTTGATTTTATGAAACTAATGCTTCAATGTCACGATGGAAATGGTTGCAATTCTTCGTAAGTCCATAAGGTTTCCCATCAGAAAGTTTACTCTTCGAGTGCTTCATCTTTAAAAATAATTGTTGACAAATGTAGCTAGTGCCAAAAAGCTATGGCATGAATAGGGCGTGATTTTGAAGAGGGGATATTTTTGTTTGAGGGGGGGGGGGGATTTTATAAAGTTTACGATCTTGTAGGGCCGCATTGTTAGCTGTTAAGGGCCGCCGGTTGGACACATCTGGCTTAATGATTAGAACGTTGGCTTCGAACTGTTTGGAAGCAAGATTCGATTTTCGCTCTTGACAGAGCAGTTCTACATTGGTCTCATAATAATTTATGTTGAAAGTCTGCTTGTTTTTACATATATCTATGTCCGTGTGCATACATGCAAACTCCCAGTAAAAACCTTTGAACGGACATCAAATTCCTGATCAACATGTCCAGTATAAGTAACACATCGAGATGTAAATAAATAACCAATCCAGATTAAGATGAGATACTTGACTTAGGGAGATGTGGTTTGGAAAAAGTTGATTTTTCCAAATTTTTGAATCTATATTTTGTGACCTGAAACAACTTATTTTATTGTAATTTCGCGAATTAACAGTAACTATAAATTTAATTAAAGTAACTGCTTCAACTCTAGAGAAAAAATATGATCATATGAGGATAAAAACAAAGAAAAAATAATTTAAAATAATCAAATAAGTGATCAAATAATCCTTTTGTGGGTATTATTTAAATGAAGTTTTTAAGTATAAAAAACTTCATTTAAATAATACCCACAAAAGGATTTTATTGTCATACCTCTCCGTTGCCATAAACATGTCACTTTGCTTCTTGCGTTTTAAAAACTTTCAGCAGCTGCTGGGTTCCGGTTTTTTTTCGTAAATTTTACCATTGAAGTCACGCCGTATAGTTTCAAGTTTAATATAAAAGTGAAAGCGGAAAGTTTTACAAGCAAAAATTTTACTCGATATTAATCGGTCAATTAATCAAGCATAATGCTTAAATCACTAAACGGAAGTTCTAGGTATCCCTATCGGAAATTATGTGACGAAAATACCACAGTGTAAGCTTATTGGTTCTTAGGCGCTGACACAATGGATTTAAGACAAGGGTGTTATTTCGCATGCTTGTTCTATGTAGGTGATAATAAGGCGAGAGGGGAAACAGGGTGTTAATTATTGCAAGAATGAGAATTGTTGATTGTTGCAGAACTAGCAGACTGAATCTCATTTCCCAACCAACACGCCTAGGTATCTGATAATAAACGCTCAATATGATCTATATTCTTAATCTCATTAAATAGAGCGGCTATGTTAAATGTTTAACTTCCTTCTATCACGAAGTGAGCAGGGATCTTTGAAATTAATATCTATCTTCATTCTCGTGTTACGTAACAGCTTTCTTCAAATCGTTTATTTATTACTTAAAATTAAGTAAAGGCACGATGAAATAAATCATAAGATAGACATACAAACAAAATTTTCATCGTCAGCGTTTTAAATTCTCGTTACTTCTTGCTCTCAAAGCACATTTACATGAGGAAGTAAATTTGTTGGTAATAATTGCAAGTGATTTATCTGTCAGTTGAAGATTGAATGAAGCTCCCTTCGAGCCAGAAAGTAGTCTCAACGTCATTTGTTACAGGAATTCACTGAATATAGAAGTTAAAATCAAATGGAGCGGGGATATGAACATTTTTTGGTCCAAAAAATTTAAATTCATGTTTTAACCGTACCGTTTTTCTGATTTCAAACACTCTAGCAATAAAACAAAATAAGTTAGTCTCATAACCTAGTAGTCAGTATTGTTATTTTAACAATTAGAAAGGTATTAATTTCACTCGTTATCCATCAATAATACCCTCTGTGTCGACAGATTAAAAGTTTTAACATTTTAAGATAGGAATTTTTTAATACCGTATTATAGTCCAGGGAAATATACTAGGTAAAGAGATGATGTATATTTTATACATAATTTTGGATAGAGGTAAGAGATTTTTTAAATTTTATATTTCATAAAAAAAATGGTTAATTTTTAAGCAATTTTGCTAATTATTGAGAAATACTGTATTTAGACACTTGTTCATCTTTGTTAGTTAAAATTCTTGACATGAATGTATAATTTTTCTCAAGCTAATCATAATTTAAAATAACATATTTTAAGGTTATTAACGGAAAAATGCAATTAGAAGAAAGAAAAAATATTTAAAAAATCTTTCACGAAAAGAACGAGAATATATTTAACGTTTAGTGTTTTATAAAGAAAGAAATACCCCAAAACAATTTTAGATGCTTGCAGTATAACATAAAACTATAATGAGTCTAATCTTAATTTTTTTCCAGGTATACATAATTTAAAAGACTAACACCATTTGAAACATAAGTGTAATAGCATTTGTACGAGTGGCAAATTTTTTCTTGAAAAAGAATATTTAAATCAAATTTACAGACTAAAGAAATGAGTTCATTTGAAAAGTATCGCAATATATTTTAAAGTGTAGATAGTTTTAAAGGGGTGAGAGATTTTATATTTTTATTATAAAACATTCCAAAATTATGATACAGAAATTGCTTGATTCTTTCGAATCCTTATTCTTGTAGTGTTATAATGATAGCTAAAAATATATTCAATCATTATAACTTAAAAGTTTCTGTGATAGGAAATATACAGTGTATTTATAAACCACTTGAACAAATATTTTTTTTCTGAAGAAATTAATGGGAATTTTAAGGCATAAACTCATGGGCGCAGTAGCCCAGTTGGCAAGAGCAGCGGGCCAGTGATATATATATATATATATATATATATATATATATATATATATATATATATATATATATATATATATATATATATATATATATAAAACTATGATTGATCAACGCCTTTGGTTCGATGCTCGTTGATGACAAATTCCACCCCCGAGTACGCTAATGGCGGCTGGTGCACGCAAAATTTGTCGTGGCTGCAATGTCCTCCAAGTTCTCAAAATTTACCTCTGGAGGTGCGGGGTCAAGTGTACCGGTCAAAACTACGGGACCGGTCAGTTAGCCAAGTCGGACTCCAACCCTTATGGTGCTAACTTAAAAACCGGAGCCGCATCACTTATCCCAATAGCCTATAATGGCCTTGATCTGATGTTTCTGTCGGTCAAGTGGCATAAGCAACAACAACAGGTATAAACTTACATTTTCATTCATCTTCTACATTAATTTATTACATTGTCTGCGCGTTGAAGAATATATTGCTACATATTTCTGTAGTAAATGAGTATTTGCTGATAAATGCAACTAAATATTTCTGCTTTATGCATAATGCCTGCCAAATGGGCGCTGCAAGTTAGAAACAAGGCACGTCCCCAGTCAACAGGTAGTCTTGGACCTAAGTTTCGCCCTTAGTAAGGGCTCCTTAGCAGGGCATTACCAATGACATGACTGTGGGTCACCAGTAAAAACTGAGCGATATTCTGCATTAGGAATTCCTTTCCCTCCACCATACTCTTCGGTATATTTCTATTTACGTGATATTCTTTCATCTTACTGTTATTTTCGATTTTTTATTATCAATTTTTTTTTGTGCTCCCGTAGCACAGTGCCGACGTGCTGGCCTGCTGACACGCTGGTCGCGGGTTCGTACCCCGACGGTGTAGCTTATTTTTTTCCAAATTTCCCCTCTTTCTATTTTTAGTTTCCCCACGGAACTCTACAATGATCTCAATACGAACTTTTTTCTTATTAAAAGCATTTCTTCCTTGAGTACGTTTTTAACATCTTGTATTCTGCTAAGGGCCAATTCTCTTATCTTAAAATTTTAATACCTTGATAAATTATTTTTTCAAATTTTATTTTTCAGTAATTTTTATAATTTTTAAAAAATATTTTATATCTCAATTATTTAATTCTTGTTCTTATTTTTTAATTATTTTAAAATTTTTTAATTCATCTTTTCTTTTTTCTTAACTTTATAATTTCAATTACTGAGCACTTGTACCTTGAAATAACTACCTTGCTACAGGAGATAAAGTCGCCAAGACCCAAGAACTCCACTCATAAATCTCCAATTACGTCCCGTACTATTCGGTTATACCTTACTGAGGAGCACATAACGAGTTAGAAACCCAGGTCCAAGGTTACCTGTATGCTAGAGATGTATATTTTTGCTTCATTTGTGCTTATTAGGCAGTGGCGGATTAAGACTTGGAGGACCCCAAGTGCAACCTAGCCTTTAGACCCCTTTGTTCTAAATACTGAGTAATGCAGTAATGCTATCAAATCAATTCCTTACTTAATAAAAAAATTTATGGAATGTATCTCCCCTTGAAGCTTTTAGCTTTCGGAGGCGCCTGGCAATCGGAGGTCCCAAGCGAGGTCTTCTTGCGCCCTGTGCGGTTATCTGCCACTGTTATGAGGATCATAAATGCTAAATATTAACCCAAATATTCGATCTTTTAGAACTATTTTGAGAATTAAACTTAGCTTCCATAGTCGAAACATTTTTTAGATAGTAGAGCCATCTTAAATGTCTACCATATTTATAGGATCAGTTCTACTGATCCTGGCACTCTCTCTGAGTGCCAGGATCTGTTTGCTTCCTTTTGTAAAATGATCTCTTTAACAACATTCATTCAGGCAATCCTTTTTATAACATCGCCTAATGCGGCCACTTTAAACAGATTCCAATGCAAAAACATACGATCAGAATAAAAGGTGAGATGTTTCCAAACTTATATAAGGAACTTTTTTTGCCTTGTTTTTCGATTGTTGTTCAAATCCTGATACCCGAGAATCACGTATTCTTATATCATCCAAAAGCTGCAGGTTAAATATTCAGAAGTACTTAAGCCTTAAAAAAAGCATATCATAACTTATGATAATATTTTTATACAAAGAGGAAGAGAGAGCACGTGTGGTTTAGAAAAAGAGCGAATTTAGTTTCACTTTTTACTTATTTTTTAAAGGCGACCCAGTTTCATTTCAGGTTTCTTTTTTATTATTATTTCACTGGCTATCAGAACAAGGACAAAGTTTCACCTGTTATTTTACTAATGTTTTATTTACTTTCGGTAGGAGGAACCGGTTCCCGCTGCGATTATATCAGCAGCGAAAGGCCGTTTCTAAGCAAAGTAACGGTGAATGTTGTCACATATCAGATATTACGATATTATCTCTCGAAACCACGGAAAAAAGTAGGGAATTTTCCTTGAATGGATATTGTTCTCATGTGTGATAACGAGTTGCTTACGTGAGGATAATTGTTTTGGAAGTCTGAAATGCAGAGCTACAAATGAAATAAACACATGGAAGAAATTACCCGGCATATAAACTCAAGAATCTGCATTTCAACAAGAAAACATAGCTTTATACATGTACTATTGAATCATTAGCCATTAGTCATAGCTCTGTAGATCAGCATGCAAGAAAAATATTTTTCATAGACATATTTTTCTTCTTTTACAGTGTTAGGCGAACTGGATTATGATTATTCGATTGGCTTTTGGAGTTTAGTTTTAAATGCATTATCCCAAACTGAGGCCATTGTTTTTTGTATTTTATTCTCTTTGTTAATTATTTATTTTAACTGAATTTCCATTATAAATATATATATATATATACACATATATATACACTCAAGAGCCAAAACATTATGACCACCCCTACATTTTGCAATGAATTCGCCTGGATGACGTGGAAGGCACATGATCAGATGGAAGTGGTATTTAACTGCTGCTGGAGAGTCTGAAGAATCATTCTTTCACTTACTTCTGTGTGCGATGGGAAAGGCTGCGGATCTAAGCGACTTTGATAGAGGGCAGATTGTAATGGCTCGAAGGCTCGGAACAAGTATTTCCGAAACTGCACGACTCGTGGGTTGTTCGCGACCTACTGTTGTTAGTACTTATGCAAAGTGGATGAATGACGGTGAAACCAGCAGTAGACGACATGGTGTTGGACGTCCACACGCTATCAAAGAAAAAGGTCGTCGGAGACTGTATCGCATGGTGAAGCAAAACCGGAGCCAGACAGTGGCTCAGCTGACAGCCCAATACAATGCAGGGCCAAGTAGAATAGTATCGCAGCACACTGTTCAGCGGACACTGTTGGATATGGGGCTACACAGCAAACGTCCCACTCGTGTGCCTTTGCTGACCAAGCGTCATCGCCAACTGTGCCTGCGCTGGGCCCGGGAACATCGCGACTGGTCCATGGATCAGTGGGAGAGAGTTGCCTAGTCAGCTGAATCACGGTTTGCCATTCATCACGCCGATGGCCGTGTCAGGATACGCCGTCTTCCAGGCGAACTGTTGCTCCCTCAATGTACAGTAGGTCATACACAGGCCGGTGGTGGCGGTATTATGCTTTGGGGGACGTTCTCTTGGGCGTCTCTGGGACCCGTGGTTGTGGTAGAGCAGACCATGAATTCTACAGGGTATCTGAACATCATTGCGGACCAGTTGCACCCTTACATGGCCTCTGTTTTTCCAGCTGGAAATGGAATGTTCCAACAGGACAACGCCCCGTGTCACAAGGCTAAAATTGTGTTGGAGTGGTTCCAGGAACTTGATGCTGAATTCCAGTTACTGTCCTGGCCGCCTAACTCACCGGATCTCAATCCGATAGAACACATTTGGGATGTCATGGGACGGCAGCTCAGAGTTCAAAGACCACCAATTCGCAATATCTCGGATTTGCGTGACCGTTGCTTAAACATCTGGTACAATCTGTCTCCGGCCATCTACCAAGGACTTGTGGCATCCATGACAAGGCGGGTTGAAGCTGTGTTGCGCGCCAAAGGTAGGCCAACTCGTTATTGACAGGTGGTCATAATGTTTTGGCTCTTGAGTGTATATATATATATATATATATATATATATATATATATATATATATATATATATAATATATACATAATATATACATAATATATATATATATATATATATATATATATATATATATATATATATATATATATATATATATATATATATACATTTATATATACATACATACATACATACCTTTGGTCCCTTGAAGTTCGTTATAACGGGGTTCGACTGTATATATATATATATATATATATATATATATATATATTCGTATCAAAGAAACTAATCATTAAATCCACGTTATGCACCTTATTACATTAACAGCGTTCATCATAAAACTTAATCCAGCATTGATTTAGCAACCTAATAGGGCTGGGATGAATGTAGTCCCTGCTACTGAATGAGTATGCTTTCGAGGAAGCAGCTTTCTCCTAAAATTTCCTATTCCGTAACATTGAATGATTTGACCTCCAGGGAAGAAGTTTGGAACTACAATACTCCATACAGAAGAGGAGAATTTTCACTTTATAAATCTTTAAGATTGATAAAAGATTTTGCTTACTCTACACATAACCAACTAATTTAGATGATGTGTAGTATTGTTTTCGTTCGTTATAGTTTGTGTTATACAGAAGAGAAATTTAGGCAAAGAAATAATATACTGGCTGCTACTTATTACTTTTTCACACTTACTGAAGAAAAAAGACTGCTAAGATAATTTTTTTCTTCAGTAAAAGATAACATTTATAAAGAATTATTAAATTTTACATTAAAATTTTTTTTTGTAGTGATAGGATTTAAAACGACAATACAGATCATTACAGTACATTTATATCTACTTTTAGAAATAGATTTAAGTAACTTACATTCCCAATTAATTTTAAGTAAAATTATTTTGCGTAAACAATAAGATAAACTGAAACCCGACAGTAAAATTAAAAATTTTAAACAGCCATTCACAGACATTTATTTCAAAATTTTAGTGTTTATTTTACAGCCCAAATGATTACCCCGAAAAGAATATTGTGTTATGAACGTGAAGCGAATAATGTAATATTATCATAACAGCCTTAAAATTCATGCAAGATATCCTTTGCAAGAATATGCATGGAAAATTTTGAAAAACCAAAATTTGCGCATTTAATGTCGGAAAGAAAGTATTTATTTGAAATGAAGGGTAAAAAAGAAAGGAAAAGTATGCTTTCGTATTATTTGTGTCTAACCTATAATTTGTGTGGTATAATAAAAGGATTTCAGAGAATCCCTTTATTATGTCGAACCCTTTGTAACAAAGAGGTTTCAGAGAAACCTGTTTATTTTGTCATTCTTAAAACTGGAAAAAACTATGAAAATTAAAAGTAGTTTTGCTTTTCTTCAGCCAGTTACTTGAACTAAAACGTTTCAAAGTTTAATTCTTTAAAGGTAAATTAAAGGAAAGTAAAATTAAATAATTTTAAGTAAAATTAAAAATTAATTTTTAATTCATTTTTAATTTTACTTAATTTTTTAAATTAGATAAAGAAAATTAATTAATTTAATTTAATTTTAAAACAATTCATTTAAGTAAAATGAAAGTATACTTTCTTATTATTTGTGTCTTGCCTATAATTTGTATGGTATAACAAAGGGATTTCAGAGAAACCCCTTTATTATATCAAACCCTTTATAACAAAGAGGTTTCAGAGAAACCAGTTTATTATGTCATTCTTAAAACTGGAAAGAACTATGAAACCATAATAGTTGTCTGTTTTTACTACGGCCGGTTTCTTGAACTAAACATTTCAGAGTTAAATTTTTTGTAAGTTTCACGGATATTAAGAAAAATAGAACGAACATTAATAGACAAATCCTTTTGAACTAGACTTGAGAATAATTTGTTTTAAAATTTTAAATTTGTACCTTTAAAAACCTTTAAAAGATTTAAGATCTATTTTTAAGTACTTTAATAATTACTGTGAAGAATACAATAACTATTATATAAGCGTAAAGAGCTAACTAAATTCTGATCAAAGATATGAATATGCGATGAATTTCCTTATTTATAAGTTACCCGAGAGCATAAAATTTAGCAAACATAATTAAAAACTATTAGGAATTTTAAACCATTGAGAATTTTCTACTTAAAATAGCATTTCTTCAATTTTTCTGCTCAATCACGTGTAAAGTCTTTAGCTTGAGTAAAAAAGCTAGAAATGCAACGTGATCACCTGAAAGAGCATATATACTGTATATTCGATGATGAACTGGGTATGTTAGTCTTTAAATTCCAACTTTTAATTTTTGCTCAATACGTGCGTTATTCTGCTTTACTTCCTTCCATATATGTATATATTTTTCTTTTAAATGTAATTGCTTAATCATCACGATTTTTCAGCAAAGTGAAAAACAAAGCTTCATTTCCTTACACCTTTTATCTGATTGAAATCATGCTTAATATCTTATTATACATGTTGCAAATAATCTCTTATTATACATGTTGTAAATTTAGGCTTATCTACCTTTTAAGCTCCTACACTTGACAGAGAACTTATCGAGTGTGAAAACAGTTCAACCATACCCCATAAACATTAGTTAATGTTTAAATGCAAAATCAATCAGTATGACATTAAGCTGGATTCCATAATTTTTTTTTCTTTGTCTTTTCCTACTTTGGCAATAATTGATATTAGGGTATAATATTGTACTTTTAATGGGAAAATGCCAATAAATTTGTAATCGATTTTTAAATATTAATGGATTATTTAAATTATAACTCTATTAAAAAAAATTCTTTTTTAAGCAAATTTAAGCATACAGCTAAAATCAGAATTTTTGGATTTTTAAAATTTTCAATCATTTACCGTTTGAAAAAATTAAAATTAAATCAAAAAGAAATGGGCTTCTCGTATAATGTCATTAGTTTCATGAATTCAATAATGTACTACAAGAAAGGAAGGATCCGGATAGGAAGCTGGATTATCCACAGGTGAATTTGAACTGCATATCGATTTAGCTGTTTATTATCAAACTCGTGAAAAAGGCTACAAAAATTACAAATCAAGCAAACAGCTGTCATTTAGATGGGTAAGAAAGCAGTTTCTGTTCAGTCAAAGTAAAATTCAAAATACTCATGTTATGATTAATAAATTAATTCTATCATTCACGTTCAGTTCGTAGAACAAAATGCTTAATACATTTACATATCCCTGGAAAAAGTAAAACAGAACGGGCATAGTTTAAAAAAATAGTTATTTTTTATAAAACAAAGAAAGTAATTCATTAAATGAATGAAAAATTAGGAAAAAAAATTCTCTTTCATGTACAAAAATTGTTTAAAAAATTGATTTGCACTAATTAAAAGGAAATTTAATCGTTCAAATGAAAATTTCACTGTACTGAAAAATCTTTCAGTGTGAAGTTCTAGGTTGTAACAAAGAATTATGTTAAAAAATATGAAATTATTATTTTCATTTTGTTGTCATTAATACGTTCCCTGAGACTTAGTTATATACTTCAGCATTTTTAGAACAATTACTAGATATTGACTAACGCCAAAGTCATATTTCATGAAGGCTGAAAAAACAAAATCAATTTACTTTTAAAATTCAATATATTTTCTGTAAAAGTAAAAAGATAACAAAAATAAACTCATTAAACTAGATAGCCTTGACTTCTGCAGTTATTCTTCGTAACAGAGAAAGTATATTGGGAAAATCCTCTGTTTAATTTCTTTCGCACTGTTTCTATAAAATTTTGTGTTTCTTTCCTCTATGCAGATGCCCAAATTCTCAGGAAATAAAACATGGTAAATATTAATATATAGTTTCATTTTGAAGTTTTGATTTATATCTGAAATTGATCATGTATAATTATTAAGCACAAAAAAATTTCAGGTAGTCTCTTCTATCGAAAAAACCAAGGGTTATTATCGTAGGATTACATATCATTGTTTACCTCTTTTGTATGCATATATGTACAGGTATGTATGTGTTATGTGTATATGTATCTATATATATATATATATATATATATATATATATACGTATATGTGTCAAAATTTTGACGCACCTTGGTACTTTTCTGTTTAACTGTTTACTTCTTGTCCGATATCTAAACGCATGATGATATCTGATATACTATACCTGTCTGTATTAAGTGAACTTGGTATGATACCAAATATGAAGCCATATGGGATAAAATAGGAATAATATACGTAGATTTCAAAGCAAGCTATGAAAAAAACTTGTACTTAACATACTATTTCGCAATCCCCCTTTTTTTTTTCAACGTAGGATTACGTTCCTCCATAACGGTCCGCCGGAAAGGAAAATTTCAGACGCTAAAACCATCCGTCGTCACGAATTATAATTTTGGCAGCGTGCCAAACCCTGTCTTTATCGCTTGGACAAGCAGTAAACATTTAAACAGAAAAGTACCAAAATGCGTCAAAATTTTGACATATATACGTGTATATATATATATATATATATATATATATATATATATATATATATATATATATATATATATATATATATATATATATATATATAGAGAGAGAGAGAGAGAGAGAGAGAGAGAGAGAGAGAGAGAGATAGATATATAAATATAGATAGATAGATAGATACATACATACATATATACATACAAAAGAGGTAAACAACGATATGTAATCCTACGGTAATAACCCGCGGTATTTTCGTTAGAAGAGACTACTAAAATTTTTTTGTGCTTAATATTTATACATGATGCCATAAACCAAAGGCAAATATTTTTTATCATTTCTTCATTTTATAATTAAAACTACACATTAATACATAACGAAAATGAAGTTTTCGAGAATCCAGGACTTAATCGGCGGGAAATATTCATCGAGGCGTCAGTATTTTGATATGACCCTGTTTTCCGGTAGGTTGATAGTTGCAAAGGTTTTTGATGAGGAAAGGAATTTCCTTCTCAAGGACGAGATCATCAGGTTTTCAGATCCGTTATTCGTGACGTTCATTAGAGAAATATTTCATAAAAGTGCAGGCATAGTGGAGAAAGAGTTCGGATGTAAATTGAATTTCCCACTTGTTTTTTACTATTAGAACTTGATGAGAATAAATTCCTGGCAAATTACTTCTCCTTTCATGGGTTACGAAAACCAAGTTTCATCAAATTGCTATTTTTGTATTTACAAGAAATTTTCTGAGAGCAATTAAGCTAAAAAATGAGGGTTCTTCAATCCCTCATAATGGCAACCAGTTTCAGAGTAACAGGTATGTATGTATAATATATCTACAAGTCATAGAGCACTGAGCATTAGATGCGATTTTCTTTATAGACAAACCATAAAGAAACTTCGTGATTTCCGTGAAATGCCATCGTAGTTACGCAGTGATGTTCTCCATAAACTTTGTGGGTGCAACAGACATACATTGGGCGAAGGTTCTCTTGTAACAATTCCTAAGACACATTCAGCAGTAACTCGTCGAGCACGCTTTTAAGATTACGATAACCGGAATCACAAAATATTAGCCATGTAAACAGTCGCTAGAGGTATATGAGTAGATGGGTATCGCAAGCAGTAAATGGCAACGAAGAGAAAAAAATAGAATTCAGTTGCCATTAAAATCTTTTGTTAATAATTCTTTCGCTTATTGTGTCTAATGATAGAGCAATGTCCACATTCCCACCTCATATATTTTTCAAGCACTAATCTTTGCTTACAGCAATATATTGATATGAAATAAATAAATTTATATATATATATATATATATATATATATATATATATAGTAAGTTTTAACGAACAAAAAACATAAAACTTCTTAAAACTCATTTTAAAATTCAAATTTGCAACGAATTTCTAAGTAATTATTCTTATTTTTCATCAAGCCGGGGACCATCAATTATGACTGTCTCTATGGATAATTTACAAATTCCGTGTTTTTGCTTCAGTTCTTCCATAAATTTCTCGTTAGTAATAGCTTTCAATAAATTGTTTTATAAGTTAATGTAATCAAAGTAACTTGACTCAATTATTCAGATTGTATGACATGGTTTTTTAAATTTTATTACATTATAATTGATGTCGTGATGATTATTTTATGAAAGTGTTTTTATACCTTTCCCTTCTTTTAACAAATGTTTTATGTACCATATCTTTTTTATGAAATCGTTTTAAGACCTTTTATAATGATACATATCCAGATATCACAATTGTAACTATGACACGAAAAATTTTTATTCGTAATAGAAATACTGGAAAGCTTTAAAATTTCTAACTAATTGCAGGTTTTTTTCTGTCATTAAATCTCCAAGAACGAATTATTATCAAATTTTCTATGATTTTCTCCTTTCTCAAAACTAAGTTTAATGAAATTTAATAGCGCTTTATCTACCTGTTTATGAAACATAACAATATCATCAAATCTAATACAAAGCCGGAATTTGCATTCTCTTAAGGCACGTGTAATCTAGCCATGCAGATCCTGTAATTTCTTAAATTGCATCTATTATTACGGTTTTCTCTGAACAAAGAATTAGAGTTAATAGGCAAATTCAAATGGAGTTGACCAGACTTGCGGTTGTAAAACATTTTTCTCCCTGTAGAAATTCGAGAAAAAAAGGTAATAACGCTGTTTAACCCAGTAATTGTCCTTTTATCTTTAACGTGCGCTACTGAAAGGAGGTCGCTGTCGGCTACAACCTCAAACGCAGGTGTGGTCATGAACGCAAAACCCCACGGCAAATGGTATCGGAGAGATCGTCCAGCTTTGCACGATATTTGTTCCACTCAGAGAGGGGTACAGAGAGAAGAATAGGAAAGTCCGCATTTAGACTGATTGGATCTATTGGGCAATGAAAAGACCGCCAAGTTTATCGAGTGGCGGAGGGCTATGAACTACAGTTTGATACTGATTTCAATCTGTTTACGAGAAATATTAGGTATGCATTGCTGTTTGATTCATCGGTTAGGAATGACGGGTGTGCCACGAATTCTATGATTCTGGTTTCTTGCCTCGCTCAGTGGCAATTGAACAGGAGAACTCTCAACGGGTAATTGAATGTCAAAATAATAATAATAAAAAAAGATTTAGCTCCTTGTATCAAAGTTTTTCATAACAATGTTACTTTTTCTCTGTTCGAAGTAATATTGGTTCCTAGTGAATTGGTACGTTCGAAGTAAATATTGTCGATATAATACACAAATGACACCCTATAACCAGCCCAAGCACGAGCATGGAATGTTCACGTCAATGTGGCATATTTTTATAAAAGTTACCCATAATGTGGTAGAAGATATAATTATATAATAACCTCCACCTCACATTTTGAGACTGCCTCTATCAAGATATACGATCTTTGCATCATGCAATTATATTGTAGTATCAAAAACTTTTGATGATATGGTATTTATGTGTTTGTGGAATTAAAATGTTCCGAGTCATTAAAAAATTTAGATTTTTGATGATAACATTAAAAAAGAAATTTTACATGATTAACATTATATCATGGCTATTTCCGCTAAATATTTTATAACGCATTTAATATAATTGGAATATAGTACTTTATTTTCATTTATGCCATCTCAGGATGGTTGGAATAAAGAATCTCTTACGATTCATAACACTATGCAATAATTTACCCTATACTCCCGGCAGAGACTATTGTCTTTCGACTTACCACAATGAAACGAATACGAGATTCAAGCGCAATTATTAAAATTAACGAATTTTATAATTTTTTTAGGAAATTATTTTTTTAATTCTTTGTGATTCTGTGAAGTGTATCTTTTTCTCTTGAAACTGAATAGAGAGAAACTGCATGCACTTCATTTCTTCTTCACTTTCTTTTGTGACTCTTAATCTATATATACTATAAAACAGTTCTGTGACTGACTGACTGACAGATAACGCACAGACAAAATTGCTTGATATAAAGGGCTGATATTTTGCATGGCGATTCTTCTTATAGTGTAGGGATGCACTAAGAAAAATTTTGAAAAAATTCTTCTTAGATTTTTTAAAATTAAATTTTTAAGTTTTTTATAAATTTTTTTAAAGTTTGATTTAAAATAATAATCTGAGGATTATAAAATTTATATCCCGAGAAAGATCTTAAAAATTCCTTTAAAATAAAATCTTTCTCGAATGGTTACCTCAGTTTTCTGATTTTTGGTGAATTTTTAAAGATTAATTTTTAGAATTTAATTTATTAAATGCTGTTCACGAGATTTGTTTTCTTTTTGTGATACTTTAAATTAATTTTGCGTCACGTGCATAACAACGAAATAAATTGACAAAAAATATTTAAGCACGGTAAAAGATAAAATTTAACCTCTAGACTGATTGAGATGAGGGTTTTTTTAAGAATTTAATTCAAATTAGTATGTTTTATGGATATTAAATATACAAATTAGTTGCATACATTGACAGTTGTATTTAATTTGAATATTTTCTTCTACATTATTTTGTCTTTAAAAATATCCGTTACGATTTTTTTACAAATGCTTTTTTTTTTGCATTAATTGAATACATTGACCGTTGTATTTTATTTGAATGTACTCCGTAGCACGGTATTTAGCTAGTATTTTATATAATAAGAGAAGTAAAAAAAAGAAACCAAACATTATTTTAAATTATGAGAGAATAGATCAAATTAATTCCCCCGAATATTTAATCACTTATCATACATAAAGAGGCACTGTTTTCCTCAGAGTTCTGTAATCCTATTTTTCCCTGAAGAATGCCACTTAAATGAATACTAACTAGGTGAAAGGATTTTGACTAACATGACTCTTGAAATAAGAGATTGTTTAACGTCTGTTAATTTTGTAGAGTGATTTCCTGGTTGACTTAAGATAAAATGGGTCAAAATGCTCTTTAATTTACAACTAAACAAGACTTAACATAATATAACCTGAGACACTTAAGAACTGCATCACGATTTCGCAAATGTTAGTTTTTTGTATTGAATGTTCTCTATTCCTTACGAGAAATCTTGAGAAAATGACCTTCCAGACCTTTACTGATCCTTATCATGTTATGGTCATTAAAGGGATTTTGGAGAAAAGTGATTTGCATATTACCGTTACGTTGAAGAGGAAAATATTCACGACTCTATCAATTATTAAGCACCATCTTTGAAGTAATTCCTTAAGAGGTATAAATAATTACTATTGTTGACACGAAGTAGTTACATATGCCGATATCAAGTTAAGATAAAAGTAATTTTAATTTAAAAACGAGTTGAGAAAAAAAATAGATTTTCGTTTATCAGTTTTTTTGTAAACACGTTCATCTATACTTGCGTGACATATTTTGAGTTGAACGTTTCAAGCGGTGTTATTAATTATATTGTTTATTTTAAAATTTCCCTTATTTAAAGTGGGGTAAATTTTCCTACTCATATAATAACAGAAGCATGTTTTTTCAGTCACACACACACATGATATGTGTGTGCGTGCGTGTGTGTAAAATGACTAACAACAGATACATTACTATTAAATTTCCTCGTTATTATAGATAATACAAATTTTAAAAAATACTGAAACGCAAAAGTAATTTATAGAAAGAGTAAATCTTAATCATCTCAATTAAATTTTAATTCGCATATCATAACAGAAACACGTTTTTTCAGGTATTGCATAAACATTTACATGAATATACATATGTTCATACTTACTTACACACATACACATAAACGTGCACACATTATACGTGTGTGTTTGTGTGTGCATTCGTGCGTACAAGTAAAATGCTTAAAAACAGACACGTTTGTATTAAATTTCCTTGTTATTACAGATAATACACATTTAAAAAAATACTGAAACGAAAAAGGAATTTAACACTAGAAAAACGGGAATTTTTTTTTTACTAAAAAGACTGAACGCCGGCATTTAGACGGTTGGAAACAAAATGAAAAATATAAAATATTTAATATTTTTTAAAATGGTTAAATACTTTAAATTTTGAACTATTTCATATCAATATATAATAAATTAGTATATATTTAGATGTATTTTTATGTAGGTATGCGGAGATGACAACCTGGTATGGTTTATCCGTAAAAATACATGCATGGTTCGTGCAGTCCTTATTTTTCAACACCAATATTTCCGAAGAGCCAATATTTCTGTTATTTGCAAAAGGAGGAAGAGACAAAAAGCAACTAACATTTTTCCGGTATTATTTTAAAGATTTCTGTCTGTTTTCTATATTGTCGTCAAATCGACGGCTTTCAGTTTTAGTAAATATGCACAACACATTTTCTCCCCCTCTTTACTATCGAATACAATTTTGTGAATGTGTGTGCATATTTCGCGTAAAATTAGAAAAATTTATAAAATTTCAAAAGCCTGGGGAGATAAATAAAGACACAGCGTTCAATAGTATGTACGAAACCGTCAAAATGACGGCAGCCGTCTCTCTAGAGTTAAAGAAAGGGAAAATCCTAATTATCATTAAGAATTGTGTAAAGTAAGAATTGCAGGACCGGGTACCCGTGGAAATTTATCTCCGGGTACCGAAAGTACGGTTCCAATGGTTATAGAACCAGATATTCGAAAGCAGTAAATCTTAGGTTTTTTACTTACGCAATAAACTAAAATACTTCATCTATATACAGTGGCTCCCAAAAGTGTTCGTACACTTACGATTTTCAATGAAATAGGGGTCTATCCATTGATTAAAATGAATATTTCAGAATGGGTATTTAATAATAAGATCTATAATCTATTCTTAACAAAACTACATGAAATATTTTGAAAACATAGTAAAACTTTATTTTTAAGAAACCAATAATCCAAAAGTAACAAAAACTTTATCTCACAAAAGTCATCGTACACTTGTAAAAAATCTCTACATATTAGTAGATATTCTAATTTTTCGTTAAATTAATATTTAGTAGGATATCCTTTAGCATCCACAACAGCTTTTAAAAGTCTGGGAATAGATTGCTTTAGTTCTTTTGTAATTTTTGCATCAATGTTCATCCATTCTTCCATCATAATTGTTTTTAAGTTCGCTTTTCGTGTGAATGTCGTGTTTTCGTACTCGAACCTCCAGTTCTCTCCAAATATGTTCTATTGGGTTTAAATCTGGCGATTGAGGTGGTGTTTTCAAAACTTGTGGACAATTATAGAGACACCAGATGCGAAAGTTGAGAGTCGTGTGCTTAGGATCGTTATCTTGATAAAAACAAAGTTGTTTCCAATACCCAAATTTTGAGCTGATAATTTTAAATTGTCTCTTAAAATATTTATAAAAACAGCATGATTCATTATGCCATCAATAAATACCAAATTTCCTAGTCCTGATGCTGACATGCACCCCTACACATGGGCGGATCCAGCCGATTTTCAAGGGGGGGGCTGTCTTCCACCCGGGGGGGGAGGGGAGGTTATGGAATATTCCCTGCTCAGCGGAGGGACCGAGGGGCCTCCCCCAGAAATTTTTTTAAATATACAGTGCTTGAAAACTTCTTCTTATGCTATTTTAAGTGCCTCAAAAGCACCTTAAAATATTATTTTAAACCAAGAAATTTACATTCTCTCCCAATGTAACATGAAAACTATGGCATTTTATTCAAATACGATACATTTAGATTTTTATTTTAATTAATAAACATCTTGGTACAGTTTTATAACATATTGGTACATTTTTCATAATGTTATTGTTATGTAAATAATTTCAGACCTAATTAACTTAAATGTTACAAAATTGTCTCAAATCTTAAACTGTTGAGGACAAAGGATCTATCAGGCTATATTACGTAAAGACAGTATTTATAAATCTAATTCAACCTATTAAAAACTTTTAATATGTTATACACTGAAGTGCCACTGAATTAGGGATAGCAAAGCCTATGCAAATTGTGTAGCGCTGCGCATCATATATGCGCAAGTGAGGGCGCTGTGGTAACTGCATATATAGCTCATACTGTGGTTGTTCTAATTAGTTGTTGGAAATGCCAGTATGGGTAAACTGCCTGATTTAGACGCCTTCGATCGCGGACAAATCGTAGGTGCGCGACGCATGGGCCATTCAATTTCCAAAATCGTCAGACAGCTAGCATTTTCAAGGTCGACAGTGTCAAGAGTATACCAAGAATACATGGATGGTGGAAAAAAAACTAGCGATCGGGCAAACTGCAAAGGACAATTAGCCTTGACAGTGCGTGGTGAGAGGCGGCTCAGGCGTATTGTACGTAGCCAGCGAAGCCAAACATTAGCTCAAATTACCACCCAGTTTAATGACGGTGCCAGTCGTACAGTCAGTAAACGGACTGTGCAACGCTCGCTCCACCGTATGGGTTTCGGGAGCTGTCGACCTACGAGAGTACCATTGCTCTATACTCGCCATCGGGCTGCACGTCTTGCCTGGGCAAGAGAGCACAGAGACTGGAGTGTAGAGGACTGGAAACGAGTAGCATGGAGTGATGAGTCTCGATTCCGACTACTTAACGCCGACGGGAGGCTGAGAATATGGCGTCAGGGTCATGAAACCATGGATCCTGCATGCCTGGCTGGAACTGTACAAGGGCATGGTGGCTCAATCATGGTCTGGGGTGTTTTTCCGTGGCACAGTTTGGGATCTTTGGTGCGTGTACCAACCTCCCTCAATGCAATTCGGTACGTAGAGTTGCTGGGTGATCACCTCCATCCGTTTATGCTGTTCTATTATCCGCACGGTAATGGAGTTTTCCAGCAAGACAACTGTACCTCTCACAAGTCCCGGTTGGCTACTGGCTGGTTGGATGAGCATTACTCTGACTTCTCTGTCATGAATTGGCCTCCTAGAAGCCCAGACTTAAATCGTATTGAGCATCTTTGGGATGTTTTGGAACAAGGCGTGAAAGGCCATCACACAGCACCAAAGAACCTTACTGAATTATAGACAGCTTTAGCCAATATTTGGCAAGCCATTCCCGTGGAACGTTTCCAGAAACTTGTTGAATCTATGCCTCGTCGTGTGGCAGCCGTTATCAAGGCCAGAGGAGGCCCAACTCGTTACTAGGTAGGTATCCCAAATTCAGTGGCACTTCAGTGTATTTAATAAAGTAAAATACATTGCTCCCTTTGTCCAAGCTGTGATAATTTAACATATAAAAGAAACTGATATTTGGAAATTTTTATGTAGGTTTGAGGTGACAAAAACAAGTTTTAACCTAAACAACAAAGTCCAACTTCCTTTTCATCATTTTAGCAAACCTATCAACGACTTTTTTTGCATCAACTTTGTCCGCAATTCCTCTGTGAATGTTTAGCAGTTCTAATGCTACAAGTCTATCCTTTCTCATGGTTGTTCTCATCCAGTCCTTCAACCTTCGAAGGGTTGAAAAGGACTTCTCGGCAGTAACTGTGCTAACCGGCAGAGTTGCAAAAATCTTGATCAATTCGTGTATTGCAGGATAAACCTCTTTGTCACACTTGATGAGAGTTTCAATGCCTGTTTCTGGAATTTCTTCATTTTGTTGTCTTTGGTTGCTGATTTAACCATTTGTTTTGCCACAGGACAACTTCATTGCTAAAAACAACTCTACTATGACTTGAAATGTTACCCACAGCAAACTGAAATCTAGAAAACAAGACCTTAGCTGATTCTCTTAGGTTTTTTGGGGACATTTTAACAACCGAAGTGGGTATCAGGATTGACAGTTCAAGGAGTTTCATAATGTCATCTAGGAATCTATCTTTGATATCTTGAAGTATCCTGTCTAATATAGGAATGTAAATTGTTACTCTGTAGAATTCCTCAAGCTCGACAGTGTTGGGGTTGGTTCGTTTTTTTTTTGCCTTTGAGCAATACGAGGCAAAGACACCTCCGTACCCATATCTTCAGCTAAACCTGTTGCTACAAGATATACATCATGGAAAAACTCTTCACACTCTGATCTTCTCTGTTCCAAGGTAGAACAAGTAGATTGAAGAGCTTCACTGGCTTCTTTTTGGTCAATGCTCTTTTTTTGGAATAGCCGGCTAAGAAGAAGAGTGATAGCTAATATGTCTGCTAGAGACGCAATGGAAACTATGAAAGAACTAGTGACTATATTATTTAAAAGAGACAGTGCTTCGGTTTCTTTCCAAGTACTTACAACTTCAAGCACTTCATGAATTTTTGGAAGGCTTGAACAAAACAAATGAATACTATCGTGGCGTTCCACCCATCTTGTTTGGCAGAGCCCTAAAAGCTGTCTGCCCAATTTTTGTTTTAAGACAGAGTTTCTCTTTGGGCTTGCTGTAAAAAAAGAAATAACTGATTTTATGGTGTCGACTGCACTTCTTACCTCTTGAATCTTAGAGGCCTTTGTCAGTGTCAAATTCAAAGCATGGTTTAAGCACGGACAATGGGTGGCGTTGACAGCACAACGTTTCACAGCATTTACTGCTCCCTTTACCTCAGACACCATACTACTACATCCATCAGTGGCTATTCCTACACAGTTTTCTGGGTCCAAATTATGTTTTTAATTAATCCAAGCACAGTACTTCCTATCACTTCACCAGTCAAGGAGGGTTCACTTAAGTCTTCTTCATGTGCAAAAGCTTCAACGGGTTTTCTGGAATCCACAAAGTCCAGGAAATCTTCATAAACATTTCCTTCGTAGCAGTAGCGTGTGGAAAATGTCAGTTGTGAATCATGAGCAGCATCTGTTGTTTCATCAAATAATATGCTATAGTATTTTGCAGCTTTGATTCGTTCCAGTATGACATTTCGGACTTCAGTTCCGCAACAATTGATTAATTCATTTTGAATCGTTTTACTAGAGTACACTGCATTAGCGCATGCTGACTGGAGGTGTTTGCTGAGATTCTCATCTCCTGATTCGATACGAAAACGCACCAGTTCTCTGAAATTTCCTTCGTTTTGGGTTTGAATTTCCTTTATTACTCGACCCGTTATTCAATAACAACAAGTCAACACACACTGAACCTGTCTTTGTGTCACTCACGCTGTGCGACGGGAGGGAAAGGGATTTTGGTGCGTCTGGTGATGGGGCTCGGCGATCGCGTATCTATTTTTGTACACTAGACTTGACCTTCAAGCGAAATGCACTGTACTGACGCACTTCTAATCGACAAGCACGTTTATACTTAACGTTTCTTTCCCCAAAAGTTGGCACTAGCACTACATATTATTTGTTACTTTATTTTCTTTGCTTTTTGTAATCTTGAGTTCTTTCTCTAAATTAAAAAATATGACCTAAAGGGGGGGCTGCAGCCCCCTCAGCCCCCCCCCCTGGATCCGCCCCTGCCCCTACACAAGGATATCTCCACCGGCATGCTTAACTGTTCCTACTAAGTTCTTGGGATTAAGTTCCTCATTTTTTTCTTCTCCATACAATTATACGCCCATCAGCACCAAAAATGTTCATCGGCAAATAAGACATTATTCCAATAGGTTTGGGGCTTATTTATCATTGATAGTGCTAAGGGAAGCCTAAACTTTCTGTTTTTCTCACTCACAAAAAATTTTCTATGGGCAGAACGCCCATGTAATCCAGCTGTTCTGAGAACTCGTCAAAAAATTTCAGGTGAAATTGAAGTAGAAAATGTTTCATTAAATTCTGCAGAAACTTTTACAGCACTCAAACGTGAATTTTTCACAAATTTTCTAATTATAAATCTCTGATCACGCTTTGTTAACTTTGCCGTACGACCTTTTCTTACCTTGTTTTCGATCCAATTTTCTTCTTTAAAGCGTTTTTTCACATACTGCACAGTAGAATGGGATAAATTAAGTAATTTAGCAATATTCCGAACTGATTTACCACTACTATGATGAAAAATAATCAGTTTTCGAATGCTGTTTGTTGTTTCTTTACGACTACGAGCCTATTTTTAAATAATAAATAGAATATTACG
Organism: Dolomedes plantarius; assembly: GCA_907164885.2. NCBI lineage: Eukaryota > Metazoa > Arthropoda > Arachnida > Araneae > Dolomedidae > Dolomedes > Dolomedes plantarius. Next base: position 139,032,572 of record OU015496.1, read on the forward strand.
GAGTAGGCAAGCAAAAATTAAAGCCAAACGATATTTTAAATTCCACCACAATTAAAAAAAAATAAAGTGCCAGACGATAATTTTAATTATGAATTTATCCGAAAATATTTCAGTGTACGATTACTTTTGCGAGATAAAGTTTTTGTTACTTTTTGATTACTGGTTTCTTAAAAATAAAGTTTTACTATGTTTTCAAAATATTTCATGTAGTTTTGTTAATAATAGATTATAGATCTTATTATTAAATACCCATTCTGAAATATTCATTTTAATTAATGGATAGACCCCTATTTCCTTGAAATTAGTAAGTGTACGAACACTTTTGGGAGCCACTGTATATAAAACAGTTCCGTAACTGACTCACTGACTGACTGACTGACTGACATACAACGCACAGACCAAACCGCTAGACCTAAAGGGCTGAAATTTTGCATGGCGATTCTTCTTATGGTGTAGGGGTGCAGTAACAAAGATTTTTGAAAAATTCTTCTTAGATTTTTTTAAATTAAATTTTTAAGCTGTTTTTGTAACTTTTTTAAAGTTTGCATTTAATATAATAATTTGAGGGTTATAAAATTTATATCACGAGAAAGATCATAAAAATTCCTTTAAAATGAAATCTTTTTCGAATCTATACCTCCATTTTCTATTTTTTGGTGAATTTTTAAAGATTAAATTTTAGAATTTAATTTATTAAATGCTAATCACGTGATTTCTTTTTCTGGTACTTTAAATAAATTTATCGTCACGTGCGTAACAACTAAATAGACGAAAAAAAAATTTTTCTTGCTAATGCGGCATAAGATTGGACGTTATTTTGTCTATATCCCTTACGATTTTTGGTACTTTGGGATTATCCCGTCGACCATTTTCGCCAAACCCGATTCATTTTTGCCAAACCCGATATTATCACCAAAAGGTACCTTTTGCGCCATTAACCGCAAATTTTATCACATTTACTGTGTAATCCTTGACTACGCGAGTTAGTGTTCTGTAGCGTGTTGAAATATACTGTTTTTTTTTTACTCCGCTGCAAAATGATTCGAATTTAGAATTTGCCTAGCACCGAAGAGAGTGCAGTGGCATATTTTCACGAGTATGGAATCATTTCTTCTAAGAAAATGTGCGTGAATGGCGACTGCACAAGGATAATGACTTGTTTGTTTGCGCTTTAAAAGCTATCAAGGATTTTTGGCCGCCGAAATGATTGATAATAATACATATGGTTAGATTCAAGAATAATTCAATGTGTAATTATAAAAAAATAGAGGTTTTAACTTTGTTTTGATTCTTTTTATTAATAATGTGTTTTAATAATATTTTTGTATTAATAATAAATTTAATGTGTTTAGAATGTTTATTTTGGAAATTGCTTTTCATTATGATGGCACCAAAGGATCTGCGTATTTTCGCGAGCGTTGACAGGTCGACGGAATAATCCTAAAATACCCGATTTTTTTATAAATATATATTTTTTTTTCTACATCAATTGTATAGATTGATCGTCGCATTTATTATATATATATATATATATATATATATATATATATATATTGGCATTAGTTGCATACATTGACCGTTATTTAACTTGAATGTACTCCGTAGCGAAGTGCGGGTTTTCAGCTAGTACATAAATATAGTTTTTTTATTAATTTTTATCGCAAATGTTTTGTGGTTCATTTTTTTTTATCCAAACCCGGATAATACCCAGATAATCCTTTTTGAAAAAATTTGAGAACTGAAACCCGGTTCTGAATTGTTAGTCCGATTCTGCAATCCTTAATCTAAAGTATATATAATCATGCGTTTAAGTTTTAAAATTACTTTTTAAATAAGTTTATTTTTTTGCGAAAATTTGTTTGCAAATAGGCAGATAATATTTTGATGTTTCTGAGGATGTATAACTGCTATTTCCCTGGATAAAAGTTTGAACCTTGGTTCGAATTCTTGAGACTAGTAGTCTACAAATTGAAGTATCGTGAGGATTTAAGGACCTTTTATTTTTCGAATTACTTTCCTTACATATTACTCCTGTCTTTCCGTTACCATTTTCTTAAGGCTGTGAGCCTCACATTGAGCACATTTTTTTTGCCTTTTTATAATTTTTTTTAAATTTCCCTTTGGAAGATTCTGATATTTTTCCTCCATGAATATTTGTCACATGTTTTCTGATGGTCTTTTATCGTTCTTTGGGATGCCTCTATAACACTGTCTCTCAGGATCGGAATTCGATCCCGGGTCTCCTAGCCTCGAGACCAGTATTTTACCTTCAGAACTATTTTGCCCTCTGTGTTCGAAAGCCGACCTTGGCAGACGATGTTACAATGATTGCAGAGGAAAACGAAATCTGTTAGAAATTCATAAAAAGATATTTTATTTTATTAGCTCATATGTTAAAGTGAGAACTATCCAACTCATGCTGTAATCAAAATGGCTGAAAATCATATATAAATACCCTTATATAAATAAATTGGAAAATTTTATTAGAAAAAAAGATGTATTGACGTGTCTCGCGTATAAATTTAAAAGCATGCGGCCTTAAGAATGTCATATGTCGTTTAAAGAAAGTAAAGGAAGCCCTTTTTTCTGTTATTACTGCCGATTTACCATCTAATTAACCTTGAAATTTTTGCCTTGGGGCTAAAGAATACTCTGGAGTCTAGAGAAAGTCCTCTTTCAGTGATATCTACGCATATTAATACAGGATGCATCCCTAAACGGATCATAATTTCCTTCACTTAACCTCGTCCTTGATTTATTGACACTTTCCTTGTACCTTGACAGTGCCATAGTAGTCTTGAATTAACTCTTTGGTATTTAGATCTTAGTGTATCCTTAAAGTGAATCCTTGGCTGACACGGATTTGAAAGAACACCCTTCCTAATTATTCACCCCAGTCAATTCAATAATTACGATTTGTTTTAATTAAATTAACGGACAACAGATGTTTGTTACCCAACATTCTTTTTCTTAACGTAGGTTTACATTCCTCCATAACGGTCCTCTGGGAAGCAAAATTTGTGACGCTAAAACCGTCGTCGCGGGTTATAAATCAAGAGTTGCAGAGTAGACATATGTAACTTATTTTTCTTACCATCGACCTATTCTGCATAGGCTTATCACTCATCCTTCTCTTCGTATGAATGAATTTTATTGTAAAAAAAAGAGGTAAGCAACGATAAGTAATCCTACGTTAATAACCCGCGGTAGTTTTGTTAAAAGAGACCTCCTGAATTCAATTTTAAAAAAAATATTAATAATACTTTCTTTCTACACTTTCTACAAACTATGAAACTATGACTACTTTTCTTAGTTACAAATGTATCGTAATAGAGTTGCATAACACTTTGCAATGTTAATAACAACTAATCGCTATTTGTTGTTGTGCCAGTTCAACAGGGCCGAAGGATGGCCGAATGGCTAGGGCACTGGTAACTGAATGTTCGAGTCCCACTCTTGGCAGGGACGTTTGTAGCCGTTCGGAATCAGCTTTAAGCAGTAGGCCCCTGTCTAGTTAGCCGTCGTGTAGCGATCCATACTAAACCAATGCGGCAGGCATTTTAATTTTTTTACTTCGCCACTTTTTTTACTTTGTCACAGCGAGGTTTGTTGGTTTCATATATTCGATTCACCGTATAGGTAAACAACAATAGCTTTTAGTGCCATCCAAATTTTAACGGAACATCCCAAGGGGTGACATCTTGTGGACTTGTACCTTCCTCCCACCCACGTACCACAGGGAGAAATTGTCCAGCCAACGGATTTATCCTTCCCATGCCCAGCGTAGACGCATGGGCACTTATAGGCGCTTTCCAGAATTCGACCCGAGACAACGGTGGTTCCAGAGGGGGGCCGTAGGGGCAATCCCTCCCCCCCCCCAAAAAAAAAAAAAAGCTCGGCGTAAAATTATATAATCGTAGACCTAATACTAAATTAGTTTAAATTTAAAATGAAAGAATGTTTATTTCTTTTATATATATATAGATATAACCCTAAGAGCCGACGTTTCCCCCCCCCCAAAAAAAAAAAATCTCTGGAGGGAAGCCGCCACTGACCCAATTCCCCTTCAGTACCGAATTCTGGCACGCTAACTCCAAGGATGCGTCTGGCCCGCTATTTGAAGTTTGAAGCAAGAAAACATCAAGTTTTTTTTTTTCATTCTGACGCATGCTATGAAAATCAATCATGATTTCATTATATAGAGTTATACAGAAAATTATACAGAATTCACTTCAGTATTTTACTAAATTGTATGTAATGTTTTATTTTATTACGTAGAATTCAGTTTTCCTCTCACACTGTGTCACCTGTGAATGTTAAAATTAATTTAATCCTGTTAAGACCATATTTCTTCCCATTTTAACATTTTAAGAATTAATTTTGGCCATTTTATTGCAGCAAAAGGAGTTATTAATACGAATGAAAACTGTTCTCAAGGAACGAAGGCTTACAGTAACAGGAAATTAGTCTTTAATACTAAATGAGGATTTATATGCAAGTAAAATTTATTTTACTGTCAGTAAATTCCATAAAAGTAACTCAGTAATGTTAAGCAGCAATTTATAGAAGTTATTTTACATGAAAAATGTTTGGGGTCAGTGATTGAAATATTTGTTACAGGGCTTCTAATGCTTTCAAAGGAGCAGTTAAATCCAAAATAAAACAGGGGAAATTTGGATCTAACTTTATAAGTTTGTACTCATGCGTTGCTCCATAATTTCCTTCCCTTGTACTAGACAGGCCAAAAAGCTTATGACCACAATTCTACTAGGTTTTCTAACGTTTTATTATAAATTTAAAGATCAATCAACCAGCTGGAAACTCGAAAGGGAGACTACCTTAGAACAGTCGAATAAATATGCATACTATCAGCAACAATTTACTATCGATCTTCCAGTCCAACTTTTTAACCTTATGTCTCTGATAAAGCTGTTTCAATCTCTAAAATTAGAAGTAAGTAAAGTTGTACGAGTTTTCTTTTAATTACCGCTGGCGGAAAATCTTAATAATTTTTTTTTAACATTTTTAAGCTATTTTTTAACATATATATATGTAGCTTTAAAGCTCATACTGGTTTTTCACTTTCAACTTTGTCTTATATATATATATATATATATATATATATATATATATATATATATATATATATATATCTGTGGCTTGGTATAAGAAGTGCCTAAGTCAGTTTTCTCCAAGATGACTTTGTTTGCTTATGTCTTTTTAAAAAAATATTATTTTCAATGTAAGAAGTACCCAAGTCTGTACAATAGTTTAGAAAACACTTTTGAAGTATCGGACAGATTTAGGTACTTCTTACCTTGAAAATACTATTTTTTGAAAGAGACATAAGTAAACAAAGTCATCTTGGAGAAAACTGACTTAGGCACTTCTTGTACCAGGGCCACAGATATATATGTATATATATATATATATATATATATATATATATATATATATATATATATATATATATATATATATATATATACTTTGATTTTTAGTGATGATAAAGAACCCATCCATCAAAAACTTCTAATGCAATATTCATAAAATAATTACACATTTAGAGATTTTAGTATGTGAGGAAGTTTTAATGTAGGGGAGAAAAGCTTAATCAACAAAATTCATGCCATAGGTAATGGAAATAAGAATAGTCTCTCCAACTGAATTTCTGCTAACCTTTTATTGAAAGCATATCTATCTTCTTGCGCATGAAATCGCAATCTTAGAGATGCCATAGCTGTGTTTATCACTTTTTATCTGCAAGCAATTTGAAGCTTACAGAATGGACCCATTGTGGTAAGAGGTGTTCAACTGTTTTCAGAAGGTGAAGGAAAATTCAGAAAGGAAAAAAAAACTTATATTTACTTTAAATTTTCCATAACCAGGGACCAAACTGGGCTACATGACTGACGTCAATTTGAAATACAAAAACGCGAGGGGCGCACTGTCATAATACTCCATTCCCAAAATAAGACATTTCACGAATTTATTCAGAAGTTTTCATACAAAGAATATTTTTTACAAACTGCCATTTGCAACTCATTTTGATCTTCTTTTGAACGAGGAAACAAGAGCAAAAGCTAATTTTTAAACAACAACAAAGAAAGAAAATCAAAGAGAAAATTACTTCTCAAACGATGGATTGAAAAGTCCTCTAACAGAATAATATCAAAAATAAAACCTCATAGTCAGTGGTCCTTGACCGACAATCATCCATTTAAACCCGTTAAAATACAAAGGAACCTCAAGATTTCAGAAGTGATTGATAACATTAGCATTCCTTCCGCACATTTTTTTTGACCGTGTTTTTTACCTTTGCACAATAAGTTTATACATGCTTCAATGGTTCATTAAAAGGCTTTGATTTTGTTTACGTCTATCTTATTTATTATTTTTTTCAGCTGTCAGTGAATTTAAGCGTTTCATGTTTTAGAAGAGCATAAAAGACATTAGCAAGTTTGAAGCTAAAAAACTAAAAGTATACAATTTTTTCCTAATAAAAATATTTCAAATATTGTTTTGAAATCTTGAAAAACGTTTAAAAGGATTTTAAGTACATTTAAACACAAAATTATTTTATTATTTTAATTTATACTTTATTTTAAAACAGGCTGTAGGAAAACAAATCAATTTTTTTATAATTTAAAAACAACGTTGAATGAATACCTTCTTATACGTTACGTACTTTCTGCAAATAGTAGTATAATATACCAATAACAATTTCGTATACTTATAGAACTTTGTATTGTTCAAACATTATTTAGCTAATAAAATTAGCGCATCATTCTCATACATTAGTATATATACTCTAATTTAAATTTCTCTTTCAACACAAAATTTATACTTTGATATAAAGTCTGCAATTTAGAAATCATTATCGAGTGCTCAAAACGACTTCTTAGTCTCTTATTTAATTGCTGTTTCCACTCTCTCTTGAAAACAACTTGCTAGACCAGACCACGTTCTAATCCTTTCAAATTTACCTTACATTTGTACACATTTTCCTTTCTTTCTGAAAAAAAAAAATTGCCAGACTAGGCCAAGTAATGATTTTTTCAAATTAATCTTATAGTCCTTAAATTAACCCTATATTCGTGTCAATCCCTATCTCAATTTAAAAACAACTAGCCAGAGCAAACCTTCAAATTTACCTCCTGTTCCCTATCACTAAAGAGAGACTGGGAGTTTATGTCCTCTGATTTAAATAAATTTTCCTCGGTTACCACTATATCGGTGATAATTTAGCTACACAATTTCAGACAAATTTCTCCCAAGGCTTGAAGAGCAGTGAATTTTTCCGAAATTCCACTGTTTCAATATTACAATAGTACAATACACTAATAATAATTTTGTACAATTTATCAATAGTACAATATACCAATAATAATTTTATATACTTATAGAATTTTGTATTATCCAAACATTATTTAAATAAAATTATAACTTTATTCTTATATACTCTAATTTAAATGCTCTTTCAACCCAAAATCTATACTTTTATATAAAATCTCTCAATTGCAAACAATTTTTGCCTACGCTTGAAGAGCAATGGACTTTTCCGAAAATCCATTGTTTTTCCAAGACCTGGACTATATGTTTTACCGACAGATATGCTGATCATCACACCACCAGGCATATCCTTTTGAATTAATCTCATTTTAGGAATTTTTACGGTAGCTAATCAGCAAGAATCCATAGAAAACCAATTTTTCATTTTTTTAAGGTCATCAGAAACAAAAATTAAAATATTTAGCTTCATGCTAAATATTTTAATTGAGATGACTCGAGGTATGAAACTTTCTGTATTTAGGAACAAACTGTATTTCAGTTTTACATTAAATTAGGGTTTACTGAAACCGTGCTCAACCACGATAATAGGCGGAAATCCATAGGTGATGAGATTATTTTTTTATTTACCAGATTCTTATAAAAGTTGAATTGGAAATCTATTCAATGGTGAAAACATAACGAAATAAAAATTTCCCAGTTTAAGATAAACACATAATTGTATCACGATATGGCTTCTTTAACGAATTTATTATAACGAACGTATTCAATCAAAAGGGGAAATTAGCAGAAAAAATACAGAAATATGAGAAAAATATCTAAAGGACCTACATCGTTTCGACATAACTTACCTTGGTGATCTCCTTTTTACTTGTTTCTTGATACGAATGTCTAACATAAAATCTTTTGAGCGAGGCACGGGTCAGATACTAAACGTGACATTGCAATTATTGTAACAAAGGATCAAAGTTGTCCATTGCATAAGAAATCGAAAATGTAATTGCTCTCTTATAATGATAGATTTTTTAACAATAGACTCTTAAGTATTATGAAATAGCTATATTAAAATTAAATCAGTAATATAAATACCGTATAAAAAATACATTATAAAGAAACTATTTCTGATTTATTGGTGGATGCTGATTACAGACTAAAAACTAATAATTGAAAATAAGGATGCACTGAGACATTTATTTTACAGAAGCGTTCTGGAAATTTCGAAATCCCTGTCTTAAATTGCCCATTGTTTAAAACTAATACCCACTTGAAATGCAAAAGAATTAAACGCACTCAAAACATCAACTCTTCATTTCAAAATCTCTCGTATTTTTATACTATAAAGAAACAATATTTCGAAGATTATAATACTCAAATTCCGTTTATTTATTTATTTATTTATTTTAAATTTATTGGTTTTTTTTTTGTTCGAATGTGGAGGCACTTGTCGTCAAACATTCGCCATAAAATGGCGACATTTACATAAAATGGGCAGTAAAATTGTGGCGTAGTATAACGCCGCAATTTTACTGCCCAAATATTGTGGGGGCACCATACATGCGGACAGCATTACCCCCCTATGAAGGGACGACACGAACGGCGGCATTTTTCGTGGCGTGACGCCAGGATTCGCTCCGAGCACTCTCAGCACCGAAAACCAGCGCGCTGTACCACTGGGCCGCCTCAAGCCCAGTAACGCTTTTAAAAGTTATGATTTTTTGGCATGTTAAAAAATTCCCTATAGCAGATAAAGTGATCTATTCGAATTTTGATGACGTAACGTAGCTTTAATTTTGTGCATATGAAAGACATAAAGAAAGATTAGCCAAAAAATTAACAGAAGGACCACCCCCTTATCTGATTATTCCTTTTTTTGTATGAATGAAATAAATAATGAAATATGAGATAGAAAACTAAACTTCTATAAATATGTAGCGGAAAAACATTTTAGGAAAACGTTGCACAAAATCATTCTAAATTTGAGTAAATTATTATTTTATATAAAGTGTAGAAATATGGCAGAATTCGTATATATGTGGAATAAAAACTAAATAACGTAAAAAGTATTCATGCGCTTTGAATGTATTAAAGTTCAGTACAAAGTATTCCTCGAAAAAGTTTGATATGCTATCATTGATTTACAAAATTGCTCTTCGATTGAAAATTTTTTTCCGATGACTGTACATCATAGAAATGGTAGAAATGTTTTGAACAGAATATGAAAGATGATCATTAGTGTTAAGAATTCCCAGTTCAGTTTTCTTATAAAGAATTCGAGATTTTCTTTTTCCTAAGTAATTTGTAGTCCTTGGGAACCTGTTACAGTCTGACAGAGAATAGTCCGTTTAGAATCATTCGGTGTCAAAACATCTAATTTGTGAGAAAAGTCAGAGAGAAAATGCATTTAACGTTTAAAAAATGTTAATAAGCTAAAGATAAATAGTAATAACCTCCAAAGTATTAGTACAAGGTAAATGATCATTAGTTCATTATATTAATCTTTCTGTCATATATACACACACACACACACATACATATATATATATATATATATATATATATATATATATATATATATACATATATATATATATATATACATATATATATATATATATATATATGTATGTATGTATGTATATATATATATATATATATATATATATATATATATATATATATATATATATATATATATATATATATATATATATGTATGTATATATGTATGTATATAAATTTAACTTCTATGAAATAATTTCGATAGAGTTTATTGAGGGAAATGGTATGTTTTCATAATGAGCCAAACTTCACAAATAAATGTCAAAAGTCAAAGGAAATTCAAGAGGACAGTAAATAATCGGGAACAAAATGTAGCATGAGCAATGATGTTTTAAACATTAACTGATTTCTTACGATATGCAATATTGAACTTAGGTAATAACACAGAATAACGTCCATAACAAGTTCATATGAAGTCCATATGCACTGAAATTTAAAGTGTTGTTTGACAATGCATAAAGTATGAACGTCTACCGGTACAGAGCACATATTTGTGATACTTTCCTAGCAGACATACTCATCTAGTTGCCGCCCAATCTGGTAGGATTTTATTACAAATATAAATATATATATATATATATATATATATATATATATACACTGTTCAAAACAATTAGGAGAGCACATGGCTTTAACGAAATTACGCAAATACTTACACCGATAAGAAACATAAAATAAATCATCCATAATTTAAAGCCTAGCAGGAAACAGAACAAGAAAACTCCATACGCAAATCAAAGTTCATGACGTCAAAAACCAGAAAAAGAACATAAGGGCGGAAATCGGGATGTTTCAGAAACGTCTGTTTCACTGCCTTAACTGTGAAATTCGATTGCTCAGTTATTCTTTTTGAGAAAAGGTGACTTGAAAATGTCTCAACAACGTGCTTTACCGTAATCCATGGCATGGCGTATTATAGGCAGACTTGAATCCGGCAAACACAACGTAGTGTCGCGGACGCTGTTGGAGTTGCCAGAAGTGTCGTTGCAAGGCTGTAGAATAGATTCCAAGAAACAGGGAATGTTAGACGTCGACCAGGGCAAGGTCGGCCACGCGCCACTACAGCAACTGATGACCGGTATATACTGTTAACAGCTCGTCGAAACAGAACAG